>JAQFVV010000123.1:1364833-1547333 GCA_028023455.1 Epiperipatus broadwayi
TATTTATGTCCACAGATGGCGTCCTACCAAGACTGCCAATCAAGCGTATGTTTTGTTTACATAAACGTCAGAGTAGTTAGTATTCACTATCTCTAACTATAATTCCACTTTCAGATCATGATTTCAAGCTATTTGCTATCGTGAGTGAAAGACAGGAATAAAGAAACTAGATCTGAATACAAACTCTGAGCATTTATGAAACAATTGTTATTCAGCTTGCAAGCGTGAATTTTTTAGACACGTAATGTCTTCAAACTCAGCATAGCAAACCAGATAGCTACATGGGTCTGATCTCAGTTCAGCATCACCACATAGTAGAAGCCTCTGCAATCTATATCATTGCAAGAAAGACCTCAAAGGTACATTTATGATAAACAAAAATGCAAGTTAAAAAACTTGCTAACGCTTGTATTTATGTCCACAGATGGCATCCTACCAAGACTGCCAATCAAGCGTATGTTTTGTTTACATAAACGTCAGAGTAGTTAGTATTCACTATCTCTAACTATAATTCCACTTTCAGATCATGATTTCAAGCTATTTGCTATCGTCAGTGAAAGACAGGAATAAAGAAACTAGATCTGAATACAAACTCTGAGCGTTTATGAAACAATTTCTATTCAGCTTGCAAGCGTGAATTTTTTAGACACGTAATGTCTTCAAACTCAGCATAGCAAACCAGATAGCTACATGGGTCTGATCTCAGTTCAGCATCACCACATAGTAGAAGCCTCTGCAATCTATATCATTGCAAGAAAGACCTCAAAGGTACATTTATGATGAACAAAAATGCAAGTTAAAAAACTTGCTAACGCTTGTATTTATGTCCACAGATGGCGTCCTACCAAGACTGCCAATCAAGCGTATGTTTTGTTTACATAAACGTCAGAGTAGTTAGTATTCACTATCTCTAACTATAATTCCACTTTCAGATCATGATTTCAAGCTATTTGCTATCGTCAGTGAAAGACAGGAATAAAGAAACTAGATCTGAATACAAACTCTGAGCGTTTATGAAACAATTTCTATTCAGCTTGCAAGCGTGAATTTTTTAGACACGTAATGTCTTCAAACTCAGCATAGCAAACCAGATAGCTACATGGGTCTGATCTCAGTTCAGCATCACCACATAGTAGAAGCCTCTGCAATCTATATCATTGCAAGAAAGACCTCAAAGGTACATTTATGATAAACAAAAATGCAAGTTAAAAAACTTGCTAACGCTTGTATTTATGTCCACAGATGGCGTCCTACCAAGACTGCCAATCAAGCGTATGTTTTGTTTACATAAACGTCAGAGTAGTTAGTATTCACTATCTCTAACTATAATTCCACTTTCAGATCATGATTTCAAGCTATTTGCTATCGTCAGTGAAAGACAGGAATAAAGAAACTAGATCTGAATACAAACTCTGAGCGTTTATGAAACAATTTCTATTCAGCTTGCAAGCGTGAATTTTTTAGACACGTAATGTCTTCAAACTCAGCATAGCAAACCAGATAGCTACATGGGTCTGATCTCAGTTCAGCATCACCACATAGTAGAAGCCTCTGCAATCTATATCATTGCAAGAAAGACCTCAAAGGTACATTTATGATAAACAAAAATGCAAGTTAAAAAACTTGCTAACGCTTGTATTTATGTCCACAGATGGCATCCTACCAAGACTGCCAATCAAGCGTATGTTTTGTTTACATAAACGTCAGAGTAGTTAGTATTCACTATCTCTAACTATAATTCCACTTTCAGATCATGATTTCAAGCTATTTGCTATCGTCAGTGAAAGACAGGAATAAAGAAACTAGATCTGAATACAAACTCTGAGCGTTTATGAAACAATTTCTATTCAGCTTGCAAGCGTGAATTTTTTAGACACGTAATGTCTTCAAACTCAGCATAGCAAACCAGATAGCTACATGGGTCTGATCTCAGTTCAGCATCACCACATAGTAGAAGCCTCTGCAATCTATATCATTGCAAGAAAGACCTCAAAGGTACATTTATGATAAACAAAAATGCAAGTTAAAAAACTTGCTAACGCTTGTATTTATGTCCACAGATGGCATCCTACCAAGACTGCCAATCAAGCGTATGTTTTGTTTACATAAACGTCAGAGTAGTTAGTATTCACTATCTCTAACTATAATTCCACTTTCAGATCATGATTTCAAGCTATTTGCTATCGTCAGTGAAAGACAGGAATAAAGAAACTAGATCTGAATACAAACTCTGAGCGTTTATGAAACAATTTCTATTCAGCTTGCAAGCGTGAATTTTTTAGACACGTAATGTCTTCAAACTCAGCATAGCAAACCAGATAGCTACATGGGTCTGATCTCAGTTCAGCATCACCACATAGTAGAAGCCTCTGCAATCTATATCATTGCAAGAAAGACCTCAAAGGTACATTTATGATAAACAAAAATGCAAGTTAAAAAACTTGCTAACGCTTGTATTTATGTCCACAGATGGCGTCCTACCAAGACTGCCAATCAAGCGTATGTTTTGTTTACATAAACGTCAGAGTAGTTAGTATTCACTATCTCTAACTATAATTCCACTTTCAGATCATGATTTCAAGCTATTTGCTATCGTCAGTGAAAGACAGGAATAAAGAAACTAGATCTGAATACAAACTCTGAGCGTTTATGAAACAATTTCTATTCAGCTTGCAACCGTGAATTTTTTAGACACGTAATGTCTTCAAACTCAGCATAGCAAACCAGATAGCTACATGGGTCTGATCTCAGTTCAGCATCACCACATAGTAGAAGCCTCTGCAATCTATATCATTGCAAGAAAGACCTCAAAGGTACATTTATGATAAACAAAAATGCAAGTTAAAAAACTTGCTAACGCTTGTATTTATGTCCACAGATGGCATCCTACCAAGACTGCCAATCAAGCGTATGTTTTGTTTACATAAACGTCAGAGTAGTTAGTATTCACTATCTCTAACTATAATTCCACTTTCAGATCATGATTTCAAGCTATTTGCTATCGTCAGTGAAAGACAGGAATAAAGAAACTAGATCTGAATACAAACTCTGAGCGTTTATGAAACAATTTCTATTCAGCTTGCAAGCGTGAATTTTTTAGACACGTAATGTCTTCAAACTCAGCATAGCAAACCAGATAGCTACATGGGTCTGATCTCAGTTCAGCATCACCACATAGTAGACGCCTCTGCAATATATATCATTGCAAGAAAGACCTCAAAGGTACATTTATGATAAACAAAAATGCAAATTAAAAAACTTGCTAACGCTTGTATTTATGTCCACAGATGGCATCCTACCAAGACTGCCAATCAAGCGTATGTTTTGTTTACATAAACGTCAGAGTAGTTAGTATTCGCTATCTCTAACTATAATTCCACTTTCAGATCATGATTTCAAGCTATTTGCTATCGTCAGTGAAAGACAGGAATAAAGAAACTAGATCTGAATACAAACTCTGAGCGTTTATGAAACAATTTCTATTCAGCTTGCAAGCGTGAATTTTTTAGACACGTAATGTCTTCAAACTCAGCATAGCAAACCAGATAGCTACATGGGTCTGATCTCAGTTCAGCATCACCACATAGTAGAAGCCTCTGCAATCTATATCATTGCAAGAAAGACCTCAAAGGTACATTTATGATAAACAAAAATGCAAGTTAAAAAACTTGCTAACGCTTGTATTTATGTCCACAGATGGCATCCTACCAAGACTGCCAATCAAGCGTATGTTTTGTTTACATAAACGTCAGAGTAGTTAGTATTCACTATCTCTAACTATAATTCCACTTTCAGATCATGATTTCAAGCTATTTGCTATCGTCAGTGAAAGACAGGAATAAAGAAACTAGATCTGAATACAAACTCTGAGCGTTTATGAAACAATTTCTATTCAGCTTGCAAGCGTGAATTTTTTAGACACGTAATGTCTTCAAACTCAGCATAGCAAACCAGATAGCTACATGGGTCTGATCTCAGTTCAGCATCACCACATAGTAGAAGCCTCTGCAATCTATATCATTGCAAGAAAGACCTCAAAGGTACATTTATGATAAACAAAAATGCAAGTTAAAAAACTTGCTAACGCTTGTATTTATGTCCACAGATGGCATCCTACCAAGACTGCCAATCAAGCGTATGTTTTGTTTACATAAACGTGAGAGTAGTTAATATTCACTATCTCTAACTATAATTCCACTTTCAGATCATGATTTCAAGCTATTTGCTATCGTCAGTGAAAGACAGGAATAAAGAAACTAGATCTGAATACAAACTCTTAGCGTTTATGAAACAATTTCTATTCAGCTTGCAAGCGTGAATTTTTTAGACACGTAATGTCTTCAAACTCAGCATAGCAAACCAGATAGCTACATGGGTCTGATCTCAGTTCAGCATCACCACATAGTAGAAGCCTCTGCAATCTATATCATTGCAAGAAAGACCTCAAAGGTACATTTATGATAAACAAAAATGCAAGTTAAAAAACTTGCTAACGCTTGTATTTATGTCCACAGATGGCGTCCTACCAAGACTGCCAATCAAGCTTATGTTTTGTTTACATAAACGTCAGAGTAGTTAGTATTCACTATCTCTAACTATAATTCCACTTTCAGATCATGATTTCAAGCTATTTGCTATCGTCAGTGAAAGACAGGAATAAAGAAACTAGATCTGAATACAAACTCTGAGCGTTTATGAAACAATTTCTATTCAGCTTGCAACCGTGAATTTTTTAGACACGTAATGTCTTCAAACTCAGCATAGCAAACCAGATAGCTACATGGGTCTGATCTCAGTTCAGCATCACCACATAGTAGAAGCCTCTGCAATCTATATCATTGCAAGAAAGACCTCAAAGGTACATTTATGATAAACAAAAATGCAAGTTAAAAAACTTGCTAACGCTTGTATTTATGTCCACAGATGGCGTCCTACCAAGACTGCCAATCAAGCGTATGTTTTGTTTACATAAACGTCAGAGTAGTTAGTATTCACTATCTCTAACTATAATTCCACTTTCAGATCATGATTTCAAGCTATTTGCTATCGTGAGTGAAAGACAGGAATAAAGAAACTAGATCTGAATACAAACTCTGAGCATTTATGAAACAATTGTTATTCAGCTTGCAAGCGTGAATTTTTTAGACACGTAATGTCTTCAAACTCAGCATAGCAAACCAGATAGCTACATGGGTCTGATCTCAGTTCAGCATCACCACATAGTAGAAGCCTCTGCAATCTATATCATTGCAAGAAAGACCTCAAAGGTACATTTATGATAAACAAAAATGCAAGTTAAAAAACTTGCTAACGCTTGTATTTATGTCCACAGATGGCGTCCTACCAAGACTGCCAATCAAGCGTATGTTTTGTTTACATAAACGTCAGAGTAGTTAGTATTCACTATCTCTAACTATAATTCCACTTTCAGATCATGATTTCAAGCTATTTGCTATCGTCAGTGAAAGACAGGAATAAAGAAACTAGATCTGAATACAAACTCTGAGCGTTTATGAAACAATTTCTATTCAGCTTGCAAGCGTGAATTTTTTAGACACGTAATGTCTTCAAACTCAGCATAGCAAACCAGATAGCTACATGGGTCTGATCTCAGTTCAGCATCACCACATAGTAGAAGCCTCTGCAATCTATATCATTGCAAGAAAGACCTCAAAGGTACATTTATGATAAACAAAAATGCAAGTTAAAAAACTTGCTAACGCTTGTATTTATGTCCACAGATGGCGTCCTACCAAGACTGCCAATCAAGCGTATGTTTTGTTTACATAAACGTCAGAGTAGTTAGTATTCACTATCTCTAACTATAATTCCACTTTCAGATCATGATTTCAAGCTATTTGCTATCGTCAGTGAAAGACAGGAATAAAGAAACTAGATCTGAATACAAACTCTGAGCGTTTATGAAACAATTTCTATTCAGCTTGCAAGCGTGAATTTTTTAGACACGTAATGTCTTCAAACTCAGCATAGCAAACCAGATAGCTACATGGGTCTGATCTCAGTTCAGCATCACCACATAGTAGAAGCCTCTGCAATCTATATCATTGCAAGAAAGACCTCAAAGGTACATTTATGATAAACAAAAATCCAAGTTAAAAAACTTGCTAACGCTTGTATTTATGTCCACAGATGGCGTCCTACCAAGACTGCCAATCAAGCGTATGTTTTGTTTACATAAATGTCAGAGTAGTTAGTATTCACTATCTCTAACTATAATTCCACTTTCAGATCATGATTTCAAGCTATTTGCTATCGTCAGTGAAAGACAGGAATAAAGAAACTAGATCTGAATACAAACTCTGAGCGTTTATGAAACAATTTCTATTCAGCTTGCAAGCGTGAATTTTTTAGACACGTAATGTCTTCAAACTCAGCATAGCAAACCAGATAGCTACATGGGTCTGATCTCAGTTCAGCATCACCACATAGTAGAAGCCACTGCAATCTATATCATTGCAAGAAAGACCTCAAAGGTACATTTATGATAAACAAAAATGCAAGTTAAAAAACTTGCTAACGCTTGTATTTATGTCCACAGATGGCGTCCTACCAAGACTGCCAATCAAGCATATGTTTTGTTTACATAAACGTCAGAGTAGTTAGTATTCACTATCTCTAACTATAATTCCACTTTCAGATCATGATTTCAAGCTATTTGCTATCGTCAGTGAAAGACAGGAATAAAGAAACTAGATCTGAATACAAACTCTGAGCGTTTATGAAACAATTTCTATTCAGCTTGCAAGCGTGAATTTTTTAGACACGTAATGTCTTCAAACTCAGCATAGCAAACCAGATAGCTACATGGGTCTGATCTCAGTTCAGCATCACCACATAGTAGAAGCCTCTGCAATCTATATCATTGCAAGAAAGACCTCAAAGGTACATTTATGATAAACAAAAATGCAAGTTAAAAAACTTGCTAACGCTTGTATTTATGTCCACAGATGGCGTCCTACCAAGACTGCCAATCAAGCGTATGTTTTGTTTACATAAACGTCAGAGTAGTTAGTATTCACTATCTCTAACTATAATTCCACTTTCAGATCATGATTTCAAGCTATTTGCTATCGTCAGTGAAAGACAGGAATAAAGAAACTAGATCTGAATACAAACTCTGAGCGTTTATGAAACAATTTCTATTCAGCTTGCAAGCGTGAATTTTTTAGACACGTAATGTCTTCAAACTCAGCATAGCAAACCAGATAGCTACATGGGTCTGATCTCAGTTCAGCATCACCACATAGTAGAAGCCTCTGCAATCTATATCATTGCAAGAAAGACCTCAAAGGTACATTTATGATAAACAAAAATGCAAGTTAAAAAACTTGCTAACGCTTGTATTTATGTCCACAGATGGCGTCCTACCAAGACTGCCAATCAAGCGTATGTTTTGTTTACATAAACGTCAGAGTAGTTAGTATTCACTATCTCTAACTATAATTCCACTTTCAGATCATGATTTCAAGCTATTTGCTATCGTCAGTGAAAGACAGGAATAAAGAAACTAGATCTGAATACAAACTCTGAGCGTTTATGAAACAATTTCTATTCAGCTTGCAAGCGTGAATTTTTTAGACACGTAATGTCTTCAAACTCAGCATAGCAAACCAGATAGCTACATGGGTCTGATCTCAGTTCAGCATCACCACATAGTAGAAGCCTCTGCAATCTATATCATTGCAAGAAAGACCTCAAAGGTACATTTATGATAAACAAAAATGCAAGTTAAAAAACTTGCTAACGCTTGTATTTATGTCCACAGATGGCGTCCTACCAAGACTGCCAATCAAGCGTATGTTTTGTTTACATAAACGTCAGAGTAGTTAGTATTCACTATCTCTAACTATAATTCCACTTTCAGATCATGATTTCAAGCTATTTGCTATCGTCAGTGAAAGACAGGAATAAAGAAACTAGATCTGAATACAAACTCTGAGCGTTTATGAAACAATTTCTATTCAGCTTGCAAGCGTGAATTTTTTAGACACGTAATGTCTTCAAACTCAGCATAGCAAACCAGATAGCTACATGGGTCTGATCTCAGTTCAGCATCACCACATAGTAGAAGCCTCTGCAATCTATATCATTGCAAGAAAGACCTCAAAGGTACATTTATGATAAACAAAAATGCAAGTTAAAAAACTTGCTAACGCTTGTATTTATGTCCACAGATGGCGTCCTACCAAGACTGCCAATCAAGCGTATGTTTTGTTTACATAAACGTCAGAGTAGTTAGTATTCACTATCTCTAACTATAATTCCACTTTCAGATCATGATTTCAAGCTATTTGCTATCGTCAGTGAAAGACAGGAATAAAGAAACTAGATCTGAATACAAACTCTGAGCGTTTATGAAACAATTTCTATTCAGCTTGCAAGCGTGAATTTTTTAGACACGTAATGTCTTCAAACTCAGCATAGCAAACCAGATAGCTACATGGGTCTGATCTCAGTTCAGCATCACCACATAGTAGAAGCCTCTGCAATCTATATCATTGCAAGAAAGACCTCAAAGGTACATTTATGATAAACAAAAATGCAAGTTAAAAAACTTGCTAACGCTTGTATTTATGTCCACAGATGGCGTCCTACCAAGACTGCCAATCAAGCGTATGTTTTGTTTACATAAACGTCAGAGTAGTTAGTATTCACTATCTCTAACTATAATTCCACTTTCAGATCATGATTTCAAGCTATTTGCTATCGTCAGTGAAAGACAGGAATAAAGAAACTAGATCTGAATACAAACTCTGAGCGTTTGTATTCAGATCTAGTTTCTTTATTCCTGTCTTTCACTGACGATAGCAAATAGCTTGAAATCATGATCTGAAAGTGGAATTATAGTTAGAGATAGTGAATACTAACTACTCTGACGTTTATGTAAACAAAACATACGCTTGATTGGCAGTCTTGGTAGGACGCCATCTGTGGACATAAATACAAGTGTTAGCAAGTTTTTAACTTGCATTTTTGTTTATCATAAATGTACCTTTGAGGTCTTTCTTGCAATGATATAGATTGCAGAGGCTTCTACTATGTGGTGATGCTGAACTGAGATCAGACCCATGTAGCTATCTGGTTTGCTATGCTGAGTTTGAAGACATTACGTGTCTAAAAAATTCACGCTTGCAAGCTGAATAGAAATTGTTTCATAAACGCTCAGAGTTTGTATTCAGATCTAGTTTCTTTATTCCTGTCTTTCACTGACGATAGCAAATAGCTTGAAATCATGATCTGAAAGTGGAATTATAGTTAGAGATAGTGAATACTAACTACTCTGACGTTTATGTAAACAAAACATACGCTTGATTGGCAGTCTTGGTAGGACGCCATCTGTGGACATAAATACAAGCGTTAGCAAGTTAAAAAACTTGCTAACGCTTGTTTATCATAAATGTACCTTTGAGGTCTTTCTTGCAATGATATAGATTGCAGAGGCTTCTACTATGTGGTGATGCTGAACTGAGATCAGACCCATGTAGCTATCTGGTTTGCTATGCTGAGTTTGAAGACATTACGTGTCTAAAAAATTCACGCTTGCAAGCTGAATAGAAATTGTTTCATAAACGCTCAGAGTTTGTATTCAGATCTAATTTCTTTATTCCTGTCTTTCACTGACGATAGCAAATAGCTTGAAATCATGATCTGAAAGTGGAATTATAGTTAGAGATAGTGAATACTAACTACTCTGATGTTTATGTAAACAAAACATACCCTTGATTGGCAGTCTTGGTAGGACGCTATCTGTGGACATAAATACAAGCGTTAGCAAGTTTTTTAACTTGCATTTTTGTTTATCATAAATGTACCTTTGAGGTCTTTCTTGCAATGATATAGATTGCAGAGGCTTCTACTATGTGGTGATGCTGAACTGAGATCAGACCCATGTAGCTATCTGGTTTGCTATGCTGAGTTTGAAGACATTATGTGTCTAAAAAATTCACGCTTGCAAGCTGAATAGAAATTGTTTCATAAACGCTCAGAGTTTGTATTCAGATCTAGTTTCTTTATTCCTGTCTTTCACTGACGATAGCAAATAGCTTGAAATCATGATCTGAAAGTGGAATTATAGTTAGAGATAGTGAATACTAACTACACTGACGTTTATGTAAACAAAACATACGCTTGATTGGCAGTCTTGGTAGGACGCCATCTGTGGACATAAATACAAGCGTTAGCAAGTTTTTTAACTTGCATTTTTGTTTATCATAAATGTACCTTTGAGGTCTTTCTTGCAATGATATAGATTGCAGAGGCTTTTACTATGTGGTGATGCTGAACTGAGATCAGACCCATGTAGCTATCTGGTTTGCTATGCTGAGTTTGAAGACATTACGTGTCTAAAAAATTCACGCTTGCAAGCTGAATAGAAATTGTTTCATAAATGCTCAGAGTTTGTATTCAGATCTAGTTTCTTTATTCCTGTCTTTCACTGATGATAGCAAATAGCTTGAAATCATGATCTGAAAGTGGAATTATAGTTAGAGATAGTGAATACTAACTACTCTGACGTTTATGTAAACAAAACATACGCTTGATTGGCAGTCTTGGTAGGACGCCATCTGTGGACATATATATATATATATATATATATATATATATATGAACAGGAAATACTTGAAGTTCCCCATGAGTCATATATGTAAATAAATTATTTAAAAGACAGTTATTACCTGGCTTTTAAAAAGTTTATTTATATAACTCACAGCTTCAGTAACTTCCTATTCAGTTACATATAATTTGAATTACTTATTTACATATTTGTATATCTAGACAAGGGATTGGCAAATTTTTTTTTATATGAAGAACCATTTTGTTTAGTTATTCCCTCTTCCACAAATGAAACAGCCACAAAGCAAGAGGGGAAAAATAGGTTCATGAAAAATATAAATTTCTGAATGACTATGGATATATTTGAACATTTATTTTATTAATGTGACATAATAGAATCTGTATATATACTAATGAAAATAAAAATTCTCTTAAAAATAAACAAAACAAAAAGTTACTTTGACAGTTTGTTTTAATTACAAATTTCTAATAATTATATATTCATCATATAAAATAATTCAAGAAAGGATGCTGGTAAGCATATTTTTTACCTTTTCTAGAGCTATCAAATATTTAATTACAAATTACAAGAGAAAACATTAGTTATGTTTGTCATGTTAATGAGTGATAAGATTGGAATCAAAGAACCATATTTGCCTTATGAGGCTGAAGTTTGCCAACACCTGATCAAAACAATCACAACAAACCCCTACTTTCAAATTAAGCAGTAAAATTGTTCCATCAATAGATCTGTTGGATGTCATTTGATAATAATATTTTATTTATCTACCTATCAATGTAGATCACTTACAAATAACAATCAATGAGATAGACTGAAAAACCAATCTACCATGAAAATGTGGTACTGGGTGACTTTATAAATTAAAAGAAAAATGAAGTGACAATTGATTTGAAAATTAATATACATTTCAAAATAAAGTTACAAATATTGAAGTTACATGTGGAAGGAAATTCATTATAAATAATAAATGTAAGATCACTACTGTGAACATTGAATATATTTTAATTACAATTGTAATGAAAATTATTCAGCTTAATATTTAGTAAATAATCCAGATAATTCAGATTTATGCTTCAACAAGATCTTATTTTACTTTCAAAAATAAAATTTTATTCTTTAAAATAAAATAAGTTCTTGTTGGAGCATAAATCTGAATTATCTGGTCAGAAACTTATTTTGATAAAGAAATAAATGGGTTTCTATACTATACAGAATGATTTTTATCTGGTAAACAATATATCAAAGATCTCAAAGAAAATTTTACATTATAAGTGATACCCAATTGGAATGATAAATGTACAATGGATAAATTTGAATACCAGATAGAAAGAAGAGGAAATAATGTTATCAAGTTCGCAAAAGTATAAAATCTTTATCATGGTATATTTTTGTAAGTAAAATTTAAAATGAAAATGGGTAGGCAAAATTCCCAATGAAAATTTAATAGGGAATGCAATTCTTTTTTGATTAATAGAAGATATGTATTTCAAAACTAAATAGTTTTTGATAAAAATAAATAACAAAGATAAGATATGAGGTGCTACTAAAGAGATTAAAATTTTAAAAAAGGATATATATATGATGGTATATATTTACATATAAGGATATATATATGATGGTGCCTGTTTACATACCTTCCAATTTTTTTACTTAGTTTTACTAAAGTCCTTTATACATTAAAAAATTAAGAAAATAAAGATATATGACAATTATGTGTATCATTTAGAATTTACCAGTTTGGGAGGAAGATTTTATAATTAATACTTCAAGGCTTCAAAAAAGTTAAAGGAAAAGTAATAACAACCCTAATGTTTAATCGATTATACATAAGAAAACTAAATTTAATGTCAATAAATTAGAAAAAATAACCACAAATTATTTTGGCCATATGTTAATAATATTCATAAAAATATATAGAATGAAAATAATCTTTATAATTAAATTGTGTTGGGAAAATAATAATAATAATAAAAAAAAACTTAAGAAAAGTTTTTAGTAGTTGTATTTTATCAAGTTTTACAATTAGATGTCATGCTTTATTGTAAAAGGAAGTTAATCACAAATATACTATACTATATAACTAAGTATATCTGTTTGAAATACAAGAAAAAATCAAAAGCAAAAGCCATGAATAAAAGGGGAAATAAATATCATGGGCATCGTTGAAGAAAGTAAAGAAAATGAAATTTGTTGAAACTTCTTTTTATAAAAGATGAGAATAAATTGAATGTTAAAAATCTAAAACTTAATCCCAAAAACTACAAAAGTTTTAGAAAAAATCCAATATGAAATACAAGGTTGATATAAGAAAGATTTTTTTCAGTGATTTAAAAAGAAAAGCTGTGAATCAAAAACTTTGTTTTTAATTTGGTGAAAATTTTATTCTGGAATGAATCAGTAATTGGTGAGAAGAATGTCAGTGATAAATTAAATTCTTAAGAAAGCAATTAAAATTTATGAATGTAGTTTTTGAATGTAAGTTTAAATTATAAATCAAAATTGAAAAGATTTATTTTTGTAAAGTTATATAGTTTAATTTGGTTAAAATATTTTTTTTAAAAATCATGTGTTTAAATTAAAATGATTGCCTTTATTTTAAAATATAAATAAATATCTTGCGCTCAAATGACAGTCTAGAGCCAAGTTATAGGTTGCGAACAACTTTGACATTAAATGATTAAAAGGGATTTGGTTTAATTAATTCAGCTTCAGCTTCTGTCAGTATACCATATTTTACAAAGATTGAAAATTTTTATTTTCATTAAGACATATTAATGTAAGATTTAAAATTAAAGAATTTTACAAATTTAAAGTATAAGGTGGGTTAAACTTTTTTCATCATTGAAAAGAAGTATATTATGATTTTTTTTATAGTACATCAGACATTTTAACGAGGGAATTGCCATATTATTTATTTTGCAATCACTTTTAAATAGTTAATACATTATATAACATTTTAAACAGATTTTTAAAACTTAAGAAACAAAAGTTCTAAAGCTTGACTCCTCTACTATTCATTGAGGGGTTTGCTTTTCAGTCAAATGTTTCTCACAAAATGATATGTATTAATTGATTCCATTTGTAAGTGGCTATGGTGTCCTTTAATAATGTCCTGTTTATGAAATTTAAAGTTTAAGCATTGGTTTTTTTAATTAAAAATTCCTTCAAATATGTAGCCTGATTAAATCTGAAGGAGATCCAAGATTCTGTAGCTTGAAAAAAGTGAGAATCTAGATTGCCTGTTTTGATGTCTTATTTATAACATGTTAGGATCTTGTTTTTAATATCTTTAATAGTATTTTAGTTTTGACACGTTATGACTTGACTTTATTATAATTTACAAGAGTTCTATAAACACATTCATTATTTAATTGACTGAACTTGCAAAATGATATAATTATTAAATTGCTTGAATTTTCCTTGTTTTCAAATCTCATATCTCGAAACACACAAACACGTTAAATCCTTTTTCATTAAATTTTAAAATTTAATTATGTATATGTGTTTCCTATCTGGGTTGTTGTGCTATACAATCTGTACATTCTCTAATCTTTGATAAGATGAACAATTTTGACAAATTTCTATAATTTACAAGTTTTTCTTAAATTTTAATCATTTTAATAAACTTATTACATTATCTTAAAATATGACATTTAATCATTTATTCTAGCATTTGCATATTATTTATTTTATTTTAAACCATTTGTTTTATTTTATATAATAATATTTAAATACTTTTGAAAGCTATATTTATTATCATTTCCCACAACTGTAAAACCTACTCACAAGAATGTGGAAGACCATATAACTGACATTTATTATTTATTTATAATCTAAAGGTGGCATAGCTTTAACCCACCAACAGTCAATCTAGTGGGTATGGAGAGTGATGGCAGAAAAATAAAGCTCAAAGAAGCACATTTTATTGCTAAACATATTTCCCATCATAGAAATGTAAAAAGGAAGACAAAAGTGTCCAATTATCTAAAATGGAATATTTAAATGGAATAATTTATGTAAAAATGCTTTCATAAATACATTATAGTTAAAAAAAGCATCATTAATAATTAACTTAAGAAAACTATTATTAAGGTGAACATCACTGAAAGTGCACTCAGCCTTAAATTATAAAGAAGAATCACTTTGTTGCAACAAACACATCCAAATTTGAATGCTGGTGTCTTTTGTTTTATATAACCACAGTCATTTAATAGCCATTGGTTAGAACTGGTATTGAATTATTAAAACATCACATGACTTCAATTTCTTATTCTAGCACAAACTATTAGGATAAGAACAACTCTTCATGTAGTAGTGCCAACCAGTAAAGCCATAGAAATCAATAGATCAGATTTAAATTCTTATCTAATGACTACTCATCAAATATTCTGAGACTAGTTTCTAGCTTTGATATGTCATGAGTAAGGAGCCCTGAATCTGAGAGCAATGCACCTAAATCTTTACATCTAATAGATCTCTCTAGTAAATATGCTTTATATATTTAGTCAGCTATAAAACAATGACCTCAAACTGAGAGCATAATAATGTTTATAATCTGAGAGTAATTTGCATGTATAGTCAAAAAAATCTAAATACAGTAAAACATCTGAATTAGTTTTTTGTATTTTTAAATAACCCTAGTTACCAACATCTTTTAACAAAGATTGGTACTAACATCAAAATGTTACATTACCATCATATCTTATCCTTTGCAAAAGTTATTAAAGTAATAGCAACTATCTTCATACAGTAAGTCACCCAGTGAAAATTATAGCCATCAATAAATACAAGATAGAGATTTAAATGCAATAAGTATTTAATATTTATTGATTACAGTAGCTTGCACTAGGTGACACTACTAAATGTAGAAAATCGCTACTGTTTTAGTAGATGTGTACAGATAAGAAATGTGAAAGGATATTGGTGACTGTAGTTATGTAAATGCCCAAAATACTAAAATATATAGTTGCTGAACTGAATTCAGATATATAGTCTACATAGGAAAATTAGCTTGGATTGAAAATATTTTTGTTTCTGTTTGGGCTTATTGGTTTGTAATTGACAAAATAAATAAAAGGTCATTGCTGAAGAGATGCATTAGTTATAAGATTCTAGATGCACTGCTCTCAGATCCAAAGCTTCTCACTGAGGATATCCATAAATTAGATATTAGTTTGGGGATATTGGATGAATAAGCACTAGATAGGAATTTAAATGAACAAATCTTTTGACATCTATTGATTACTATATCTTACACTTGATGCACTTCTATTTGGAGAGAAGTGTTACTATACAACAGCCACTGTGGTAAGTTTACTCAATATTTTAAAATCTGAGTTTAGTAACTAAACATCATAAGTTAGTTGCCAAAAATACCAGTGTGGAGTTATTGAAAGCAGGTTAAATATCTATGCATGAAGATATTTTATAGATATTAAGATTTATAACAGATGCTTTCAAATGATTTATTTACAGGACTCTGTCAAGTTAACAGACAAGACCATGGCATAGAATAATAAAAAATTTTGATTATGCACTAATATGTCATTCTATAATCACATTTTATTTAGGAACTTATAATTGCAATCGCTTTCAAATATAAATGAAACATTGTTGGATTTTGTGAATTTACAAACAAAAAAAAAAAAAAACAATACATACATTGAAAGTGCAAAATGAATTTAAATATAAATAAAATAGAGAAAAATAGTATTGTGGAGACTAATGAAATGTAAGAGAAAGTATCAAGATTGTTATTCAAGTTAATGGTTGATACAAAATGCAAATATTTCAGGTAAATGCCTCAACAAATTCTATTGGGATGAAATATAGGATTTTTATGTAGATATACAAAACATTTATTATGACACTAATCAACAATTAAAATCGTAAGAAGAAACATTGTTGTAACAATAAGTATAACTATTGAATGATAACGGGGCTGTGGAAAAATTTGATTATGGTGACACAAATAAAAATATACAAAGACTTGAAAACTTTTAGAAAAAAAATTGTATATTAGGAATTATTATTTTTTAAAGTCTACACAAAAATGAAGATAGAGAAATTTAAATGAAAGTAGATCATAAATGAATAATATTTTGACCAATACAAAATATGTATTTGATATTTGTAATATTCTTAAAAGAATAATTGCTGGAAGGAAATAGCAACTAATAAATGTAAGCTACATGTCAGTACAAAACTAGATAGACAAATACCATTAAAAAAATTAGTACTAACAGTCAGTATTCCTATCTTTTACATTATCACCATTTCTTTTGCTTGCTCAAGCTAATAAAACATACAAAACTCTCCATTCAGTAGTGTAACTCAGTGCAATCTAGAATAATCAATGGATGCAAGAAGGTTTGTGCAGAAATTATCTATTTAGTTTTTACTCATCCAATATCCCCAGATTACTTTCTAGCTTGCAGCTTTCACTGATTGGATCTGATAACACCACCTAGAACTTAGGATCTAATTCAACTCTCCAGAAATCATTTTTTATCTCTACTTAACTACAAAACTAAGATGTAGGTGCAGTGCTCTCAGATCCAAGGCTCCTCACTGATGAAATACACAAGCTAAAAACAAGTCTGGGGAAATTGGATGAGTAGACACTAGATAAAGATTTTTTGCACAAATGTTCTTGCATCCTTTGATTATTCTGGATTACACTGAGTGATGCTACAGTATGGAGAGATTTACCTGTTTTAACAGCTTGAGCAAACACATGAAATGGTCATCATGTTATGTTTAGTGGTTTAACACCAATCCTACCTAAGATGATAGTGATGGTTATGGTTATTAAAGAACCAAGATACCAAAATGTATAGGTACTGAACTGAGTTCAGACCTGTGACTATATAAGCTAATAAGCTTGTTTTAAATATATTATTGTTTTCAATTTTAGACTCGTAGTTTGGTAGTTAAGTAGATAAAAGATGGCATCTGGAGGGACATTAGATTCTAAGATCTAGATGCACTGCTCTCAGATCCAAGGCTCTTCATTGATGAAAGCCACAAGCTAGAAACTAATCTGGAGTTATTGAATGGGTAGGCACTAGATAAGATTTTTTTTCACAAACCTTCTTGCATCCATTGATTATTCTGGTTTGCAATGAATGGCACTACTATATTGAGAGTCTTGCTTGTTTATTCCTATCTTTCAGAATCATTCCACTAAATTTAAATTACATCTTGCAAATCATTTTAAATTATTAACAGACTTTGAAGATGCAGCAGATATGAATGACATCAGTAAGAAGGTAACTGATAGTTTATTAACAACTGCAAAAAAGATAGTCCAAGAAATAGCAATATATTAAACTATGACATTTTTTTTACTGAGGCTAGATAATGTATAAAGAAAAGAAGAAATATGAAAATTTGTAAAAGTAATTATTTAAAAAGAAAAGAATATCTAGAATATTTAAAATAGTACTAAAAAGAATAAATAATGAGATAATAATTATTATTATGAATTGGAAAGATTAGTTACAAAGAGAACAAAGGTTTCAAAATGATAAAATCTTGATATTGGAAGAGAAATTGTTTTAGCAATAAAAGTAAGATTGGTGTATTACTAAAAAGAGTGATGATATTAATTTTGTAGCAAATCACTACAAAAAAAATATATTATAATAAAGAATATTGTAATAAACTAAAGATCAGCATTTCAAGCTAATGTACATGTTCTTTTTTAGGAATGTTAATAATAAATAAACACTTTCATTTCCAACACAAGATAAAGTCTTTGCGAAATAAAGACTTTATCTTGTGTTGAAAATGAAAGTATTCATTTATTATTAACATTCATAAAAAATCGTATGTACATTAGCTTGAAATGCTGATCTTTAGTTTATTACAATTTATATACATCACGCTATATAAATAAATATCAGATTTAAATAAAGAATATTAAAATAAGGATTATTTTTGAAGGAATTTTAAATTAAAATTTTACTATATATATATATATAAAGTATTTGCAGAGATAAATGTATATGGCATTATTAATTTTAAATTTATTTTAAAAATAATTTAAAACTAAATATTTCTTTTAAAACATTTGTAAAGGTTATTTTATAATTAGGTGGGTGGAAGTGGCATTATTTTAAAAAATGTAATTAAATTCTTATAAACAGATCAACTAATTAAGAATATACATATCTGACGTAATTTAGTCAAAGCATTGTCTGTTATTTTAGTTATCCTTTTCAAAGGTAACTTTTTATATATGCTGTTATTGGACAAATAAGTTGTGGACCCTAATAAAGTTTAAGTTATTTACCAGCAATAGATAGATTGATTGAAATGACTGGCAATGGAAACTGACTGATAAGACAATTCAGTGAACTATAAATAGGGATTATAATTCATTGTGTTTATTGTGCTTTGATATTTCTTTGACTGTGCATTCATTATGCTTATTGTACTTTGTGTTTAAATATCATGGAAAACTAAAGAAACCATCATCGGCTGCACACACTTGACAGGCTAGTAGCCTGCAAGCTGAAATTTTATCATGTAGTCTGGTGAAGAAGCCATCAAATAATGTAGAATCATCTAAAGGAGCATTGTGACCAGTTTATATGCAAATTATATGATGCCTAAATTTCAAGTGTTTATTGTTATAAGAAGAAACTAGCCATCAATCAACAATGAAAAACACCATCCACCTGATACTGCCATTAAATAAGAAGCTTCACAGAAGACCACTAGAAATAGCTACGTTTGTAAAGATAGAATATGCTAAAAGTCTACCAATACCTGAATTCAGAACATTAATTCTTAGTGATGAAAATGTAATGGATATGAACTTTGAATATATATTATTATAATTATCTATTACTAACATTATATCTTATAATGAAATTATGTTATAAATTATTGCCATTCATTTTGTGTATACATAGATCTGTTTATAAATTAGAATGGCAAGGGATTGCTATTGTTTATTAGTCATGCTAAATTTCAGTTGGCTAAATCTAAAAAGAAAAAAATATATATAATAAACTTCATGCTCTTAAAAACTTAGTATTCTAAAACCAGATTTAATAATGATCCACCATTTCCATTATCCTAATTATACAAAGGATAAAAATACAAATTTAAATATTAACATGAGCAGTACAGATCAATGACTTTCTGTACAGTGTAAAATAGACTGCATAGACTGATTTAATTTCTAAATGTTTACAGTTTTGAAATAAATATAC
This sequence comes from Epiperipatus broadwayi, assembly GCA_028023455.1. Classification (NCBI taxonomy): domain Eukaryota; kingdom Metazoa; phylum Onychophora; class Udeonychophora; order Euonychophora; family Peripatidae; genus Epiperipatus; species Epiperipatus broadwayi. The sequence goes on from JAQFVV010000123.1 coordinate 1,384,655, forward strand.
TAGAATAAATAAGCATGGAAAAAGTAAATGTTTTAAAGTTACTTGAGCTAATATACTTTTATTTCCAGATGTTTTGTCTATGTATGATGTTCATTCATATGTATATATTTGTGATACCATTGAGTCTGCCAGTCACTCCACTTAGCACCCTTACTTGGACTAGTAGTATACGTAGATTTAATATATCTACCATAAATCATATGCTTTGGATTACATATTTTTCATTCATAAATAAGGGTAAAGCATGTGCTGTTTTTTGCCTCTTATACCATGACAAAGCATTCACTAGTCTCTCAGCATAACCCTCCAAAAACCAACAGCTGAGAAAGCATTCTGTCCTGATGGTTCTTTCAATGACTTAAAAGGGTCTCATCAATCTCAACCATCATTAATGTACCTCCGATTTGACTACATGCTCTCGATGAAAGGCTTTCATGACACAGCTAGTGAAGAGCATCCTTTACTTGACAAAGGCACCTTGACATGTCTCATGATCATTCAGAGTATGCTCTATAATCAGCTCTTCATGGCTCCAATAATGAATCAAACCTAAAGATTTCATGAAAGGCATTTGAAATCCTTCAAACCAGCTGTTTTTATGAATAGAACACTTTCATCGATAAGAATATGACTTACCTATAAAAGTCCACATATCTTCATGAACCTTTATTCACATTGCCTCACCATGCAAACCTATCTTCTGTTTTATTAGGATATTGTTATCTTGTAGAAATGCTACAGTGTCAGCTTCAATTGATGGCAATTGCGACAGCTTCAAATTCTCAGAGTTTGAGGCAGCCATCTTAATTTTCACTGATGAATTCTCATGATAATGTTACTTTTCACATGATCATTGAAATACTGCTGTGCCACACTCTAAAAATAATTTTGAGGGTTACACATTTGTCATGGAACCTTCATGACATTATTAATAAAATTACAATGTAACAGTAGGTTAGACCTATCTAATAAAATTTAAAAAAATTACAACTGGCTGAATGCACAATCTTACATGAAACTATGGAGAAAATAGACATTCTACTATTATGATAAAGTGAATATCACAACCAACTACAGCAGCCAATAAAGGCATTTTTCTTTGCTTTTAGCACAGGAAAAAACCAGAGTGGCAGCCGTTGGGAACTCTTTCTATGTTTTATCATAGAAAGAAGTCTCTTTGGTTGGGTGAGGCTGCTGAAATAATATATTTCTAGGAATTTACCTAGAAATAGTGCCATCATGTGGCTAACATGATATAATAGAAAACTACTAATATTTATAAAAACATATTAAGTATACTCGTATAATATTTACCATGTAATATATAACAGGAATTGTTGCCTTGAAATAAAACATTTAATATTACTACAGAAAATGGAGATCTCTACTAAAACATTTCTCTCTGAAAATGTAGCACGTGATTGCAGAGTATGCTGGGATTTTCAACAGAAATGCTAATAAGGATATTTTGGTTTTATAAACAACTTAAACCAAAAAAAGAACAATATCCACAAAAAATACATATTAATTATAAGATATTTATTAGGGTTTTATCCTGGCAGAACCATTTCTTTTATAATGTTAAGTATGGCAGAAAGAAATCTGGATAACAACTGAAAATGTTGAAGTATTACACAAAAGATCATGTTGATAAAGATAAAAACACATGTCCATAAGTATACTTGCAGGGTTTATTTACTTTCAATTTGATATCATCTCAACATTACACATTTATTGTGGATGTGAAAAGGCCTTCTATCTCCCCTGCATTGCAGCTCTAATACAAAAGTACCCAAATTGATTAGCAATATAATGTTCTTGTTCTATTAAACATATAATAATACTGCTGTGTCCATGCCAGTATGACTGGGCATCCAGCAAATGAATATATACAATAAAAGACAAAATAAGTAATCAGAATAGCTAATAGTTTGTAACAACACTATCGCTACAGTTTGCTAATGTTCAATTCCCTGGATGTACATTTAGGCTGGCTGCTACAAAGTGGTTCAGAATGAGCTAGGTTTATGCACACCTTGGCCCTGGTTCAGTTTAGCTGTAAATGAACACATTGTTGTGTAGCACTATGACTGACTTTAAGCCCCTTAAAGCTTTCATCTCTGTAACAGTCCACCAGTAACTCCACTTGAAAACAGTTGGAAACTCAACTCTTCATATAGCTGCTTTCCAGATACTTTTCTCAGGCTATGGTCTCCCAATCTCTGTAGGCCTATTCAGCTATGCCCATGAACTATATTTCCACTGAATGCTGGATATTAACCAAAGCACAGATGCTAGATCTCTACTACTGGAAATGAACATTAAAGTCAACTGGAAATACACTGGCCTTACATACTTGTTACATACTCTTTTTATAGCTTTCTGATAACTGCAACAATTAGTTACATTCTCCAATAAGGTAAGGTCTTTTATCTTGAAATATTTGCAATCAGCAAATATTTCTTGGAAGTGTCGATCACCATTACATTAATTTTAATTAAATTCCTCAGTTATCAGTACAGATCTAAAACAATCTCTCGAATAAATTCTACTTTTTCTGGAGTGCGCAAACTTGTATGCAATTTTTACAAAATACAACAAATATAGTTTAAACAAAATTTATTTATTTAAAAATTTTATTAAATGAGCTTAGTGAATTTAAATAATATCTTAATTTTTTTGCGGAGCATCAAAATTATGTCATGGACCACTGATCATCGATTACTAACAGCGGATTTAGTAAGTATGAAAAAAAGTTTTGGTCATGTGATGTCGGAATGTGGAACTCCCAAGCAAATTGCCCTTAAGTGATTTTTGAGTGAGCTGTATATTTTAAATTGTTATCATATTAAACTAGTTAAAACAGCAATGCAAACCTCAATTGTATGGTTACACATCACTGTATACATTAAAAATAATAAATTATTATTGAAACTAAACTAAGACATTTTGGTGCTGATATAGTATGTGCACAGTGGTCATTTTGAATTTTAAGACACCCAAAAACACTGCTGGCACATGCAAGTGATAAATGACATTGACTATAAACACCCAGTTTTCAAAAAAATAAATTGCCTAAGGCACTACAAATAAAAATGGGAGGAGACAAGAAAGTAATGTGAAAATTAAGTAGCCTGAGGCATCACACTAAAAAAAGTGCAAGCATTGTAATAGTAAATCTCAAAAAATTAAAAAATAAAAAACACTATAAATCCAAGCATTGTAATAATAAATCTAAAAAACTCTATAAATCCAAGCATTGTAATGGTAAATCTCAAAAAATTAATGTATAAGGCATTTAAAAAAAAATCATAAATGCCATTTGCAAAAAGAAAGCTTATTCCTGTCTTCAACAGTATATACTAAATCAGTATTTTAAAAAACAATATTTAATAACTATAATGCTATAAATCAAACATTGTAACATAACATTAAACAGCCTAAAATGCTACAATGGAAAAAAAGTGTGGGGGGGGGGGGGAGAAAAATCAAAAACGCTATAAATCCAAGCATTGAAATAGAAAATCTCAAAAAATTAAAAAATCAAAAACACTATAAATCCAAGCATTGATTAATAGTAAATCTCAAAAAATTAACTTATGTTGGAAAATAAAAAAAGTAAAAAATGCTATAAATCAAGCATTGTAATAGCAAATGTCAAAAAATTAACGTATCTTAAGGCATTTAAAAAAAATCATAAATACTATTTGCAAAAAGGAAGCTTATTCCTGTCTTCAACAGTATATACTAAATCAGTATTTTAAAAAACAATATTTAAAAACCATAATGCTATAAATCAAACATTGTAACGTAACATTAAACAGCCTAAAATGCTACAATGGAAAAAAGTGCAGGAAAAGAAAAATCAAAAACGCTATAAACCAAGCATTGGAATAGTAAATCTCAAAAAATTAAAAAATCAAAAACACTATAAATCCAAGCACTGTAAATAGCAAATCTCAAAAAATTAAAAACACTATAAATCCAAGCATTGTAATAGTAAATCTCAAAAAATTAAAAAATCAAAGATGCTATAAATCCAAGCATTGATTAATAGTAAATCTCAAAAAATTAACTTATGTTGGAAAATAAAAAAAACCAAAAACACTATAAACCAAGCATTGTAATAGTAAATCTCAAAAAATTAACGTATCTTAAGGCATTTAAAAAAAATCATAAATGCTATTTGCAAAAAGAAAGCATTCCTGTCTTCAACAGTATATACTAAATCAGTATTTAAAAAAAAACAATATTTAAAAACTATAATGCTATAAATCAGACATTGTAACTTAACATTAAATAGCCTAAAATGCTACAATGGGAAAAAGTGCGGGAAAAGCAAAAAAAGCAAAAGAAGAACGTAATATTGAAAATTAAAAAAAATTACACAATCTTTTAAAATAAATCAAAAATGCTAATTTATAGAGTGATAATCCAACATTGTAATTGTAAATCTCATAAAAATTAACTTATGTTAAGGCATTTAAAAAAAAATCATAAATGATATTTACAAAAACCTTTTATAGCTGAAACACACAGGCTTATATATATCTGTGTCTATATATGTAATATACAGGGTATAACTTTCAAAGGTATACAATAAATCTCAAAAATCAGTATTATAATTTAAAAAAATATTTCATGGAGTATCAACAAATAAAAAACCTAATTAACTTATTTTTAAAAATATATATTTTACATTAGGCTTTGGGATTATCCCTCTAACTAAGAGTTATAATAATAAATCACAAATCTTAATAATAGACATATTAATACATATTATAGTTAGCATTTATTTAAATAATTTTTTACCAATATTTTAAGAATTTTAAAAATACTACCCAACTTTCTGTATCGGTTGCTTGTCCAGCAAAGCCTTTAACAAATTATACTTTTAAGATTTAAGTATATTATTTTAAAGAGGACGCCAGTAAAATTAATTTATTGAGGTAATATCTCAGCTTGACATGGTCTCTTTCAAATTTATTTTTAAAACTGTTCTTGGGTCTCACAGAAATTAAACCAGGTATGTGTGACATAAGATAATTTCTAAGAATGATGATCAGGGATTGCCTTTTGTCTTACTAAGATAAAAGTGCTAAGTTAAGAAGTTTAATAATAGAAAGCAAAAACTTTCAAATTTTAAAAACAGCTGTAAACAAACTAATGGACAAAAAACAAACAAATTAATGGACTTTATGCCTCAAGCCTAACTAGTAAGCCAATGCAATAGAGGGGTAAAATTTATTATAAAAAAAATTATAATAAACTAATGATTTAAAAATATAATCGCATTGTACTAAATTACAAGTCATAATTTCTACTCGTATATATATATATGTGCCGATACATGTATTAGTTTTAAGATTTAAGTTTTAACACTTTAAAGAAGTTTTTAAAATTTGAAAGTTTTGCTTTCTATTATTAAACTTCTTAACTTAGCACGTTTATCTTAGTAAGACAAAAGGCAATCCCTGATCATCATTCTTAGAAATTATCTTACGTCACACATACCTAGCTTAATTTGTGTGAGACCCAAGCACAGTTTTAAAAATAAATTTGAAAGAGACCATGTCAAGCTGCGATATTACCTGAATAAATTAATTTTACTGGCGTCCTCTTTAAAATAATACACTTAAATCTTAAAAGTATAATTTGTTAAAGGCTTTGCTGGACAAGCAACCGATACAGAAAGTTGGATAGTATTTTTAAAATTCTTAAAATATTGGTAAAAAATTATTTAAATAAATGCTAACTGTAATATGTATTAATATGTCGATTATTAAGATTTGTGATTTATTATTATAACTCTTAGAGGGATAATCACAAAGCCTAATGTAAAATATATATTTTTAAATATAAGTTAATTAGGTTTTTTATTTGTTGATACTCCACGAAATATTTTTTTAAATTATAATAATGATTTTTGAGATTTATTGTATACCTTTGAAAGTTATACCCTATATATTACATATATAGACACAGGTATATATAAGCCTGTGTGTTTCAGCTATAAAGGGTTTTTGTAAATATCATTTATGATTTTTTTTTTTTTTAAATGCCTTAACATAAGTTAATTTTTATGAGATTTACAATTGCAATGTTGGATTATCACTCTATAAATTAGCATTTTTGATTTATTTTAAAAGATTGTGTAATTTTTTTAATTTTCAATATTACGTTCTTCTTTTGCTTTTTTTTCTTTTCCCGCACTTTTTTCCAATGTAGCATTTTAGGCTGTTTAATGTTAAGTTACAATGTCTGATTTATAGCATTATTTATAGTTTTTAAATATTGTTTTTTCAAATACTGATTTAGTATATACTGTTGAAGACAGGAATGCTTTCTTTTTGCAAATAGCATTTATGATTTTTTTTTTAAATGCCTTAAGATACGTTAATTTTTTGAGATTTACTATTACAATGCTTGGATTTATAGCGTTATTGATTTCCCCCCCCCCCGCCCGCACTTTTTTCCATTGTAGCATTTTAGGCTGTTTAATGTTACGTTACAATGTTTGATTTATAGCATTATAGTTTTTAAATATTGTTTTTTAAAATACTGATTTAATAAGCTTTCTTTTTGCAAATAGCATTTATGATTTTTTTTTTTTAAATGCCTTATACGTTAATTTTTTTGAGATTTACTATTCCAATGCTTGGACTTATTGCGTTTTTAATTTTTTGAGATTTGCTATTTACAATGCTTGGATTTATAGTGTTTTTGAGTTTTTTAGATTTACTATTACAATGCTTGGATTTATAGCGTTTTTTATTTTTTAATTTTTTGAGATTTACTATTACAATGCTTGCACTTTTTTTTAGTGTGATGCCTCAGGCTACTTAATTTTCACATTACTTTCTTGTCTCCTCCCATTTTTATTTGTAGTGCCTTAGACGATTTATTTTTTTGAAAACTGGGTGTTTCTAGTCAATGTCATTTATGGCTTGCATGTGCCAGCAGTGTTTTTGGGTGTTTTAAAATTCAAAATGGCCACTGAGTGCGTACTATATCAGCACTTACTGAGTCTAGATAGTATGAAAATTTGTAAAAGTAACCAATTAAAAAGAAATGAATATCCAGAGTATTTAAAATAGTACTAAAAAGAATAAATAATAATATAATAATAATTATTATGAATTGGAATAAAAAGCTATAGATGAGAGCAAAGGTTTCAAAATTATTAAATCTTGATATTGGTAGGAAAAATATTTTAGCAAGGTTTGTAGAATTATATTATAATAAAGAATATTAAAAAAAAAGTATTCTCTACAATTACTATATCTTCTGAATTGTCAAGTACTTTAAATAAAAGGGTGAGACATCAAAATAGATCTATTAAAAAGAGATAAATTGCAGAAAATATGGAATACGAGAAATATATACCTAAAGATTAAATAAACTCGTACCACATAATTGAAAAAACGTAATAATATTGATTTTTTAGAAGGTAATAAAATTGATATTACAAATCATAAACCTATTCTCCATCTATCAGTTTTCTATAACATCTTTATTAAGATAATTACAACTCATCTACAGTGAATTTTGAATACTAAATTGAAAAGTACAGACAAAAGTATAGCGCTCAAACAAAAATTCGCTTTGAATTTGTACATTATAGAAAATTTAATTGTTTTTATAAGGACTTCCACATTGTTTAAAATTTTGAATAATTAAAATAGAAATTGAATATATTGTCATATTATAAAGAATAGCATCAATTTGACTACATCGCGATATAAAATTATTAACATTGGGATGTGTATACAATGTGAATCCATATCGCAAGACATTTTAGAGCAGGTTCATAAAAAATTAATTTGTGAATGAAAATGGAAAGCTAAAAGAGTTAAGATTATTTTAAAATATGAATATTTTGCAGTTGATTTTATTATTTTTGCATTTAAATAATATTTATATTTAACAGCTTTGTTGAAAAAATTATCAGATACAAGTAATAAACATTGGATTTTAAGATAAATGCTAAAAAAAACTAATGTTGAATGTTTTTTCTCAGAAAAAAAGATACCCATAAGACTTGGCCACATAACAGAAGAACAATACAGAAATTACAAATAACTCAACAAAGTATGGAGAGGTGTAAATTGGAAATAACAAGAAAAATATTAAAAATGAAAAATATTGATGAGAGAACAAACAGGTGTCACTGATATCAGTGAAACAAAAGACTGAAACTGAATTGGGTTATACATATTGCTATAAGAGATGATAATATTTAAACAGTGTATATATTAAATGTGATTGTAAGAGAAAGATTTAGAAGAAAACCACACATTAAATGAATGGATAAAATAAGAAAATGTGCTGAAAAGATGTGGAAAAGAGAGACTAGAGATTGGGAAGATTGGATTAAATTTGGACGGACTTTCATCCTGCAATGGAGTTATAATAGTTGAAAAATATGATTATGACCCATGAATTAGAATAAAATTAACAACTACAAATATAATGCATAATATTATTCATCGATTTAAACATGTATGGTGAGCTTTTGATAGAAATAATTTAGTGCTGAAAGGAAATGTACATATGCGATTGAAAAATACATTTTTAATAGATATTGATATTGGTGGCTATGGTTATTAAAGAACCAAATACACCAAAATGTATGGGAACTGAACTGGGTTCAGACCTCTATAACTATATAAGCTGATGGGCTTAAATTGGAAACATTAAAGTGTTTTCCGTTTAAGAGACATAGTTTTGTACTGAAATGGAGATAAAAGGTGTTTTCTGGAGGGTTGCATTAGATCCTAAGATCTAGATGCAGTGCTCTCAGATCCAAGGCTCCTCACTGACAAAGGCCACAAGCCAGAAACTAGTCTGGGGATATTGGATGAGTAGGCACTAGGTGGGGATTTTATGCACAAGCCTTCTGGCATCCATTGATTACTCTATCTTGCTGTGTGTGCCTTATGTATAGTGAGTTTTGCCTGTTTTAACAATAGTTATTTATGAATATAAAGTTTGGACATTTAATAAAGACATTTCAGATAACTCAATTGGAGTAATAAAAGATCAAAAACTAGATATATGTGAAAGAATAAACAGATATATCTAACGTTATTGAAAAAATAATTGACTGAAATGAAGTTGGGATGGATATACCTCTAGAAATTATATTAATAAATGAACGTGACTCCAAGAGATTGTAAATGATGTATATACTAGACGTGAATTGAATAGATGAAATAAAAAGTTGCTGGTAGGATGTGGTGAACTGAAACTAGAGTTTGAAGAAACTATATTAAATTTAGAAAGACCATTATCTTGCAATGGGCCCATAATGGTTGAAAATGACAATGACTGAAATATAAAATTACCCCATAATTATATCTATGGAATAATTCAGAATAGTTCACTTGGGGTTTAAAGTCAAAGTTGACTTGATTTTCAGATTAGATTGAATAGTAAAATGAGGTCAATGGGTTATTTATTTAATACACAACTGTATTCTTTCCACATCTAACTCCAAAACTTAATACCAAAATAAATAAAAAATACAGAAACTAATTTCAGGATAAAAATTTAATTTGCAACGATCTATTGTCACTGATTACTTAGCTTTTCGATAGATACCATAGGTGCAAATTTATACTCTCAAATATTATTTAAGCTATTTCGTACTATGACAGAACAGACAGAATGTACAAAACGTCTTAACATTTTAATTTTCTTTACATAACATGATTTAAACATTTCTATATTGTCTTATATGAATACTATATATTATGAATTTTATTTATCCAAATTTAAAACTAATTAAATAATACTATAGTAATTTATTATTTAAGATGAGCAGCAAATGTATCTGTATTACACTTAGAACAATGTCTGCTTATACAATCAAAAATTATGGAATGCATCCATCTAGTATTTATTAGATTAGAGATATTTGACATCTCTACTATATAATAACAATAAGTAAATTTATGCAAAATAAGTAAATGTTTTATATGTGATGCAAAACAAAGAGATAGATGAAAATATTTTTATTCGACGATGTTAAGGTTTTAAAAGAGGAACATTTGAAGAATAAATAGCTTAAAATATTCATTCAATATTTCTGCTCAAATTCATAAATGAACATGAATACAACCTGAATGTGGAATAATTTGAGAAGATGCTTACTTGTATTAATGTGAATTTATATGGTCGAATTTAAGGCCGTAACACATGAAAATTTGTTATCCATACAAAATTATCTTGTCAAGCATTGGTGGTCGAGTGGTCAGCCTGGCCTCCTTACAAGCAGTTGTCCCGGGTTAGCAGGTTCACTTTCCGGCGATGCTATGACACATTAAAAAAAGTTTAATTATCTTATTTATTGCTATTGAGAATAGTAGGAAGTATTAGCCAATGAGCAATGCTGCAGGCAAATATTAAAATCTACACCTATTTGTATTCAATCATTTATTTATTTATTATCCAGTTTTTTATTTTATCTATATGTATGTCAATATAATTTCATTATTTCATTTACTTAGTGGGTTTCGTTTAAATTTAATAATTCATTCAACCATTTTTATATTGTAACGGAATGAAGTGACTCTTAATGGCTTCAGACCACATCCAAAATATATAAAACACATATATCAATATCATGATAATAACACAATAATATAATAAATCTGAAACTTGAATTATTTCCGTTACTCCAAGCGAGAGAACATATAAATATAACCGATGTTATATCCCTACCTGATCGAACCTGTAGCAATATGAATATTGCCACAAGGTTATTTTTCCTGACCAGATGTCTCTTGGCTGCTACACTTATTACAGCTACAGTGCTTGATTAATTTATACAATTTAATGGGATTGTTACTATAGTACAATTATCCACACATGTTACTTACTATTCAAATAAAGCAGTCATTATAAACCTTCCAGGTAGATTAAACTATTTGGAATGGTGAGGAATAAATGAGACGAGACAGATAAAATAATTAATAAAACATTTATTATAATAATATAACAAAAAAAATTTACACGAAACATTTAAAAATACAATAAAATCATTAAATCTAATACTATAATTAGGTGTGTATGTTAAATCATATGAATGTCTTTAATACATTGGAATAAATTATCAATTTATAGTCTTTCTTTCAAGTATTATTTAAGAGTCTGACTCATGTCTATCTCACTAATATTTGGAATTGCAATTGCATTTTAATGGTATGTGAAGAACATGTGTACGCGTGATATATGTTTGTCAATCATTTACATTACCTAGGTTTTTTTTTTCTTTTTGACATTGACTATTGTTCTGCTGCCCATCATGCGGAATTCCTCACTTCTTTAGTAGAGATGGCCGTTCTTCGGCTCCAGCTTTTTTTCTTATGGAATTTCTTCTTCCTATATGCAATGGCTTCACAGGACTAGATTGTTAATGGCATGACAGGTGGATCATCAGGCAGGCCCTACACCAGCAGTTATTTCATGGTGAGGTGACCGTACGAGCATGGCAGATTTGGATTAACCAGTGACTGTAATTGCCCTTAACCACACTTTCTTGAAGATTCACTCATATAGTAGATTGGTCTCATATTCATTCAAATATTTGGTCAGTCTTAAACAAAGATATCTTTTACTCAGCTTTTTTTTGTCTGCTCTTCTCAAAGCCTACGACTTTCTTGCTTCTCAACTCAAGTTCTCCCACCAAAATTTCCTCCTTCATTAAAATATCTCTCTCCAGAATTCATTGGAATTTTTTTCACACCTTTAACTTTAACATTTCTTTTACAGCTTACATAAAATTTCTTTTTTTAAATTCGAATTTCATAATATTTTATAACATGGGTTTTACATTCTTTTTTTTTTTTTGTTATAATAAAATTATTCTCATTTGAACATACAATAAATTCCCCCCCTCCTTATACACACATTCACATACGTATTTTATTTAGTCAAAAATGTGTATTTTGAAGAGCAGATTTTTATCTTTTATCATAATCTAATTTCTATTTATACTTTCATTTAAAACTCCTAAATGTAATCTTTTAAAATCATTTGATTCCCCTTTTATTTATATTTTCTTTTTACGTTTCTAATCCTAAATTTAATATATGATTCTACTATTTCTCACCTTTAATATTTCTATTTTTCCAAATATAAACTTTGAAGGGTAAAAGATAAGAATATTGTTCGATTCCATTTCCCTCTTTTTTATTTCATTACAGTAATTAATGCATTCCTTTCTTAAGTGATTTTAACCATTTTAATTATTTGTATATTTTCAAAAAAAAAAAAAAAACAAACAATCGTATTTAATATTATTTAATACTAAATATATACATGTGTGATCGCAGTATGTGCGATTATCACAATATCTTATTACGGAATTGATAAAAGCTCACAAATAAAGATGACTATGATTCATTCTTTTATAATTCATCATGATTTTATTAATTATATTAATATAACAATTAGTATCTATTCTTAAGAAAAATATTTTTAATGTGTTAGCATCATGGGCTAAATATATTATATAGATATTTTGACTTACATGGTGCATAAGAATAAAATTATTTGTAAGCCTGGATAAATAAATGATTTCCATATATTTATTTATTCATGCTTTAGTGCATTCTCATCGTCTTTATATTTTCTGACCATAGTATATTTACATATTTGTGATTGATGCATTAAACTGAATGACTTTCTCCATTGCATACTAGTTCTCTCTATTTTACAATATGTTTTTAATAGCTCTTCAAATTTTGAAGTCCCACTTAACTTAATTAGATGAGACAATATACTATATAATAAATTGATTGGGTTAATATATTGAAATGATAAATCTGATTCAGAGTTTCCATTACATAGTCTGACCCACCTAATCATTTATTTTACTAGTGTTTGCTTTCTTTTTATATGAATTTTTTTATCTAAACAAAAATTGCTTTCTTTTTACTATTCTAAAAAAAAAAAAAACATTTCTTTTTTACATTTTTTTAACTATCCTGAATAAATCCTAAAATTTATTTTGGATAGTGTTAATCATCTATATATAATTAATACTAACACACTAAATTATTTCATTTATATTATTAAAAGGAAAAAGATTCAAATAGTAAATTTTGAATTTTTTTTTTTATATTTTATATATGTATGTTTAAAATGCTTTATTCTTTTAGTTCAAGAATCCAAGATGGCCTTTTGGAAAGATTTGTACATCAATAAGAAGTTTAAAATAAATGTTTAAATTAAAGTATTGATGAATTACCAAAAAATCCATTTATGTGGGAATTTCTATTCAGTAATTAGTAGAGATTCTACAGTGTTTGTTATCTAAAATAAAAATGAACATAAAATTATACTGAAATCTATTGATCCTTATCAAAGTACAAACTTTCTAAAATTAGAATAAAAGCGTAATTGCTATTGTTTTTTAAAGTTGAAAATCACCTGAGGCAGCAGAAAAAACATATACCGTTAGAAAAGTATAAATAGTGGTGCATTATTTTGAAAAAAAAAAAAGAAAACAGAGAAACAGAAGGAAAGTTATCGAAGTCTCCACGCAATGATTATCAAGTAGCAAAAAGGGTAGATCACTGCCTGTCCTTTCCTGAGACCTGAAATCTTCCATTATGCTACTGTCAACCTGACTTCAGAGAAGCCATCTGCCATCAATGTTTGCCTGCAGAACTCATCCTGGGAAACTCCAAGGTAAAATGCTGAAGAGCTTAAAATTTATACTTTAGTCAAGATAGTAAAAACTATTACGTAAATATAATGTCTTAAAGCTAAAAAAAATGTTTAAAGTTATTGTTTATTAACACTCTGTTAACTGTCTCTTTAACCTTTTAAATTAAAATGTTTTTCATAACTCAAGCTCACCATAATTTTCAATTTCAATATATTTAATTATTTAAATGTGAATTTATTTATTTATTTTATAGTAATTTTACCATGACATTTCATGTGTTGATTTTTTTTTATTTCAACAAACTTCACTTGCAAGGAGTTAAGGAGAATAATTTGCTAAGAGTGCAAATTATATTTACTAATGGATGAGAATGTTAACAAAGAACAGTTTAATTTTAAAATAAAATAATTCTGATCTAATTTTTTATCACAAGTGAAAATATGTCAAACATATATATTTCAAAAATAAACTTACCGTAATTTTAAATAAATTTATTATAGATTTTTCAGAATGGGATTCTATTGTTTTTTTTATTTCTGGAATTTGACACAAAAGTAATATAACTACAGATTTTGACCTTGTAACAGCACCGCTGGATAGCATCAGTTAATTATCATGCCTTTTTTTAAGTTAGGGAAGGGGGGATTTATTCAAGAAATAAATTTCCTTCTTTCTATATGTATGTTTTTTTTTGTAGGTTAAATATTTATATAAAGTAGTTGGTTATGCAGGTTGGTCTCTCTGCAGTATTAGATCATTTAAGCTTATTTAATTATAATTCATTTGTATTTAATGATTATAATATCTCAGGTTAATAAAGAATGCTTGGAGTATCATGGACAGACCTTAAAATGGTCAGGGATTTGGTGGTGCAGAATTAGCTTCCAGTTTCACATACATCTGTTGAATCGGATAATGTGATGGAGATAGAGTGGGTTTGGGCCGTGTGGTACTCATATAGGTGGGCATGTTGACTCTCCATAAATCCTATCTTCATATCAGTATATGGACACATAATGTGGATGTATCGATTTTCCTTTTTTTTATTTTTTATTGGAATAGGCATGTGAATGTCTGTAATCCAGCTTGTATGTTCCTGGCTACAATTTCTTCTCTTCTTTGCATTCAGATATTTATTAACCTGACATTGTTTTGCTTTTCTTTTGCCTATCTAATACTAAGCCATAGGGAAATGATTCTACGGAAGGATCTTTGATCTAAGTAATCAACTCTTTTGATTTGTTTTTGTAATTAGTTAAAATCGTTTGATTTTGGCTAAGTCACATTGTATTTTATTATAGGTATGATTTTAGTTGTAAGTTCAACTAAAGTGACTTGTTTGCTTCATAATTAACTGATCTATTTTTTTGTTATAACAGCTTACAGTTTTAATCGCTGTAAAGTTCGTTATAAGCTATTCCAGCAAGGTCCACTAATGTCATAAAACATTTGTTATTTGAAATCTAAATTATTATTTTTATAAAGAGAAATAAAATCAATTCCTTTTTTTATATGTTGGTGGATTAAAATGTCAAGTTAGTCTTATTATAATCATTTATTTAATTAATGTTTTTTTCAATAGAAAATGCTTTGTTTAAATCTTAGTGTAATTATTTCCTTGATACTCGTTTTGAAATAAAATGTTTTTGTTTTTTTTTAAAATCCTTTCTTTATAAAAAAAACAATAAAACATTTATTCTTTATATACCGCAGTCAGGCAAATGTTTAAACCTGCTGCTGTATTATAAGTTTGTACTAAATGCGCAAGGATAATATTAAAATCCTTGATCATTTAATTATAAGATCATTTTGTTATTTTAAAAGGAAAATAAATGTAAACAAAAGTAAAAGTGTATAAACTTAACAAAATAAATTGTACAAACCCAATAATGTCAATGTTAACCGCTAATATAAATAAATTTGTCATGAACTGGTAATTATAAAAGTTAATTTAAAGAGTGTATTTTTTGTTTTGTTTTTTAAAAAAGCTTGAGTTAAATATTAATGTATCATGTTTAATGATTTTTAAATATATATATAACAAAACAAACTTCCAGTGTTTCTCGAATCATTTTATTTACTTTTATTTTAAATAATTTTTGATTTTCAAATATATCTATTAATCAATCGCCCAAGTTCTCATTTAAATATAATAAAATTTGATTCTAATGCTTTAAGACCCAGCTGCCAGCATGGTGAAAGTAAAGGAATTTGATCATATCATTGAGAAAGGCTATTGATGAGATCTTTGACCTGGGAATATAGGTAAATATGGCAGAATCCACAATGTACCTGATTTATATATCTTGTACATGGTTGGACTCAAGATGTGTTCAGAGGTTTGTTGGATCAATATGCGTTTTTCGACCGGTACATCATTTTTTTTCTGGGTTTGTATGCCCATTCGCGGGGCTATTGAATATTTTCACACCCTGTATAATGATAAGCATATATATATATAATGTTTTTTGAATAACACTAAATAATAAATATATGTAAGATTTTTTTTTTCTCGAGTTTGTATAATGTTTTGCACACACTGCAAAACCCCAAATAATGTTTAATGTATATAATGTGTTTTTTTCTTGCTTTTTTTACACAGCAATGAATAATATATACATATAAGGTTTTTGTTTCTTGAATTTTGATGCTCAAAAATAGTGGGGATTTTAGATAAATACCTACACCATGATGAATATGTTGACAAAATGAAACGTGTGAAATACACATTTATGTTTTTTTTTGGCTTTGTTTTGTGGTAGAGAGTAAAAATAATGGGTCCACAAATAGCTGATACCCAGAATTTAAAAGTGATATATGTAAACAGACTCAAAATAGAAAGGAAAACAGGTCAGATTTTTTTCTATCTGTGATTTTTAATTCTTATGTAAAATGTAAAAAAGAAATAAACCAAATACTGTATGTTTTGATATATAAATAAATATTCAGAGTCTGTAAAATATTGTGATATAAAAAAAAATAACTAAGTAAAAATTGTATAATAGCAACAAATGTTTGTTAATAGAGACTTGGGTGAATAAATTGTTAATAATAAAGCATATATATTTTATTGGCTGGCACCCTTACAAAAAAATTTGCCAATAGTTTAATTAAATATTTTCAAACACAAAATGGTGTTATTTAAGATTCGAACCTGGAAGAATGAAATGGTTAAAGAGTCAGTACTACTTAAATGTAAATTAAAACATGCAAACCAATTGTTATCAACCAAGTGATGTATGATCAAATGTGAAATCTGTCCAGGCACAGGAAAGCAACCAGAGGTAAAAAGAATAAATTTATTTTGTTTCATGTAGGAAAATAGTTAAGTTTTTGCTAATTTTTTTTTAGCTCAGTGGCAAATAATTTTATAACTAAAGGCAGTAAACAGAGCAGGAGATGAATTAAAGGGGAAACAGGTAGTAGTAAGATGGGGAAGATGTTTTAGGAAGAAAGGGTGGTGTAACCTGTTAAAGTCATATAGATATATACAGAGTTTTGTTTATCTCACACTAAATTGAAAAGAAAAAAGAATAGTCTCAGTATAAAAAAAGGTTTAAACAGGTTTTTTTTTTTTTCCAGTGAAGAAAAAGTTCAAGTTTTAAGTGACATGTAAAAAGAACAAAAAAAAATATTTTTTTAAGAAAGATTTTCTGTTTTAGATGGATTGTGCAAAAGAAGAGCAGGTGGATGAGCAACAAAAAAATGCAGAAGAGAGGTTGATGTCTGAAATGATGTCCATAATGATGAAAAATTTAAAGATAGTGATGAATGATTTTAGGACAACAATTATGTCTGAAATCAAGGAAGAACTGCAAAAGCATCTAGAAGTGGTAGAACAACAAATACAGAGAGTAGAAGAATGCCATATGGAAAGGAAACTGGATTCAATACAAGAACCAGTCAACAAAAACACAATAGTGAAGACGGAAATGGAAAATATCACGCATGATGAACTAGCAAAAATTCAGACACTAAATGATGATGACCAAAGCCAAAATCAAATAGCCATCAAAGAAACAGAAGTCAACCAGAAGACCACTAATAATAAGGTTAAAACTCCATTGAACAGCTCACTGGAACCATCATTGATATCCAGACTGATCCACATCCATTTGTGCCAAGGTGATATGGTAGGTCTTAAAGCACAAACACCGAGTAATGTTACCAAGGGGAGATTAAAAAAATTATTCTTGCTTTTCCATGGTCCTTACAAGATTAAAAGAAAAGGTCAGGGTATGGCTGTTTTATTAGGAGAACAAGGAAATGAAGGAAATGTTAATGCCAGGCATTTAAAGCAATAAGTCCCACCACATCCAGGGAGATAGTAACAAATTAATGAAGACAGTTTGATATTTTTGTAAATAACAGGAATTTGTAACTGGACTAAGAGATGTAAAAGAAATTGGTGTATATATATATATATATATATATATATATATATATATATATATATATATATATATATATATATATATATATATATATAAAGAAGAAATGCCTAATTCAAACAAATAGGGCATGTCAGATTATAATCAAAGACTGGGTAGGATGACAAATAGCTGGTTGGAACTCTGTGACCTGGAAAGTTTAAAAAATTTCATGTATTTATTCAAAATATATATATATATATATGTATAGATGGTTTTTTTTCATGAAGTGGGGGAGTGTGAAATGGTAAATCTGATTCAGATTTGCCATTTCACAGTCTGACCCACCTAATCATTTATTTTACTAATGTTTGCTTTCTTTTTATTATCCTAAAAAAACATTTTTTTTTACATTTTTTTAACTATCCTGAATAAATCCTAAAATTTATTTTGGATAGTGTTAATCATCTATATATAATTGTATTAACACACTAAATTATTTCATTTATATTATTAAAAGGAAAAAGATTCAAATAGTAAATTTTGATTTTTTTTTAATATATTTTATATATGTAAGTTTAAAATGCTTTATTTTTTTTAGTTCAAAATCCAAGATGGCCTTTTGGAAAGATTTGTACATTGATAAGAAGTTTAAAATAAATGTTTAAATTAAAGTATTGATGAATTACCAAAAAATCCATTTACGTGGGAATTTCTATTTAGTAATTAGTAGAGATTCTATAGCATTATCTAAAATGAAAACGAACATAGAATTATATTGAAATCTATTGATCCTCATCGAGATACAAACTTTCTAAAATTAGAATAAAAGCATAATTGCTATTGTTTTAAAATTGAAAATCACCTGAGGCAGCAGAAAAACTGTATACCATTAGAAAGATGCAAATAGTGGTGCTTTTTTTGAAAAAAAAAGAAAGAAAAAAGAGAACAGAGAGACAGAAGGAACATTGTTGAAGTCTTCATGCAATGATGAGTGAGCAGTAAGAAGGATAGATCACTGCCCATCCCTTTCTGAGACTTGAAATCTTTCATTATGCTACTGTCAACCTGCCTTCAGAGAAGCCATCTGTCATCAATGTTCGACCACAGAACTCATTCCAGGGAACACCAAGATAAAATGCTGAAGAGCTTAAAATTTATACTTTCATCAAGATATTAGAAACTAGTATGTAAATATAATGTCTTAAAGCTAAAAAGAAGAATGTTTAAAGTTATTGTTTATTAACACTCTGTTAACTATCTCTTTAACCTTTTCTTTTAAATTAAAATGTTTTCCATAACTCAAGCTCACCATAATTTTCAATAACTCTAAGGACAAAATTGAACCTTCTCAGACCCCCATGTCGTTTATAGCATATCATACCCACAACCTGGTTGCAGGCCATTTATTTTGGGGAAACCAAAGCAGCATAACCAACAGGACTGCACAGCATAGATACACCTATAATAGAGCAAAGAAAAATAATGACAATTCATCAACATTCTTACAACATTTCAAGAAGACAGGTCATGTGTTTGAACCCTCTAGCCCAAAAATAGTTTGCATTGAGGAAAAACGAAAACAAGCGAAAATCAGAGAGGCTTACTTCATTAATGGCAATAATAACTCTATCAATAGACAGGACACCTGCTTTGACATTTCCAAATGTTGGACTATTTAGTTCATTTGCATATGTTTTGCATATTGCTTTTATTTTTTTGCCTTATTTCCTCATTCTGCATCTCACATTACTGCTATGAATATGAGGCAAATGGCCTTGAAAGCGCTTAGCGTATAATAATTTGTTTAATCTTTATAGCTTCTCGTTCAAGCGCTTCACATGCTTTTTTTTAAATTTGTATATTAATGTTAATATATTTAATTATTTAAATGTGAATTTATTTATTTGTTTTATAGTAATTTTAGCATGAGATTTCATGCGTTCACTTTTTTTATTTCGACAAACTTCACTTGTGGGGGGTTAAAGAGAGTAATTTGCTAAGAGTGCAAATTATGTTTACCAGTGGATGGGAATGTTAACAAAGAATGATTTCATTTTAAAATAAAATAATTCTGATCTAATTTTTTTCGCAAGTGAAGTTATGTCGAACATATATATTTCAAAAATAAACTTACCGTAATTTTAAATAAGTTTATTGTAGATTTTCCAGAATGGGATTGTATAATTTTTCTATTTCTGGAATTTGACACAAACATAATATGCTACAGATTTTGAACTTGTAACAGCACCATGTCAGTTAATTATCATGCCTTTTTTAAGTTAGGAAAGAGGGGAGAGTGGATTTATTCGAGAAATAAATTTCCTTATTTCTATATTATATTTTTTTGTAGGTTAAATATATAAAGTAGTTGGTTATGCAGGTTAGTCTCTATGCAGTATTACATCATTTTAAGGCTATTTAATTATAATTCATTCATATTTAATGATTATAATATCTTGGGTTAATAAAGATTGCTTGGAGTATCATGGACAGACCTAAAACAGTTAGTGATCTGTTGGCACAAAGTTAGTTTCCAGTTTTGCATACATATGTTGAATCAGATAGAGTGGGTTTGGCCAGCATAGTACTCATATAAGTGGGCATGTTGACTCTCCATAAATCCTATTTTCATATCGGTATAAGGACACAAAATGTGGATGTAGTGATTTTTCTTTTTTATTCTTCGTTGGAATGAGCATGCACGTGTCCATAATCCGGCTTGTATGTTCCTGGCTATATTTTTTCTCTCCTTTGCATTTGGATATTTATTAACCTGACATTGTTTTGCTTTTCTTTTGCCTATTTAATACGTAAGCCTTAGAGAAATGATTCTATTGAAGGATCTTCAACCTAAGTAATCAACTCTTTTGGTTTGTTTTCATAATTAGTTAAAATCGTTTAATTTTGGCTAATTCATATTATATTTTATTATAGGTATGATTTTAGTTGTAAGTCCAACTAAAGTGACTTGTTTGCTGCATAATTAACTGATATATTTTTTTTGTTATAACAGCTTACAGTTTTAATCACTGTAAAGTTTGTTATAAGATATTCCAGCAAGTTCCACTAATGTCATAAATCATTAGTTACTTGAAATCTAAATTATTATTCTTATAAAAAGAAATAAAATCAATTCCATTTTTTATATGTTGGTGAAGTAAGACATCAAGTTAGTCTTATTATAATCGTTTATTTGGTTAATATCTTTTTCAATAAAAAATGTTTTGTTTAAATCTTAGTGTAATTATTTCCTTGATACCCATTTTGAAATAAAATGGTTTTTTTTAATCCTTTCTTTGTAAAAAAGCAATAAAACATTTATTCTTTATAAACCTCAGTCAGGCAAATGTTTAAACCTGATGCTGTATTATAAGCTTATACTAAATGCACACAGATAATATTAAAATCCGTGATCATTTAATTATAAGATCATTTTGTTATTTTAAAAGAAAAATAAATGTAAACAAAAGTAAAAGTGTATAAACTTAACAAAATAAATTGTACAAACCCAATAATGTCAATGTTAACCGCTAATATAAATAAATTTGTCATGAACTGGTAATTATAAAAGTTAATTTAAAGAGTGTATTTTTTTGCTTTTTTTTAAGATCTTGAGTTAAATATTTATGTAACATGCTTTATTATTTTTAAATATATATATATGAAAAACAAAAAGCAAGTTAAAACTTGCTAACACTTGTATTTATGACAATAGATGGCGTTCTACCAAAAACACCGTCAAGCGTATGTTTGTTTACATAAATGTCAGAGCAAGAATTCACTATCTCTATCTTTAGTTTGACCTTCAGATCATGATTTCAAGCTATTTGCTATCATCAGTGAAGGACAGGAATAAGAAACTAGATCTAAACACAAACTCTGAGCGTTTATGAAACAGTTTCTATTCAGCTTGCAATCATGAATCTTAGACACGTAATGTCTTCAAACTCAGCATAGCAAACCAGATAGCTATATGGATCTGATATCAGTTCAGCATCACCACATAGTAGAAGCCTCTGCAATATATATCATTGCAAGAAAGACCTCAAAGGTGCTTTTATGAAAAACAAAAAGCAAGTTAAAACTCGCTAACACTTGTATTTATGACAATAGATGGCATTCTACCAAAAACACCATCAAGCGTATGTTTGTTTACAGAAACGTATCTAAAAGATTCATGCTTGCAAGCTGAATAGAAACTGTTTCATAAACGCTCAGAGTTTGTGTTTAGATCTAGTTTCTTATTCCTTTCCTTCACTGACGATAGCAAATAGCTTGAAATCATGATCTGAAGTTGGAACTAAAGTTAGGGATAGTGAATGCTTGATCTGATGTTTATGTAAACAAACATATGCTTGATGGTGTTTTTGGTACAACACCATCTATTGTCATAAATACAAGCATTAGCAAGGGTTAACTTGCTTTTTGTTTTTCATAAATGTACCTTTGAGGTCTTTCTTGCAATGATATATATTGCAGAGGCTTCTACTATGTCGTGATGCTGAACTGATATCAGACCCATATAGCTATCTGGCTTGCTATGCTGAGTTTGAAGACATTACATGTCTAAAAGATTTACACTTGCAAGATGAATAGAAACTGTTTCATAAACACTCAGAGTTTGTGTTTAGATCTAGTTTCTTATTCCTGTCCTTCACTGATGATAGCAAATAGCTTGAAATCATGATCCGAAAGTGGAACTAAAGTTAGAGATAGTGAATGCTTGCTCTGACATTTATGTAAACAAACATACACTTGATGGTGTTTTTGGTAGAATGCCATCTATTGTCATATATATATATATATATATATATATATATATTGTGCCGGTCAGATTTGTATGTTCATGTAACAAGATCTAGCATCTAGGCAAAAGTACCTTGAATCCAATTGTGTGCAAGATCCACAGGTCAGGAACATTCATGAATTCTGCCCTATTTCCCAGATCTATAATATTATGAGCAACAATCCCGATGACATCGATTAATTTACTTCTCATCCGCCAGCATCGGTTATCGGAGACACAAAAAGACTCTTGGCTAAACTTATATGATAGAATAACTTAGTAACTAGCTCTATTTTATGAGCAATAAAGGCTCATGACCTACCATATTAATTATGTATTGAGCGGAGATCATCTAGTCATATTGAGCATAAGTAATAACTTAATATTTTAAAAGAAAGCATTGTTTTGAGTTTAATATATATATATATTTAAGATTTATTATTAACAAAATTATGTCGGGTTATTTATCCAACATGAGCCTCGGAAGTATTATATATATGTGTTTGATTCCTATTTAACAATAACATTATAATTGTGGCTATGCCAATAATATATGTGTGATTTAATGAATTAGCGCTATTGGAATACATTACTAGAATACTATTACACCCCCAGAGATGAAAAGAGCATTTATTCAATTTACACAATAATTTTATAATCAGATATTACATTTGGTTACATTCAATATGATCATTAATTTGGAGTTATAGATAATTAATGTGCGGGATGGGTAATGAATAATTGTATAAACGATACTAAATTTATCGCATTAATACTTATATTAAACTAATGGAAATATGTCCATTTAAAGAAATCATTTCATTATGGCTTATGAATACTTCTGGGTGACTAATAAGACACTGAAAGGCGGTGCATGCATGGCAACTGATTGGGTTGGTCCAATTATGGTCCTGGAGTGTGCTTCATGAATTTTTAATAACGAAGTGGACCGATTTCCTCTGCAAACGTAGGCAGGGTCGGTTTGATAAACGAAAAAGTCCAGATTTCCTGGAGTGAAGTACAGGTGAATCATGGATGATGAAGAGTGGTCGGCAATGTCATTATCGGGCTGGATTTTCCAGAGCGATCCCCGTGTAAAGCATGCACATAAGACCTAGGATGTCTCCAGGGTGGTTTTACAGCCTGGTTTAAGGACATAGAGAACGATGATGGCGCCCAACTTCACGGATGCCTCCATGTGAGAAAAAAGCACAAACATATAACAAAATGCCTTTATGCATGTAACGCTTAATAATATAATATAATTCTAAAGATAAAAAGATTATCAAAACAGATTTATTGCCCATAAATTATGAAATATTCGGCGTAATGATAAGGCTTCACTAAGCAAACATGGGTAATAATTATACTTAAATATAAAACTAAGATCTCAAGATCCTCCTCCCCCTTACAATATGTTACTTAATATTATTCATTACTTCTTACCCATTTAATAAATCTCAATTTTGGTTAATCAATGCCTTTGTGAAAATATATAAATTATTACAAAATAAGTGGGTGGTGGTAATAGCTAAGATGGGTTTTACATATATAATATAATTTAAGAATAAAAGATAGCACATTATTTAGGAAGGAGAATGTGAAAAACAGACGTCAAATCTGTTTTTCTACAGTAAACATGAAAAATATAATTAGTTTATTTATCTAAAATCGCGAGCACCTGGGCAAGTCGAATAAGACTTGTTTTGGTCAAATTATTAATTATTTACCCAGTAAATGATGGGTAGGGAAATGAAAATGAATTATATGCTGGTGATTTTAGAATACTATTAGCATTTATTTTAAAATATAAATACATAAATGTAAATGAAAATTATTTGCCACTTGGAATTAAAAGAAAAGGAAAAACATTTTATAGGAGGCTTAATATAGATTAGTTATATAGAGTTATACGAATACATATTTGAAGACATTTAATATAGATGATTTAAAATATAAATATTACAGAGAAGGCAGGATTTAGGAATTATAAGCGGTCAAAGTTCTTTTACCTTGATTATTTGGAAGAGCATTTCACTAGGAATCAGTCCATCGGTATTATTTCGTTAGATCTAGGGTAGCATTATTATTAGAGAGATAGCATTTCACTTTCACTGGAAAATATACATAAAGTTCAACAGTACGGGATGCTGAGCTTCGTTCATGGGAACAGCAAGTTAGAACGGAGGGACAAGGCGAAATTTCCTACTCATGACACATTGAATGAGAATTAAAACTGGCATGGAATATGTATAGCAACTTAGTTATTTAATGGTCTCCTCTCTTGTGGATTCAAATCCAGCAGTATATATACTTTTATTTTGAAGCTGTAACTTAGCAACTACTGCTGGACCTGAGGCGGTTTAAGCAATTAAGTTTCATTTGGAATAGTTTGACCGGATACTCTTATCTAGTAAGATGTTGAAACAATGCAAGTTTGTTATCAGTTTCTCGAATGATTGTTTTAAAATATATCTTATGATTTTAAAACAAGCTAGCGTGGACAATTTCCACTAATGGGTTTATTTTATTATTACCAATTCGTAATCTTTTACTTTAATCTAAAAAGTTTTCTGGGTAATTGTTTTTCAAGAGACTTATTAACAAAATTGCATCATTTCTGGCTACAAAATTATATATGAAAAAATAATACATTTATATATATGATACCCTATATATAATATAACTTAATTAATTTATTCACAATCTCCTACACTGAAATATATAGATATTTATTATTTACGCCTGCATACACATGAGAATATTATTATTAAATAAAATATTTTTAAATTAAAATACATATGTGTTTATATTATTTGTTATAATATTAACCAAAAGAAATATATATATTATCAGCTATGTATACACGTGCGTAAAGGCAGGTTTGAATACAGTTAGGTGGTAGGAGATTGGATGTGGGCTGTGAAGCAGGATCTGAGCATCAGATCATCTGCTTCAATATATATATATATATATATATATATATATATATATATATATATAACAAAACAAACTTCCAGTATTCCTCAAATCATTTTATTTACTTTTATTTTAAATAATTTTTGATTTTCAAATATATCTATTAATCAATCACCCAAGTTCTCATTTAAATATAATAAAATTGAATCTCATGCTTTAAGACCCAGCTTCCGGCACAGTGAAAGTAAAGGAATTTGATTGTATTGTCAAGAAAGGCTATTGATTAGATCTTTGATCTGGAGATATAGTTAAATAGGGCAGAATCCATGATGTACCTGATTTATATATCTTGTATGTGGTCAGACTTGAGGTACTTTACTTGTGTTCAGGGGTTTGTTGGATCGATATGCATTTTTTGACCGGTACAATATAATAATATAAAATAAATATTAGTCTGAAATTAACTCTACAAGATTCAACATATCAATATAAAAATAATCAATAATAGCTATAGCCAGATTATGGCAGTGTATGCCATCCTGAGTAGTGTTTAAGAGCTTAAATGTAAATAAATAAAATTTCATTAAAGTTCCCCACTATTAACATTCTTGCATGAATGGTAACTTTACATAACTTGTATGGAAGGTTGGCCTCTCACTTATGGATATTAGTGTTATGTAACTCTAATGAGATTTTTTTTGTTTAAATTTTAATTGTTAAATGTTATTCAGGATAGACCACATTGTCAAACTGGCTTTAGTTATTATTGACCCTTTATATTAGTATATTGAATACTGTGTTTATTTCACTGCTTTCATGTCGTTTTTTTAATTATATATAAAAAATATCAAGTCATGTATAAAAATTAAATTTTGAAGTGTTTTAAAATGTTAACAATAAGAGTAAAATTACAATATTATATATATATATATATATATATATATATTATTTTCAAATATATATATATATATATATATATATTGTGCCCTTTTGTATGGGTCGCCATGAATTGTTGTATCAATTTATTAAAAATTTTAAATTTAAGATATATTTAGCTATATGATGTTGATTTTATTATGATAATCTTTCAAAAAGTTTAATTAAAGTAATCTATGAATATTTGATATGTGAAATTGTGCTAATGTTTGAGAGAGACGTTTCAATAGGAAATGATAATATTATATGGTTGGGAAAACTGGCCATGATTAATACTGCATTAATAAGTTTTGTAAATAAATGTTTAAAGCTAAAAGTTAAAAAGATAAGTTAAAATTAAATGCATATATTTATTGTTGATAAAGATTAATATTTAATAAGTGAATGTAAATATTTTAATTGTTAATAGTATATAATAGAAGATTAATATTTGATTTTAATAATATCGAATTATTATTTTAAAGTTGCTATAATATATTATTTATTTTAAAAACATTTATTTTAAAAAAATTAAATTGTTAGTTTATTTTTAGATATTACAAGCGTTTGTATCTGTGTTGTAAAACAGATGATAGATAGACATATGTACACACATGCTTGTAAGTTTTTTTATAGTAAAGTTGCAAAACTGTTCTAAAATTCTATTATAAAATTTATAAATATTATATTGGCTATCACGAGATAAAAATAAAGATAATTAATGTGAAATATTAAATCTGATTTTTAAAATACTGTTTAAAAAAAAAAAAATGTAACGAATAAAGATAGACTTAGTTTGTTTAGAAAAATAGTCTTATAAAAGTTAAAAGTGAAATAAAGTAAAAATATATTTTAAAAAAATGTTTAATGGATTTAAATAAATGATAAAGATCAATTTAAGAATTTAATAATGTAATAAATAATAAATATTAAATAAGTCATTATTTATTTTTAATTCTGTATTGTTGGTAAAATATGTAAATAGGCTAGCAAGGTGATTGTTTAATTTACCAATCAAGTGGGGAATTTATTCCGGTATAAAACTAAGGTTCAATTGTTCAGGGGGGATTATGATTATGATTTCTTTTAAGTGAAGTGTGCTATTAGATATAGCTAAGTAAAATTATAGACGCTCTCGTAATCGTTTTAAAATTATAAGAGAGTAGTTTTAAAAAAATTATAAAAGTTTTACCGTTAAATATGCAGTGCTAATTTATTTATAATTCCTTATTGATCGTCTCTATCGAAGCTCAATTTACTATCAAATAATCATGAAAGCATCGTATAAGGATAAAATGTATTGGAGACTTTATACTAAAAATATAACAAACGCTGGATTAACTAGGAGAATTACTAGTTGGACAAAAGTAATATATTGGACATTATATGAATTTAAAAGTTGATTATAATTAATTTTTATAAACAAATATTTTAAAGAAAGATAAATACTTCTTTATGAAGAAAGTATTTTTAAAATACAAATTTAAGTATATATCTTGGTAAAGATATGGTAATTAATAATAATTGTAGAATTACTTGCCTTGTTAAGTCTTTGTGGTTTAAAAGACTAGATTTCGATAGTTTTAAAAGGCAAATAAATCGGAAGTTTAATTGGCAAAGAAATACCTGTAAATAAAATATATTATAGTAAAATCTGGACGCTGGTCATACAGAAGAATTTTAGAAATTAATCTTACCTAAATATTTATTAAGGAATGCGCAAATAAGTATACGTGGATATCCAAGTCAATTTATAATAATTAAATAAGAACATTATAAACTATTGACTAATCCTAGAAATAATAACTTTTAAATAATTTTTCTTTAAAGAAATGAATCCGGATCCTATAAACTATTTTAATTATTATTTTGTTTCATATGGTAGAACTTATTTCATTTTTATTTTTAAAAAAAAAAAACGTTTTCATTTATTTCGTAAAAACTGTTTAAACACGTGATGTACCGGAAAAGGAAGTAATGTTGGTAAAAGTTTGTGCCTAGGAAAAAAAGAACAATTATGGGTGGAAAGAAGACACCGTTGGATTTTATGTAACATCTTTTGTTTTTCTTAACTAACATAGATATTTAATTATTTATTGATCTATTAAAGATAAGAGAGGTACATTTTTTTTAAAAAAGTAACTAAATATTAATATAAAACTTAATTTCATAAAGTTTATTTTTATATAATTATACAACACGTAATATTTTAAAGAATAATTGTTGAGTATAAATGAAATTATTTTGTAAAACTGTAATCCTGGAGGACATTGTGTGGTGGATAATAAATTGGAGTATCATTTATGGTAAAAATTATATAATAGTAATAATTTGATGTATTTTGCTTTGTTTTCTTTAGATCAACTAAATATTATTTGATTGTTGAATAAATGTATAAATATTTAAAGAATATACACGCATAATATTAGTAATAACAGTTTTATTTTAATATGCATACTTTAAATTTATGATATAAATTTATTATAACGTAATAAGAGAAATCCATAAATAATTATATGATTCTTTCGTGAATAAATTTTAATGTTTCTGTTACAATATTAGGAATTTGATTTATTATATTAGTATGAGTTATTGATATTACCTTTCAAGTTAGTAAGAGGTAAAAATATCTATATATATATTTTTTTTTTATTAGATAAGTTAAATTAATTTTATATAGAAATTTATATTTTGTTTGAAGGGTTTATCGTATATCGATGATGAGGTATAAGATAGTTTGGATAGTCATTATTTTTTAAAAATTGGTAAGCTGTTACTGAAGTTAAATAAGGTCAAAATGATATTTGTAGATAGAATTTTATTAGGAAGGAATAGGAATTACGAGTAGAGAAGAGTAGTAGTTTAAATAGAAAAGAATCATAGAATTTATTTTAATATAATACTTTATAAAATTTGAAATTGTTGAATAATTTTAAATATTATTTTAAGAAAAGAACATATATGTATTGCATATTTTGGTAAGACATACAGTATGGAATTACATCAGAATGAAATAAATAATTATATAATCAATAAATGTCATTATATTATAAAGATATATCAGTCTATACATTAGTTGATATTTGATTAATGCTAATAGTAAATGTAATACATACTAGTACATTATAATAGAAATAGCAATAATACTTAAGTGAAGTAGCATTTTTTTAAATTGTTAAAGTTTGTTTATTTTACATATGCTACATAAGTGATATTTTACATAAAAGTCTTCTTTTGTACTAACTAATGACAAATGATATCTATTAAGATTTAAGTTCATAAACTTAATTAAATGTTACTGATAAAACATTTAAGAAATGTATGGATTATCTATTTGTGTTTATGGAAATAGTAACAGTGTAAAAATCTTGTATTATTATTTTTCTTATTTTTTATTTTCTTTGGTTTCCACTTGTAATGTAAATAATGTACATAAGTTGTTTATTAAAGTTGATGTAAATAAATTTGTTTAAGTTGTTTAAAAGTGTGTCGAATTCATTATTTTGCACCACAGCATTTGACAACAGATAATTTGAATAAACATAATATTTGCACAGTATGAATTTATTATTATTATTTTTTAAAAGAAACAGTATTTTCTTAATATAATTTATAGAAATTGATTGACATTAACATATAATATTATAATGGTCATAAAGTAATTATAATGCATAATATAAGAGTATAATATTATTTATTGCTACATATTATTAAATTATAAGATTTTAGTATAATTTTTAAATTAAGATACTATATGAAAATGAAAGACATGTAGATGATTCACTTATTTCCTTAATGATTAATAGTATAATAAAATAGATAAGATTAATTTATACACTAGAAATTATTATTGTTGGTTATTATTATTATGATAAGTTAGGTGTAGTTAGGTTTGATATTAAATCCCTTATCATGCCTATCTGCAAGAAATATTATTACTTTAAAATAATTAAAAGAACCTGAGATTATTTAATTATATTTCCTTAATAAAAGATTGAGATTTATTTATTATTATTATTGAAGTTAGTTAATTTTTATAAAAGACATAAGAGTGCTGTAGATGTAGTAATGAGATAATAAAGAGGTAATAGTATTCTTATGCCATTGAGATAGTGTCTTGGGAAGACATTAGCTCAATGTAAATTCAATTACCACTTGTAACTTCACTTCATAGTCTCATGATTTTAATAAATACTTATTTAATTAGTACATGATATTGAACTATATTAATTTTGGTAAGTTATAATGAATCTAATAAGATATAGTATTATAAAAATATATTAATGATAGTTATACATATTTTAGCCGAGCATAACGATTTAATTGAGCTAGTCATATTTTAAGTTATATTATATATATCGGGAAGTGAGGGTACAATATATATATATATATATAGAGTAAAATTACAATATTATATATATATATATATATATATATATATTATTTTCAAATAATATTATGATTTTAAATAAAAGAAACATTGCTGTAGAAACTAGTGGAAGCTTTCTAAAATTATCTGTCTTCCAAGAAATCGTAGGAAGAATTGTAATTACTTCATCATCATGTCTTTTACTATATAGAAGTCAATAAAATTTGATAAGAATGTTTAAGTTATTGGCATGCATTTTATGAAGTAGAAAATCATTCAAAATGGTTTCACAAGCTGAATATAAAGCTGTGGACAAATAAATGTCTTAAAAATAATCTTGATTCTGCCAATCTATTCATCACTATTCAATACTAAAGAAATATTTGATATCTATTTGCTAAAATATTAGTCATCTAATGTGATTATTCTATAGAAATGTACTTCTATAAATTAATCTGCCAATTGGTAATACCTATTTTAAATGTTGAGAAGAAATTGCATTGGGAAATCTCATAGGAAACATGCCACAGAATAAACCAAAAGAGGTTAAAATATTATATTGCCAGAAGACATTAAAACTTTATGATTAATGTCCATATTGCCACATTTATAGATAAAAAAAAATATATGTGAGTTAACAAAGACATGAAGGTAATTAACTGAACATTCTATAACTATTCTTAAAGATATTTTTAAGTTACAAAGGCTTTTTTTCTATCTTGTGCATGACCACCACAATTTAATTATAAATATTTAAATATATTTATTATTATTATTATCATATAATTCTATTCCTTAATTAAAATTATTGTTGTTGTTAATAATTTTTTTGTTTGCCATTTCTCATCTGAACCCATGTTGATTATTTATTTTATTAATGTAATGAAGTACTACATGAGGTCTAGAAGAGTAGTAATCATAAAGTACAATTGAATCTGCATGAAAGCTTGTTTCTGTGCGGGATTTGAAAATTAAGTTGTATGTAGACCCACCACCATGCTCACTCTCACACATTACTTATCTTCAAATTCCCCTAAACTAAACTTAATTTGGAAATATTGTATTTTTTATTTTATTGTTAACTTGATTATTCCTGAAATTCATACTGGAAAGGAAAAAATGAGAGTCATGTTAAAAAACCAATTACCTGAGAAAATACAAATTCGAATTCAAGACCAAACAAGAAAGTGTAAGCATAAATTTTTAATTATTTATGTAGTCAGTTTTTATATTTAAAAATGATGCCTGAATTATTTAGAGTGGCAAGAAAAAGAAAAATAAGTTTTTTTGCATGCTCTTTATAAATAAAGATGAAAATATGTTTACCGGTAAATTATAATCTTAATTAAAAAAAATAATCAAAAATAAGTTGGGGACAAAACGTTTAAGATTTAAGTTTAACCAAGGAAAAGTCACTTTGATAGTATAAAGTTTAATCAGTTTAAAAAGAAAAAAAATGCATGAACAATGTTTCCTATTCTTATTAAAGAAGAAAAATCGTCTGATAAATTTTTAGCACTAATTCTGCTTGGTTATTGAAAATTGAAAATGTTATAGTATTTTTTAATGCTGTAGGATATTTTATTTATAATTGCAAAAGATTTAATAAATCTTGATCTAAGAAAATAATAATTCTTCCTAGTATTATTAAAGTACATATTAAAATTTATTGATAGAAATAAATAAATAAATATGTACTTCTTGATCTATTTTATAGAAGAAGAAAATTTTATAAAAAAGATTTTTTTATTAAAGGTAAAAAGACTAAAGAATGAAATAAATAATAGACATAATAAAAAAATAAATAATTTAATATTTTATAATAAAAATTTTAATAATTTTTATAAACATAAAAAGAATATTGTTTGTAATGATAAATTTGATAGTGTTTATAATGATTTTATAGATAATAATTCCTCAGTTATCAATTTAACAAATAGAGTTTTTAATAAAAATGAACTAAATATATTAAGCAAAGGGCTAAAATATGTACCTTTTGGAAAATATAGTATTAATAAACAAATTATCGAAATTAAATCAAAAATGATAATGATTAATAATTATATTGATAAAGATATTTTTGGTGTAATAGATAATAAAGAATTATTAAAAAGTGATTTAATATATGGATTTAAAAAATTAGAATGGGATATTCAAAATAATATAAACAAGGATATATATAATAGATATGAATGGAAAACCATTGATGATTTAAAAAATAAATATAATGATATCGTTTTTTTAAAAGGAGATAAAGTTTCAAATGTAGTAATTATGTATATAGAGGAATATAATAAAAAAATGATAAATATGTTAAAAGAAGATTGCTATATTGAAGTTAAAAAAGATATGAGTAATTTTTTAAATAAAAAGATAAATAAATTTATTACTATTATGGAAAATAAAGAAATAATTAAAAAAAGCGAAATGTTTAGGTTAAAAAGAATGGACGTTATGTGTGCTGAAATTCAAGGTTTACCTAAGGTGCATAAACCTAATATACCTATGAGACCA
The DNA here is from genome assembly GCA_028023455.1 of Epiperipatus broadwayi. Lineage (NCBI taxonomy): Eukaryota > Metazoa > Onychophora > Udeonychophora > Euonychophora > Peripatidae > Epiperipatus > Epiperipatus broadwayi. Next base: position 1,418,209 of record JAQFVV010000123.1, read on the forward strand.
ATAGTGGATTGTTTTAACACTTATTACGTTAATATTTTCAAAATGGGTTTATATTAATTTATTTAAAAAATATACTAATTGTTTTGCTGAGAACAAAGTTTATAATTCTGTTGTGTTTATTAATAAAATTAAGAGGTTTTTATTTGATTTAAAAGAATTTAAAAATATTTATTTTGTTAAACTAGACATAATTAATATGTACACAAATATAAATTGTGAAAAAGCAATTGATTGTTTTTTGGAGATGTACATTGAAGATAAAAATAAAAATATAAAAATGGATATTCCTTTGTTACATGACATTCTTATGTTATGTTGTAAGGATTTATTTTTTAAATTCGGTGATAAATACTATAAACAGATAAAAGGATTAAATATGGGAAATTGTTTAAGTGGATTTTTAGCAGATATTTATATGTGCAATTTTGAAAAGATTTTTTTTTAATGTTTGTCATAAACCTATGTTTTATGTACGTTATGTAGATGATTATTTCATGATATTTAATGGTAATTTGAATAAATCATTTAAGTTTTGGAATTTTATTAATAATAGAATAGATAATATTAAGTTTACTTTAGAAAAAGAAAATAATAATAGTATTGAATATATGGATTTAAAGATTTATAAATTTTATAAAAATAATAGAATAAAAATAGAAACTGAAGTTTATAGAAAAAAAATGTCTACTGGAATTTTAACAAACTGGAATTCCGATATTGATTTTAAATGCAAAATTAATATCATAAACAATAGAATAATGAGAGCATTTAAATTATGTTCAAATGAACATAGTTTGGATAAAGAATTAAATTATATAAAAAGGGAGTGTATAATAAATGGGTATCCATATAGAATTATAAATTATTTACTTTCTACAAAAAATTTGAATAAAATTAGAAATAATGTTTGTATGAATGTTTATAGGAATAAAAATATAAATAATGAAACAATAATAAAAAAACATGATGGTAATAATAAATACAAAAATAAAATTTTTTTTATAGATAATAATATTTATATTGGTTTTAAACTATCTAAATTTGTATTTTTGAAATTAAATGAATTGTTAAATAAAATTAATAAAAAATACTGTATAAATATGAAACCTGTATACAAAAAGAAGAGAACTTTAAGATCTTTGATTAATCATAAAGAATTTAATATGCTTGAAGCTATGAATTCAGTGTATATAATTAAATGTTTGAATTGCAAAAACAATGTATTCTATATTGGAACAAGCAAGAATAAATTAAAAACCAGACTATATCAGCATATAATTGATAAGAAATCTGCTATCTTTTGTCATAAATTGGAAACAGGACATAAAGACTATGAAATTCGACCTTTGGAATGTATTGGTAATTACTTTGAAAGATTTAACAAAGAGAGTATTTATATAGAACAATTAAATCCTATTTTAAATAAGATGTTAAAATAGCTTATATATTTGTGCAAAAAATTGACTGTTTTTGTATAGATATTTTTTCCTTTTAGTATAAAACTTTTCACTTTATAAGGAAATGTAAAGAAATTGTTTATGTTATACAATTTTTCCATTTTTTGGTTTATAGGTATTTTATTTTGTTATTATTATTTATTATTATTTTTTATTTGTTTTTATTTGTTTTTGTTTTATTTTCTAGTTTTCTTATTTATTGTATATTTTTTTCTCTGTTTTATAGAACCTTGATAAAGTCCATATCATTATTTGAAAAAAATGGACGAAACGTTGGCTATTTATATTTATATTTATTAGTGAAGTTATATATTGTATATCAATAAAAATTTTGAAAAGAAAGTCTCTCCGTAGTTTTTTGACTTTATAAAAACTTGATAATACATTTGGAAAGAAAAAAGAAGAAGAAGAAGTTTATATTATTATATGGATTTATTATAAGTTTTATGCAGTTATATGGTTTTATTATTATTATACTTTTTATTATTTATTTATATTTTTTAATATATTTTTCGTATTTTTATGAAGTTGTATATAAATAATTTTTTAAAACATGTATTTTTTGAAATTTGAATATATGAATATGAGAAATTTTTAGTGTTTATAATGATTTTATAGATAATAATTCCTCAGTTATCAATTTAACAAATAGAGTTTTTAATAAAAATGAACTAAATATATTAAGCAAAGGGCTAAAATATGTACCTTTTGGAAAATATAGTATTAATAAACAAATTATCGAAATTAAATCAAAAATGATAATGATTAATAATTATATTGATAAAGATATTTTTGGTGTAATAGATAATAAAGAATTATTAAAAAGTGATTTAATATATGGATTTAAAAAATTAGAATGGGATATTCAAAATAATATAAACAAGGATATATATAATAGATATGAATGGAAAACCATTGATGATTTAAAAAATAAATATAATGATATCGTTTTTTTAAAAGGAGATAAAGTTTCAAATGTAGTAATTATGTATATAGAGGAATATAATAAAAAAATGATAAATATGTTAAAAGAAGATTGCTATATTGAAGTTAAAAAAGATATGAGTAATTTTTTAAATAAAAAGATAAATAAATTTATTACTATTATGGAAAATAAAGAAATAATTAAAAAAAGCGAAATGTTTAGGTTAAAAAGAATGAACGTTATGTGTGCTGAAATTCAAGGTTTACCTAAGGTGCATAAACCTAATATACCTATGAGACCAATAGTGGATTGTTTTAACACTTATTACGTTAATATTTCAAAATGGGTTTATATTAATTTATTTAAAAAATATACTAATTGTTTTGCTGAGAACAAAGTTTATAATTCTGTTGTGTTTATTAATAAAATTAAGAGGTTTTTATTTGATTTAAAAGAATTTAAAAATATTTATTTTGTTAAACTAGACATAATTAATATGTACACAAATATAAATTGTGAAAAAGCAATTGATTGTTTTTTGGAGATGTACATTGAAGATAAAAATAAAAATATAAAAATGGATATTCCTTTGTTACATGACATTCTTATGTTATGTTGTAAGGATTTATTTTTTAAATTCGGTGATAAATACTATAAACAGATAAAAGGATTAAATATGGGAAATTGTTTAAGTGGATTTTTAGCAGATATTTATATGTGCAATTTTGAAAAGATTTTCTTTAATGTTTGTCATAAACCTATGTTTTATGTACGTTATGTAGATGATTATTTCATGATATTTAATGGTAATTTGAATAAATCATTTAGGTTTTGGAATTTTATTAATAATAGAATAGATAATATTAAGTTTACTTTAGAAAAAGAAAATAATAATAGTATTGAATATATGGATTTAAAGATTTATAAATTTTATAAAAATAATAGAATAAAAATAGAAACTGAAGTTTATAGAAAAAAAATGTCTACTGGAATTTTAACAAACTGGAATTCCGATATTGATTTTAAATGCAAAATTAATATCATAAACAATAGAATAATGAGAGCATTTAAATTATGTTCAAATGAACATAGTTTGGATAAAGAATTAAATTATATAAAAAGGGAGTGTATAATAAATGGGTATCCATATAGAATTATAAATTATTTACTTTCTACAAAAAATTTGAATAAAATTAGAAATAATATTTGTATGAATATTTATAGGAATAAAAATATAAATAATGAAACAATAATAAAAAAACATGATGGTAATAATAAATACAAAAATAAAATTTTTTTTATAGATAATAATATTTATATTGGTTTTAAACTATCTAAATTTGTATTTTTGAAATTAAATGAATTGTTAAATAAAATTAATAAAAAATACTGTATAAATATGAAACCTGTATACAAAAAGAAGAGAACTTTAAAATCTTTGATTAATCATAAAGAATTTAATATGCTTGAAGCTATGAATTCAGTGTATATAATTAAATGTTTGAATTGCAAAAACAATGTATTCTATATTGGAACAAGCAAGAATAAATTAAAAACCAGACTATATCAGCATATAATTGATAAGAAATCTGCTATCTTTTGTCATAAATTGGAAACAGGACATAAAGACTATGAAATTCGACCTTTGGAATGTATTGGAAATTACTTTGAAAGATTTAACAAAGAGAGTATTTATATAGAACAATTAAATCCTATTTTAAATAAGATGTTAAAATAGCTTATATATTTGTGCAAAAAAATTGACTGTTTTTGTATAGATATTTTTTCCTTTTAGTATAAAACTTTTCACTTTATAAGGAAATGTAAAGAAATTGTTTATGTTATACAATTTTTCCATTTTTTGGTTTATAGGTATTTTATTTTGTTATTATTATTTATTATTATTTTTTATTTTTTGTTTGTTTTTATTTGTTTTTGTTTTATTTTCTAGTTTTCTTATTTATTGTATATTTTTTTTCTCTGTTTTATAGAACCTTGATAAAGTCCATATCATTATTTGAAAAAAATGGACGAAACGTTGGCTATTTATATTTATATTTATTAGTGAAGTTATATATTGTATATCAATAAAAATTTTGAAAAGAAAGTCTCTCCGTAGTTTTTTGACTTTATAGAATGTGAGAATTAACAATAGCTTTAAATGTTTTAAAAATGCCAAAATCATTTTAAAATTATATCAGATATTACCATGGATGGAAAAAAAAAGCAATAAATGATTTTAAAATGTTTATCTTGATGACTGTAATAAACTTATATGCTTTATTTTAAGAAAAAATTATCTGCAGAAAATGTGAATAAACATGGTATTATTTTATTGCTACACAGTTTTGGAAGTGTTTGATTTTGTTTCACTGTACCAGGATCAAATATAATAATAATAAAATTATTTGTACATGTTACAAGTAAAATGTTTTGCCAATGACATCAGTTTCAATTGTCAGTCAGCTCATAAGAATGGAACAATCTTTGAACTAAGGGGGATGACATAAAATGAGATAAAATATTCATTTTTTGTTACTCATGTTTAATATTATAATATACTGTTTGTAATATGTTACTGAGGAAAATATTTTTTTACATGTGGTATGAATACTGTATAAAATTACTTTAAGGACTGATAAATGTATATATATATATATATATATATATATATATATATATATATATATATATATATATATATATATATATATATATATATATATATATATATATATATATATATATATATATATATATATATATATATATATATATATATTTCTAACTTTGACTTGTGCATCCTCACTTCAGAATAGTATATGATATAAAATAAAACGGGTTCTAGCTCAGTTAATAATTAATAAATAAAATATTCAGCATTAAAATTAAAATGTTTCACTAGCTCAAATTTAAAATATGAATAAGGTTCAGTTTATAAAAATAAATTAAATAAATATTTAATATTTTCATGAGAATTGAAGTGAAAATACAGGTGACAAAATAGATTACATTGAGCCAATATCCCACAGGATACTACCTCAATGGAATAAGAACACAATCCCCCTTTACTATTTCAAATAACAAACTCATAGTATTCTTACAACTTTAATAACTTCTACTCACTAAGATTAAACTAATAATTAACATTTCAAAAAAACATTTTGCTTAGATACTCTATTCCAAAATTTATATTTCATTTCCGAAATAAAATTCAAAAATATATTCTATGATTCTTTTCTTTCCTTTAGGATTCATTGGACCTTCAATTTTAAGTTACAAAATTCTATTCCTTCTAAGCAAGTAAACCAATCTTATACAAAACGATAGCATAACCTAAGTTCTAAATTGTTTACCATTTCTTTTCAAAATATCTTACTGAAACAATGCAGTTACATGAAATAAAGATAGCGAAACAGATGTATAGGATTTAAGGAAGAAAACTAGAGTATCACTCTTAATATATCTCAAAAAATCATGGCACAGTGCAAAGAGGTATGAACTTTACCTGTCTAATAATCTCTAATACATGAACGATGTTAAAGCTACTTCTTCAGCTTTATTTAAAACATCAAATATTTAAAGACAAAAAACACTGTCCAAATAAAATGTGTATCAGTCATAGGGCTTTGTTAACTATGCTGAAAACCACATAAAGACTAAATATTATTTCTATTCCTTATCATATCTATTTTTTTAAAAAATACATCATCTTGGTTTCCTGATAACTATAGTACGTCCAAGCCACTATCTCAACATTATTTCTCAAGATTTTTCTACAACTTACATCCATAAATAACTATCTACATTTACAAAACAATATATAAAATTCATTGATAATTAAACAATCTTACTGTTCCACAAGAAAAGTTTGTCTACTTCATCATTCTGTATGTTTAATCATATACAATGTAACTAGACAATATTTGAATATCCAATAACATGAAAGTTCTAAAAGAATCACATAATTATTTGTTATTATGCTGGATTATATCACTAATATATAAAAAAACATAATTGTCGTATGCATATTTTCAAATCAATCCTATCTCATAATGTTTTTTTAAAATGTTGTATGAAAATGTGTTACATATAATTAAAACTTTTACACTTCATTCTTAGATTCATAGATGATCTAAAGAAAACAAAAATATACATTATAAATTATTAATAGTTATTATTATTACCAAATAACCCTTTTTATCTGGTCATCATTTTTAGTAGGCTTCTTCCATCCACTGGATATAGAAAAACATTGCATACATAAATGAAAAGACACTTATGTTTTATTTAAAAATATTCTTATCTAAATTATTAGATTATATTATAAATTTTATATTATTAATAAATTAATGTTTTATGTTTTCCTAATCTTATAAATAGAAAAATTTACATTTAACTAAATTAGTAAAATAAAAATTTAAAACTATAATTATGTCTTCACTTGACCATAGTTCATGATAAAATCCAAAAATGTTTATTATTTTCTCTAGAGTTTTAAAATGTTCTCCAAGCGCGTTAAAGTTTAAAAATAAAAATAATTATTAATCCATTTAGTAAAATTTATAGAAAATAATCCTGGGTCTTTACTGTTCAGAATGAAAATTATTAAACTGTATTATTAAAGAATTATTCCCATGAAGTTTATTCAATATTCTCTGATTCATCACTCAGTTCAATTTAACTTAAGTTATCCGATAAACTCTTACACAATATTTGTATTTTCATGGATCCATCCTTTATTTATCTACTATATGTTCATTTTTTTATATAGGTTTTATTTCTTAATAAATTCTTTTTAATTCTTGTAAAATATATATTTAAAAAAAATGTTTCCTTCAAAAACGACTAAACATTCTATTTCTTTCATTATATTTTATGATAACTCATACGATATAAATATCTTATTCTTTTTAAAAAAAAAAACTCCTGGATAAGCTTATAAATAATGCATCACAAATTTTTTTTAGACGGCAAATAGTTTTCTGTTTAAGCTTCCAGCATAATGCCCAAATTATTTTTATATGAGTTAGAATAATTCTCCGGTTGAGTGATAAATACAGTTGTATTCTTATTTAAACATATTTTATTTCGTCGTATATCCATCTCTATTGCGTAGTTTAGGTTAAACTTCAGATAAAATACTCCTGGCAAGTAACTTTTAAAAAACTAGAAAATCATTTCCATGAAGTTTCTAAATATATTATTTTTTATAAACTCTCTTTTGCAAAATACTTTAAAATTATCAATTAGTTTTTAGCAGATAAATTTATAAGAAAGTACTAAAAAATTGACTAAAATAAAAATTTTAAAATACTATCTCTTTGATAGCTATAATTTACCTTTCTCTGGTTTCAATACATTATTAATCTCCCCTGATACCCCCCGTGCAATTTATATTTATAGTCTAGAAAATACGTCATTTTATTAGCTGATTCTCACTTTTAGCTTGAGAACAAATTTACATATTTTCAATTTTTACAGAATTAAATGTTTAAAATAAAAGTTTATGATGTAATAACTCAAAAATATTATTTAAAATACTACTTTTAAATCAATTATTACTTTATCAAAATTATTTAAACATTTTAAAATAACTTTTAAAATAATTTTAATAACCTATTCCATCTTTAATATTCAATTTATCTATTTTTATTTAACAAAATATTTAATTTTTTTATTAACTGTATTCTCTTCATTACATTATTTAAAACATGTTATACGTTAGTTAACTTAATATTTATTATTATTTGCTTTTATGATAGGCAATAATTCTATCCAATTATATAATATAATTTTTAAAATATTTTAAACTTTGTTACTTTAACTACAAAGAAGCATGTGTGTGAAAGTATACATTATACAAGTCACATGATCAATAACTTTGACAGACGATTTTTAATATATTTCTCTGCCCAGATTTATAAAATTGCAACACTTTATTATATTAAATAATATAATTATAAAAATTTGGAAGAATAATTTAAAATATCGAATTAAATACAATTCTCACCATCATATAGTTTATATTTAAAATGTACTATATTAATTTTGACTATTAAATATGATTATAAATTTAAACATAGCATTTATTAACTATAAGTTTTAAACTATTAAAATCGAATTGTTTAAATATACTTTTAATAATTATAGATGTGTTATTTAATATGGCCAGCTTTTACAACCATATGCAACAATATTTTAAGCTTTACATAACTATTTTTAAATAATTTGCTATAATTTTATATACTACGTATTTGCTTTAGCCTCAAGCTGTACTTTAAAAATATAATCGACAAATTATAATTATTGTATTAAAAGAACATATTCCAAAATTTAAAATTTTTAGTAATTGACTGTTATGAACTATTACTGACCTATAGAAAAGGGCACATAACCTCCTCCTTCGAATAAAAATTTTCAATTAAACATCTATCTTATCATTTACTCTATTCATTGACACTTAATATCTTTATCATTTGCTATAACCAAATTCTATCCTGTACTATTGAACTGTAAACGAATATACTGTTTTTAATACACACTTATAAAATATTTGGACATTACACTCAGAATATCAACTAGAAATACTAAAAATAAATTTCTACACTTTCTATCTTGTTAAATAATTAAGTTACTATATTTTAAAGTTTTCTATTTGTTCTGTAAAAATAAGGTCAAAATATATTTTTAAATATACGTCTTATCTAGGAATTATTTGTCTTAATCATTAGGTATTTTCTTTTCTAAATCTAAACTTTAATTCTCTCTTAAACTTGTTTCTTTATGTTTCACCTTGGGCTTTCCTGTATTCATTTCTCTATCAAATTTTTCCCTAAGAAAATTTACCTTAAAACTCTTTTGCTTTATACTCTTAAGTTTTACCTTTGCTTTCCCTGTATTCTTCTCTTTGTCAATGCTATGTCTAAGAAAATCAATATTATTTATTTTTTCTTTTACAACTTTAAGTTTAACTTTGGCCTTTCCTTTATTTATCATTTTAAGTTTTATCTTAGCTCTTCCAATTTCTTTTATATAATCTTTAATCTTTCTACCTATATTTAAATTAAATACCTTTTCATTTATTCCTTTAAATTTTACTTTCGCTTTCCCTATATCTCTTATGTAATCAATAGCTTCGCTAAGATAACATATCTTACTCTTTTCACTATTTAATCCTTTAAATTTCACTTTAATCTTCCTCAGATTTTTGTTGTTATTAAGGATCTCCTTAAGAAAATCTATCTTAATTTTCTCCTTATTGTTAATTTTAAGTTTTATTTTAGCTTTTCCTATATCTTTATTCTGATCAATTTTTAATCTTATATAATTTATATTAGGCATTGTATCTTTAATTCTTTTAAATACTATTTCTTTGCAAATATCAAATTTTAGATTAATATTTTCATAACTAATATTAGATTTCTGAATTATATCTTGCGTTTTATTCTAGAATTTATTCCCAGTATTGTCTGTCGGTAATGTTTTGTAATTCCTTATCTAATAACTCAATATATTTTTCATCTAATAAATTTACTTTAATTTCTAAAGATCCATCAACTCCTTTATGTTCATCACTTAATTCAAAAGATTCTTTGGACTCTTCTACTATTTTAACATGTAATCTATCGTTTTCCTGAATTACTTCAACAAACTCTTCACTCTTACTACTCTGACTTTGACAAATCAAGTCTTCTCCTTCTAACTTATCAGAAACATTCACTACAATTTCTTTAACAGAATTTTAAAATTTAGAATCTATCCCTAACTGTTTAAGTGATGTATCTCGTAATTCCCTATTTTTCTTTATCTCCATTTTATCTTCCTCTAACACTTGATAATATCTCCGAATTTCCACTATCGTTTCATCTCTCTTTTTAATTCTTTGTTCAGCCTCTACCTCCTTTGCCATTACTTCTTTTATCATAGTTTGAAAATCTAACTTCATTTCCACCCAACTATGATCTTTTTTCTGTATCTCCACATTCACATCTGTAATTTTATTAATCATTTCAATAGATTCTTGATGCTTTTTTATCTTTTCATCAGCTGATTTAAGAATCCCCTTAATCAATTCTACATTTCTCAAACCTTTCACATTTAGAAAATCTATCCATGATTTTTTTTTTCTAATTTTTTTTTCAAATTATCATCTGCTACTTTAACATATTGACTAACTATTTCAACAGATGACTTATCATCTTCAACATTTTTATTAACCACTTCAATAAACTTACGAAGTTTTTCTTTATAAGATTTATTTTCTTCTTCATTAAAAATTCTACTATTTTCTTCTACATCTCTTCTTAAAATTTTACTATACTTTAAAATAGAGTTTATTTTCATACAATATTTATTCACATTTTCTCTAAAAGAATTCATTTCTTCTCTATATTTATTCATATTATCATTACTGACAGAATTAGACATTCCAGCCTTTAAACTCTTATTCTCACTATTCATTTGAAAATAGTTTGCCTTGTAGAATCTTAAAGTCTCAATTCAAATAATATCTGGTTTTTATTATATCAGCATTTCCACAAAATTAACTCCAAATAAAGTACTTTTCATCACATAAATTCATAGAATGATTTTTTTTTTAAATAGTTACTTACCAGTTTCTTTTATCCCCATCTAACAATCACCCACAAAAAAACTATAGATAATACTCTTCTTACACCTTATACAATCTAACTCTGATTAACTATAATAACAATAACGATTAAAATTATGTGTGTCACAACATTATTTTCCCACATGCATGATTCACAGAAATTTTGCACATAGTAAAGCATTTTTAAAATATATTTTTAATATTTTAATAATTGACATGGTCATAATAAATACTAAATAATCGCTAGCAACATATGCATATCTCAAATATTTATTTTTTAATTGTTTTACAAACAATATAATAATATTTTCTTTAAACAATCAGATTATATACCACATAAAATTGTAATATTTTTTAATAATAATAAGCACTTAGTTCACTATAATAATCAAATCCTAAATAATTATTGCTATAATAAAATATTAAACCATCTATTTCTATGAGATATATCTATCCTAAATACACATCGCTTCCACCCTTTCCACATATATCGAAGCAACACATATGGGTGCCATAATCTAACCTCAAACTATGTGTAGCTCCAGTACACATCATGTCATCCACGTTGGGGGCCACAATCGAACCTAGGTCTTGTGCATCCTCACGTCAGAATGGTATATGATATAAAATAAAATGGGTTCTAGCTCAGTTAATAATTAATAAATAAAATATTCAGCATTAAAATTAAAATGTTTCACTAGCTCAAATTTAAAATACAAATAAGGTTTAGTTTATAAAAATAAATTAAATAAATATTTAATATTTTTATGAGACTTGAAGTGAAAATACAGGTGACAAGATAGACTACATTGAGGCAATATCCCTCAGGATACTACCTCAATGGCATAAAAACACTATCCTCCCTTACTATTTCAAATAACAAACTCATAGTATTCTTACGACTTTAATAACTTCTATTCACTAAGATTAAACTAATAATTACCATTTCAAAGAAAACATCTTGTTTAGATAATCTATTCCAAAATTTATATTTCATTTCCGAAATAAAATCCAAAAATATATTCTATGATTCTTTTCTTTCCTTTAGGATTCATTGGACCTTCAATTTTAAGTTATAAAATTCTATTCCTTCTAAGCAAATAAACCAATCTTATACAAAACGATAGTATAACCCAAGTTCAAAATTATTTACCATTTTTTTTCAAAATATCTTACCGAAACGATGCAGTTACATGAAATAAAGATAGTGAAACAGATGTATAGGATTTAAGGAAGAAAGCTAGAGTATCACTCTTAATATATCTCAAAAAATCATGGCACAGTGCAAAGAGGCATGACCTTTACCTGTCTAATATCCTCTAACATATGAACAAAGTTAAAGCTACTTCTTCAGCTTTATTTAAAACATCAAATATTTAAAAACATAAAAAACACTGTCCAAATAAAATGTGTATCAGTCATAGGGCTTTGTTAACTATGCTGATAACTACATAAAGACTAAGTATTATTTCTATTTTTTATCATATCCTATTTTTTTAAAAAATACATAATCTTGTTTCCTGCTAACTATAGTACTTCCAAACCACTATCTCAACATTATTTCTCAAGATTTTTCTACATCTTACATCAATAAATAACTATCTACATTTACAAAACAATAAATAAAATTCATTGATAATTAATCAATCTTACTGTTCCACTAGAAAAGTTTGTCTACTTCATCATTCTGTATGTTTAATCATATACAATGTAACTAGACAATATTTGAATATCCAATAACATGAAAGTTCTAAAAGAATCACATAATTATTTGTTATTATGCTGGATTATATCACTAATATATAAAAAAAAAAGTCATATGCATATTTTCAAATCAATCCTATCTCATAATGTTTTTTTAAAATGTTGTATGAAAATGTGTTACATATAATTAAAACTTTTACACTTCTTTCTTAGATTCATAGATGATCTAAAGAAAACAAAAATATACATTATAAATTATTAATTGTTATTATTATTACCAAATAACCCTTTTTATCTCGTCATCATTTTTAGTAGGCTTCTTCCATCCACTGGATATAGAAAAACAATTGCATACATAAAAGAAAAGACACATCCATACATTTTATTTAAAAATATTCTTATCTAAATTATTAGATTATATTATAAATTTTATGTTATTAACAAATTAAGGTTTTATGTTTTCCTAATCTTATAAATAGAAAAATTTACATTTAACTAAGTTAATAAAATAAAAATTTAAAACTATAATTACGTCTTCTCATGACCATAGTTCATGATAAAATCCAAAAATGTTTATTATTTTCTCTAGAGTTTTAAAATGTTCTCCTCCAAGTGCGTTAAAGTTTAAAAATAAAAATAATTATTAATCCATTTAGTAAAATTTATAGAAAATAATTCTGGGTCTTTACTGTTCAGAATGAAAATTATTAAACTGTAATATTAAAGAAGTATTCCCATGAAGTTTATTCAATATTTTCTGATGCATCACTCTGTTCAATTTAACTTAAGTTATCTGGTAAACTTTTACACAATATTTGTATTTTCATGGATCCATCCTTAATTTATCTACGATAGTTCATTTTTTTATATAGGTTTTATTTCTTAATAAGTTCTTTTTTAATTCTTGTAAAATATATATTTAAAAAAAATGTTTCCTTCAAAAAGGACTAAACATTCTATTTCTTTCATTATATTTTATGATAACTCATACGATAAAAATATCTTATTCTTTTTTTTTTAAAAAAAACTCCTGGATAAGCTTATAAATAATGCATCACAAATTTTTTTTAGATGGCAAATAGTTTTCTGTTTAAGCTTCCAGAATAATGCCCAAATTATTTTTATATGAATTAGAATAATCCTCCAGTTGAGCATAAATAAAGCTGTATTATAATTTAAACATATTTTATTTCGTAGTATATCCATCTCTATTGCGTAGTTTACGTTAAACTTCAGATAAAATACTCCTGGCAAGTTACTTTTAAAAAACTAAAAAATCATTTCCACAAAGTTCTAAATATATTATTTTTTTTAAACTCTCTTTTGCAAAATACTTTAAAATTATCAATTAGTTTTTTACAGATAAAGTTATAAGAAAGTACTAAAAATTTGACTAAAATAAAAATTTAAAAATACTATCTCTTTGATAGCTATAATTTACCTTTCTCTGGTTTCAATACATTATTAATCTCCCCTGATACCCTCCATGCAATTCATATTTATACTCTAAAAAATACATCATTTGATTGGCTGATTCTCCCTTTTAGCTTGAGAACAAATTTACATATTTTCAATGTTTTACAGAATTAAATCTTGAAAATAAAAGTTTATGACATAATAACTCAAAAATATTATTTAAAATACTACTTTTAAATCAATTATTACTTTATCAAAATTATTTAAACATTTAAAAATAACTTTTAAAATAATTTTAATAACCTATTCCATCTTTAATATTCAATTTATCTATTTTTATTTAACAAAATATTTAATTTTTTTATTAACTGTATTCTCTTCATTACATTATTTAAAACATGTTATACGATAGTTAACTTAATATTTATTATTATTTGCTTTTATGATAGGCAATAATTCTATCCAATTCTATAATATAATTTTTAAAATATTTTAAACTTTGTTACTTTAACTACAAACAAGCATGTGTGTGAAAGTATACATTATACAAGTCACATGAGCAATAACTTTGACAGATGATTTTTAATATATTTCTCTGCCCAGATTTATAAAATTGCAACACTTTATTATTTTAAATAATATAATTATAAAAATTTGGAAGAATAATTTAAAATATAGAATTAAATACAATTCTCACCATCATAAAGTTTATATTTAAAATGTACTATATTAATTTTGACTATTAAAAATGATTATAAATTTAAACATAGCATTTATTAACTATAAGTTTTAAACTATTAAAATCGAATTTTTTAAATATACTTTTAAAAATTATAGCTGTGATATTTAATATAGCCAGCTTTTACAACCATATGCAACAATATTTTAAGCTTTACATAACTAACTTTAAATAATTCGCTATAATTTTATATACTACGTATTTGCTTTAGCCTCAAATTGTACTTTAAAAATATAATCAACAAAGTATAATTAATGTATTAAAAGAACATATTCTAAAATGTAAAATTTTTAGTATATTATATATATATATATATATATATATATATATATATATATAAATATACATATATATATATATATATATATATATATATATATATTGTGCCCTTTTCTATAGGTCAGTAATAGTTCATAACAGTCAATTACTAAAAATTTTAAATTTTAGAATATGTTCTTTTGATATGTTAATTATAGTTTGTCAATTATAATATAAAGTACAATTTGAAGCTAAAGAAAATATGTAGTGTATAAAATTATAGCAAATTATTTAAAAATAGTTATGTAAAGCTTTAAATGTTGTTGCATATGGTTGTAAAAGTTGGCCATATTAAATAACACAGCTATAAATATTAAAAGTATATTTAATAAATTCGATTTTAATAGTTTAAAACTGATAATTTAATAAATGCTATATTAAAATTTATACTCATATTTAATAGTCAAAATTAATATAGTATATTTTTAAAATAAACTTTGTGATGGTGAAAATTATATCTAGTTCTATATTTATAAAATTATTCTTCCAAATTTTTTATAATTATTTTATATAATATAATATGTGTATCAATTTTATAAATCTAGGCAGAGAAATAGATTGAAAATCGTCTGTCAAAGTTATATTGATCATGTGACTTGTATACTACATACTTTCACACACTGCTTGTTTGAATTAATAACAAAGTTTAAAATATTTTAAAAATTATATTATAGAATTGGATGGAATTATCACCTAGTATAAAGTAAATATTAAATATTAAGTTAACTATCGTATAACATGTTTAAATATTAAACTCCCCTCTCCTTGTTTTTTTTATTGTTTAACTTTTTAAAATCATGTGATGTTTAATGTTTAAATGATGTAATAAAGACGAATACAGTTAATAAAAAAAAAAATATTTTGTTTAAATAAAAATAGATAAATGAAATAGGTTATTAAAATTATTTTAAAAGTTATTTTAAATGTTTAAATAGTTTTAATAAAGTAATAATTCAATTAAAAGTGGAATTTTAAATAATATTTTTTTAATTTTATTACATCATAAAAAATTTTATTTTTTGAAACTTGATTCTGCTATAAACTGAAAATATGTAAATTTGTTCTCAAGTTAAAGTAAGAATCAACCAATCAAATGAGTATTCTTACAGACTTTCAATATGAATTGCATGGGGGTATAAGAGGAGATTAATAATGTATTGAAACCAGAGAAAGGTAAATTATAGCTATCAAAGAGATAGTATTTTTAAATTTTTGTTTTAGTCAATTTTTTAGTACTTTTTTATAACTTTATCTGCAAAAAAACTAATTGATAATTTTAAAGTATTTTGCAAACGAGAGTTTAATATATATATATATATATTTAGAAACTTCGTGGAAATGTTTTTCTAGTTTTTTAAAAGTTACTTGCCAGTAGTATTTTATCTGAAGTTTAACCTAAACTACACAATAGAAATGGATATACTACGAAATAAAATATTTTTAAATGATAATACAGCTTTATTTATGCTCAACCGGAGGATTATTCTATCTCATATAAAAATAATTTGGGCATTATGCAGGAAGCTTGAACAGAAAACTATTTGCCATCTAAAAAAATTTGTGACGCATTATTTATAAGCTTATCCAGGAGTTTTTTTTTTTTAAAAAAGAATAAGATATTTATATCGTATGAGTTATCATAAAATATAATGAAAGAAATAGAATGTTTAGTCCTTTTTGAAGGAAACTTTTTTTTGTTTAAATATATATTTTACAAGAATTAAAAAGAACTTATTAAGAAATAAAACCTATATAAAAAAAATGAACATATAGTAGATAAATAAAGCATGGATCCATGAAAACACAAATATTGTATAAAAGTTTACCGGATAACTTAAGTTAAAGTGAAAAGAGTGATGCATCAGAGAATATTGAATAAACTTCGTGGGAATAATTCTTTAATATTACAGTTTAATAATTTTCATTCTGAACAGTAAAGACCCAGGATTATTTTTTATAAATTTTACTAAATGGATTAATAATTACTTTTTTATTTTTAAACTTTAACGTGCTTGGGGGAGAACATTTTAAAACTCTAGAGAAAATAATAAACATTTTTGGATTTTATCATGAACTATGGTTAAGTGAAGATGTAATTATAGTTTTAAATTTTTATTTTACTAACTTAGTTAAATGTAAATTTTTCTATTTATAAGATTAGGAAAACATAAAACATTAATTTGTTAATAACATAAAATTTATAATATAATCTAATAATTTAGATAAGAATATTTTAAAATAAAATGTATGGATGTGTCTTTTCGTTTATGTAAGCAATGTTTTTCTATATCCAGTGGATCGAAGAAGCCTACTAAAAATGATGACCAGATAAAAAGGGTTATTTGGTAATAATAATAACTATTAATAATTTATAATATATATTTTTTGTTTTCTTTAGATCATCTATGAATCTAAGAATGAAGTGTAAAAGTTTTAATTATATGTAATGCATTTTCATACAACATTTAAAAAAAAACATTATGAGATAGGATTGATTTGAAAATGCGCATACGACGATTATTTTTTTTATATATTAGTGATATACTCCAACATAATAACAAATAATTATGTGATTCTTTTAGAACTTTCATGTTATTGGTATTCAAATATTGTCTAAGTAGATTGTATATGATTAAACATATATAGAGTAATGAAGTAAGCAAACTTTTCTTATGGAACAGTGAAATTGTTTTAAACTATCAATGAATTTTATTTATTGTTTTGTAAATGCAGATAGTTATTTATCGATGTAAGATGTAGAAAAATCTTGAGAAATAATGTTGATATAGTGGCTTGGAAGAACTATAGTTAGCAGGAAACCAAGATGACTTATTTTTTTAAAAAAAAATAGGATATTGTAAAGAATAGAAATATTATTTAGTCTTTATGTGGTTATCAGCATAGTTAACAAAGCCCTATGACTGATACACATTTTATTTGGACAGTGTTTTATATGTCTTTAAATATTTGATGTTTTTAAATAAAGCTGAAGAAGTAGCTTTAACATCGTTCATGTATTAGAGGTTATTAGACAGGTAAAGGTCATACCTCTTTGCATTGTGCCATGATTTTTTAGATATATTAAGAGTGATACTCTAGCTTTCTTCCTTAAATCCTCTACATCTGTTTCGCTATCTTTATTTCAAGTAACTGCATCATTTAGTAAGATATTTTGAAAAGAAATGGTAAATAATTTAGAACTTAGGTTGTGCTATCGTTTTGTATAAGATTGGTTTATTTGCGTAGAAGGAATAGAATTTATAACTTGAAATTGAAGGTCTAAAGTATCCTAAGGAAAGGAAACAATCATAGAATATATTTTGAATTTATTTTTGGAAATGAAATATAAATTTTTAAAGTAAAGGATCTAAACAAGATATTTTCTTTATAATGTTGATTATTTTTGAATGCTTTATTTTTTTTGAAGAAAAATAAGTATTGCATATTTTTAAAATACAATAGTACAAAGTAAATTATATAAACAATATGCATAGTATATTTTTGTTTATTGAATAACAGGAATATATTGATTATTACACTTATATCATACTAAAGTAAGGCTAAATAAGAATGTATTATGATTAGTAAACATCGTGTGATAAAACACTAAAATCTAGTACTGAATTTTGGATGAATATTTTATGTAACATCTTTGACTTTGCAAGATGAAATTTTTTTTTAATATTTTGAGAAATCCATACTCATTATAAAGTTAATTTTGTTTTTTCTGTAGAATGTTTTCCTATGAATTTTTTTTTTTTAAATAAGATAGTTTAATAATATTAAGGATGAAATATTCTGCTAATAAGTAAATATATTTATAATAAGTTAACCATAATGAGAAACCAAATGGTAACATTTTTTTTAATTTTGTCTTAAGTATAAATAAAGATATAACTAAACTATAAACTATTTTTATATAACTTAGTAGATAAAAATGTAAGATTAAAATAAGGATATCCATTGTAAATAGTGTACATAAATTGTTTATTTTATTTGTTGTTGTTAATAAACTTTGTTAAAATTTGTTTTTCAAAATTTTTTGTGTCTTGATTGTTTATTTCTCCACTTCACTGCATGAAATCACGATATATTCATAACAATTGAAACAAAAATATAATTTTGCACAAAAAGATAAATAGAGAGTTATATTTAAGAATTTAAATATTTTATTGGTATTCTTTTAATTAAATAATTATAATTTTACATTGTTTTATTGGTCATAAATCAGTTATCACAATAGTATACTGAATTATATGCTATCAGTTGCCACACATCCTTTGTTTATCAGATTATCATATGCTACCATGTATTTATTATATTATTACATGAAGGTAAAAGATTATATAAAATTATTTTATTATGGTAATAAAAATATAATGAAAAGAAAAGATATCCAGTAGTAGTTAAACAATGAAGAATATTATTATTATTATTTATTATTATTAGTTTAAGTGTAGTAGATTATGACATAAAATCCCTTCTCATATTTTACTACCGTATTTTTAAATTAACTTAGAATAAACTTTATGAACCTGGGATTATTTTATTGAGCTAGATTATTAAATAGAAGATTAAGATTTAATTATTAGTTTAGTCTTAGTGAGTAGAAGTTATTAAAGTCATATGAATACTATGAGTTCGTTATTTAAAATAGTAATAAGGGGGATCATGTTCTTATGCCATTGAGGTAATATCCTGTGGGATATTGGCTCAATGTAATCTATCTTGTCACCTGTATTTTCACTTCAAGTCTCATGAAAATATTAAAATATTTATTTAATTTATTTTATAACTGAACCTTATTCGTATTTTAAATTTGAACTAGTGAAACATTTTAATTTTAATGCTGAATATTTTATTTATTAATTATTAACTGAGATAGAACCCATTTTATTTCATATCATATATTATTCTGAAGTGAGGATACAACAAGACCAGGTTAGATTTTTGGCCCCCATCATGGTTGGCATGATGTGTAGTGGAGCTACACGTAGGTTAGGTTAGATTTTGGCCCCCAACGTGGTTGGCATGATGTGTAGTGAAGCTACACATAGGTTAGGTTAGATTATGGTGCCCATACAGTGTTGCTTCGATATATGTTAAAAGGATGGAAGCAATGTGCTCTTTCCCTATCACGAATTTGTTCACATAACTTTGAAGATTATTGATAGGTATATCTCACAGAAGATAGATAATTTAATATTTTATTATACCAATAATTATTTAGGATTTGATTATTATAGTGAACTAAGTGCTTATTACTAAAAATATTGCAATTTTATGTGGTAGATAATCTGACTGTTTAAAAATAGTAAAATATTGTTGTAAAACAATTAGCAAATAAAATTTTAAAATATGCATATGTGGCTTACGATTATTTTATTACATATTATGACCATGTCAATTATTGAAATATTAACGATATATTTTGAAAATATTTTATTATGTGCAAAATATCTGTGAATCATGCATGTGGGAAAATAATGTTGTGACACATAATTTTAATCGTTATTGTTATTTAGGATTAGATTGTATAAGGTGTAAAGGAGGTATTATCTATAGTTTTTTGTGGGTGATGGTTAGATGGAGATAGAAGAAACTGGTAAGGAACTATTTTGAAAAATCATTCTATGAAGTTATGTGATGAAAAGCACTTTATTTAGAGTTATTTTTGTGGAAATGTTGATATAATAAAAACTAAATATTATTGAGTTGATATTTTAATTCTACAAGGCAAACTATTTTAAAATGAATAGTGTGAATAAGTGTTTAAAGGCAGGAATGTCTAATTCTGTCAGTAAAGTTAATATTAGTAAGGAGAGAGAACCAATAGTTGGTGAAGACCTGATAAAAAATTTTTATCTTTTGGCAAATAGTGGAATGTTTAAAGAAGAATAAATTAGATTTTGTAAGGAAAGATTTTGTATACCTACTGAAGTGGTTAATAAAAATGTTGAAGATGAAAAGTCATCTGATTGGATAGTTAGTCAAGATGTTAAAGAAGTAGATACTAATTTGAAAAATAAATTAGAAGAGGAAAATAAATCTCAAAATATTGAATTAAAGATTATAGAAACTGAATCTAAGCCATTAGTTGAAATAAGTGATAAGTATATAGCAAATAAGACAGCATCTATCAAAGTAGTTAATAAATCTGTTAAAGTAACTAGTACAGATTCGAAGATGAGTAAAGAACCTATTACTTTAATCAGTAAGAGTGTGGTAGAAAATAAACAACCTGTTAAAATAATAAGAAAAGCGAATCCACAAGTAATTAAAATAGTTAATGAAAATATTAACTTAGGTAATAGTTAAAATAGCAGAAGATAAGTTAGGAAAGGATGAATCTTTAGTTGAATTAAGGAGTGAAGAAACCCAGGTGTCTGTAGAAAAAATTAGTACAGATGGTGAATTAATTCATGAAGAGATAGAGATTCAAAAAGAATCGGTTGAATTGGTTACTGAAGGATTAGAAGCAAATGTACCGTCTGTTAAGTTGATAGACGATATGGAAAACGATGGGCCATTAATGGATTTAGAAGATGTGAAAGATTTGCAAAATGTAGAATTAATTGAAAAGAATGTTGAGTTAGTTAAAAAAGAACCAAAACAGTCAAACGAATTTAATGAAATAGGTAGGAGGTGTTTTGCATTGGTTGATAAAAAAATAGAAGAGTGTAAGAACCTATTGAAATGATTGATAAAAATATAAATGAGAATGTGGAGGTCCAAACGAAAGATTATAATGGTGTGGAGATGAAGTTAGATTTTCGAACTATGATAAAGGAAATAAGAGCAATGAAAGTAGATTCACAAGAGCGAATCAAAGAAAGAAAGAAAATAATATTAGAGGTAAGGGGATATAATCAAGAGTTAGAGGTATATAAAAAGAATGTGACTGAAAAAATTAAAAGAACACGTGAGTTATCACTGGAACTATTAGACATAAGTTCAAAATTTCAAAGTTCTGATAAAGAAATAGTAGTGAATGTCCCTGATAAATCAGAAGGAGAGTACTTGATTTGTCAAAGTCAGAGTAGTAAGAATGAAGAGTTTGTGGAAGTAATACATGAAAACGATAAATTACATGTTAAAATAGTAAAGAGTCCAAAGACGTTTTTGAATCAAGTGCTGAAGATAAAGGAGTTGATAGATCTTTAGAAATAAAAGTAAATTCATTAGATGAAAAATACCCTGAATTATTAAATAATGAATTATTAAAGATCACTGACAATACTAGTAATAAATTTAAGAATAAGACGCGAGGTATAGCTCAGAAGACTAGTATTAAACATGAAAGTATTTGTCCAAAATTTAATATTTACAAAGAAATCTTATTTACAAATATTAAAGATACAATGCCTAATATAAATTTTATAAGATTAGAAATTGATCCGAATAGAGATATAGGCAAAGCCAAAATAAAACTTAAATTTAGAAACAGGAGAAGATTAAAATAGATTTTCTCAAGGATATTCTTAATCACAATAAAAATCTGAGAAAGATTAAAGTGAAATTTAAAGGATTAAATAGTGAAAAGAGTAAGATAAGTTATCTTAGTGAAGCTATTGATTACATAAGAGATATAGGAAAAGCGAAAGTAAAATTTAAAGGAATAAATGAAAAGGTATTTAATTTAAATATAGGTAGAAACATTATTGATGTAGAAAAAGAGATCGGAAAGGCCAAGATAAAACTTAAAATGATAAATAAAGATCTCATTAATATAGATTTTCTTAGGGAAAGTGTAAATACACAAAGGGATATTGGAAAGGCCAAAGTTAAACTTAAAGTTGTAAAAGAAAAGATAAATAATATTGATTTGCTTAGAGATAACATTAATAAGAAGAAGAATACAGGAAAGGCAAAGGTAAAACTTAATGTAGCCAGCAAAAGAGTTTTAAGATAAATTTTCTTAGGGAAAATTTTGATAGAGAAAAGAATACAGGAAAACCTAAGGTGAAACTTAAAGAAATAAGTTTAAGAGAAAATTAAAGAATAGATTTAGAAAAGAAGCTTACTAATGATTAAGACAAATAATTCCTAGATAAGACGTATATTTAAAAAATATATTATAGTCTTATTATTTTTTACAGAACAAATATAAAACTTTAAAATCTCATAACCTAATTAATTATTCAAAAGGATAAAGATGTGTAGAAAAAAAATTTTTTTAGTATTACTAGTTGAGATTCTGAGTGTAATGTCCAAATATTTTATAAATTTGTATTAAAAGCAGTATATTCTTTTATATTTCAGTAGTATAAGATAGAATTTGGTTATAGCAAATGATAAAGATATTAAGTGTCAATGAATAGAGTAATTGATAAGATAGATGTTTAATTTAAAATTTTTATTCGAAGGAGGAGGTTATGTGCCTTTTTCTATATGTCAGTAATAGTCCATCTCAGTCAATTACTAAAAATTTTAAATTTTAGAATATGTTCTTTTGATATGTTAATTATAGTTTGTCATTTATAATATAAAGTACAATTTGAAGCTAAAGAAAATACGTAGTGTATAAAATTATAGCAAATCATTTAAAAATAGTTATGTAAAGCTTTAAATATTGTTGCATATGGTTGTAAAAGTTGGCCATATTAAATAACACAGCTATAAATATTAAAAGTATATTTAATAAATTCGATTTTAATAGTTTAAAACTGATAATTTAATAAATGCTATATTAAAATTTATACTAATATTTAATAGTCAAAATTAATATAGTATATTTTTAAAATAAACTTTATGATGGTGAAAATTATATCTAGTTCTATATTTTTAAAATTATTCTTCCAAATTTTTTATAATTATTTTATATAATATAATAAGTGTATCAATTTTATAAATCTAGGCAGAGAAATAGATTGAAAATCGTCTGTCAAAGTTATATTGATCATGTGACTTGTATACTACATACTTTCACACACTGCTTGTTTGAATTAATAACAAAGTTTAAAATATTTTAAAAATTATATTATAGAATTGGATGGAATTATCACCTAGTATAAAGCAAATATTAAATATTAAGTTAACTATCATATAACATGTTTAAATAATGTAATAAAAACGAATACAGTTAATATAAAAAAAAATATTTTGTTTAAATAAAAATAGATAAATGGAATAGGTTATTAAAATTATTTTAAAAGTTATTTTAAATGTTTAAATAGTTTTAATAAAGTAATAATTGAATTAAAAGTGGAATTTTAAATAATATTTTTTAAATTTTATTACGTCATAAAATTTTTTATTTTTTGAAACTTGATTCTGCTATAAACTGAAATTGTCTATCTTAATATATATCTGAGCACTTATAGTTTATATGTGTGGGAGATGATAATCTGGACCGACTGATGATTGCTGGTTTAGCATGAAATACGTATATTGGTGATTATTTATCTTTTCAGCATATATGTGCTTGAGTGTACCAGTGATATTAGATAGATTGGAGAGTGAAGGGTAATCTGAATGTCTGTGTTCATAGACCCTATATTATAAGTTAAAGTAAGAATCAACCAATCAAATGAGGTATTCTTACAGACTATAAATATGAATTGCACGGGGGTATAAGAGGAGATTAATAATGTATTGAAACCAGAGAAAGGTAAATTATAGCTATCAAAGAGATAGTATTTTTAAATTTTTATTTTAGTCAAATTTTTAGTACTTTCTCATAACTTTATCTGCAAAAAAACTAATTTCAAAAAAAAAAAAAAAAATAATTTTTGAGAAAAAATTTTTTTATTTTTAAAAATTTTTTTTACAATTATTTTTTTTAAAATTTTCCCAAACTCCCCAATGAAAATGGATACACTACGAAATAAAATATGTTTAAATTATAATACAGCTTTATTTATGCTCAACCGGAGGATTATTCTAACTCATATAAAAATAATTCGGGCATTATGCAGGAAGCTTAAACAGAAAACTATTTGCCATCTAAAAAAAATTGTGACACATTATTTATAAGCTTATCCAAGAGATTTTTTTTTAAAAAAAGAATAAGATATTTATATCGTATGAGTTATCATAAAATATAATGAAAGAAATAGAATGTTTAGTCCTTTTTGAAGGAAACATTTTTTTTTAAATATATATTTTACAAGAATTAAAAAGAACTTATTAAGAAATAAAACCTATATAAAAAAAATGAACATATAGTAGAGAAATAAAGGATGGATCCATGAAAATACAAATATTGTATAAAAGTTTACAAGATGACTTAAGTTAAATTGAACAGAGTGATGCATCAGAGAATATTGAATAAACTTAGTGGGAATAATTCTTTAATATTACAGATTAATAATTTTCATTCTGAACAGTAAAGACCCAGGATTATTTTCTATAAATTTTACTAAATGGATTAATAATTATTTTTTATTTTTAAATTTTAACGCGCTTGGAGGAGAACATTTTAAAACTCTAGAGAAAATAATAAACATTTTTGGATTTTATCATGAACTATGGTCAAGTGAAGACGTAATTATAGTTTTAAATTTTTATTTTACTAACTTAGTTAAATGTAAATTTTTCTATTTATAAGATTATGACAACATAAAACATTAATTTGTTATTAACATAAAATTTATAATATAATCTAATAATTTAGATAAGAATATTTTTAAATAAAACGTATGGATGTGTCTTTTCGTTTATGTAAGCAATGTTTTTCTATATCCAGTGGATGGAAGAAGCCTACTAAAAATGATGACCAGATAAAAAGGGTTATTTGGTAATAATAATAACTATTAATAATTTATAATGTATATTTTTGTTTTCTTTAGATCATCTATGACTCTAAGAATGAAGTGTAAAAGTTTTAATTATATGTAACGCATTTTCATACAACATTTAAAAAAAAAACATTATGAGATAGGATTGATTTGAAAATGCGCATACAACGATTATTTTTTTATATATTAATGATATAATCCAACATAATAACAAATAATTATGTGATTCTTTTAGACATTTCATGTTATTGATATTCAAATATTGTCTAAGTAGATTGTATATGATTAAACATATAGAATAATGAAGTAAGCAAACTTTTCTTATGGAACAGTGAAATTGTTTTAAACTATCAATGAATTTTATTTATTGTTTTGTAAATGCAGATAGTTATTTATCGATGTAAGATGTAGAAAAATCTTGAGAAATAATGTTGGGATAGTGGCTTGGAAGAACTATAGTTAGCAGGAAACCAAGATGATGTATTTTTTTTTAAAAAAAGGATATGATAAGGAATAGAAATAATATTTAGTCTTTATGTGGTTATCAGCATAGTTAAAAAAGCCCTATGACTGATACACATTTTATTTGGACAGTGTTTTATATGTCTTTAAATATTTGATGTTTTTAAATAAAGCTGAAGAAGTAGCTTTAATATCGTTCATGTATTAGAGGTTATTAGACAGGTAAAGGTCATACCTCTTTGCACTGTGCCATGATTTTTGAGATATATTAAGAGTGATACTCTAGATTTCTTCTTTAAATCCTATACATCTGTTTCGCTATCTTTATTTTATGTAACTGCATCGTTTAGTAAGATATTTTGAAAAGAAATGGTAAATAATTTAGAACTTAGGTTATGCTATCGTTTTGTATAAGATTGGTTTATTTGCTTAGAAGGAATAGAATTTATAACTTGAAATTGAAGGTCCAAAGTATCCTAAGGAAAGGAAAGAATCATAGAATATATTTTGAATTTATTTTCGGAAATGAAATATAATTTTTTTAAAGTAGAGGATCTAAACAAGATATTTTCTTTAGAATGTTGATTATTTTTGAATGCTTTATTTTTTTTGAAGAAAAATAAGTATTGCATATTTTTAAAATACAATAGTACAAAGTAAATTATATAAACAATATGCATAATATATTTTTGTTCATTGAATAACAGGAATATGTTGATTATTACACTTATATCATACTAAAGTAAGGCTAAATAAGAATGTATTATGATTAGTAAACATCGTGTGATAAAACACTAAAATCTAGTACTGAATTTTGGATGAATATTTTATGTAACATCTTTGACTTTGCAAGATGAAAATTTTTTTTAATATTTTGAGAAATCCATACTCATTATAAAGTTAATTTTGTTTTTTCTGTAGAATGTTTTCCTATGAATTTTTTTTTTTTTAAATAAGATAGTTTAATAATATTAAGGATGAAATATTCTGCTAATAAGTAAATATATTTATAATAAGTTAACCATAATGAGAAACCAAATGGTAACATTTTTTTTTTGTCTTAAGTATAAATATATAACTAAACTATAAACTATTTTTATATAACTTAGTAGATAAAAATGTAAGATTAAAATAAGGATATCCATTGTAAATAGTGTACATAAATTGTTTATTTTATTTGTTGTTGTTAATAAACTTTGTTAAAATTTGTTTTCAAAATTTTTTGTGTCTTGATTGTTTATTTCTCCACTTCACTGCATGAAATCACGATATATTCATAACAATTGAAACAAAAATATAATTTTGCACAAAAAGATAAATAGAGAATTATTTTAGAATTTAAATATTTTATTGGTATTCTTTTAATTAAATAATTATAATTTTACATTGTTTTATTGGTCATAAATCAGTTATCACAATAGTATACTGAATTATATGCTATCTGTTGCCACACATCCTTTGTTTATCAGATTGTCATATACTACCATGTATTTATTATATTATTACATGAAGACTAGGTAAGAATATATATATATATATATATATTGTAACCTGATAAAAAAGAGAGAGAGGGAGAGATAAGAAGAAAATGGAATAAAGGAAAGAGAAATAAAATGAGAGAAGCCAATTATAACCTGATAGAATAAGAGATAGAGAAAGAGAGAAAAGAAAGGAAGGGAAAAATGCTAATAATGAAATGAAGGTAGGGTGTAGAAAGAGAGAGAGATAGAATAAGAGGGAATGCTAATTGTAACATACTAGAATAAGAGGGGTGTGTGAGAAAGAGAAAAGAGAGAGAAAGGGATAATGCTAATAAAGAAATGAGAGAGGGGAAGAAAAGAAATAGTGATAATGGTAAAGATAAATAAATGATGGAAAAGAAAAGAATTAAGAGTGAAAAGAAATGGGAAAAGTAATAGAAATTATATATATATATATATATATATTTATATAATGGACTGTTTTAAATGGCTGAGATGATAGAAAGATATGGAAGAGATATAAGAAGAAGATGAAATAAAGGAGAAAGAGAAATGAAATGAGATGATAGAAAGATATGAAAAAGAGGTATAAGAAGAAGGTAGAATAAAGGGGAGAGAAATGAAATGAGATGATGGAAAAGATATTCTTATCGAATGTTTTAAAGGGTTGAGATGATACAAAGATATGAGAAATGACATGAAAAGGAATAGAATAAAATTGAAATGAAATGAAATAAAATATAAATTAGAGACTCTAAACGACTCAGCTCGGTGGGGTTACAATAAATTTAAAGAAAAGAGATGATGATCCAGAGATGTATAATCAAATAAAGGCCAAATCCAATACTGATGAACTATAATTCCTTCAGCATATTGATATTTTAATAAACCATACAAAAGATTATCTAAAATCATCAATCAATGCTTACCATATTAGTCATACCAATAGATTGTACACTCTCTGAATAAGACCTATGATGCTTTACTTTATAAGATTATCTTACAGAATTATATTTACTAAAACAACAAGAGTAAATGACCTCAGGGATTTTAAAACTAAAACTCTTGTGCAAAATTAATGTTTAAGTTAAGTTGCCTATTAAAGAATTACTGTAATTAATAAATAAATAAATGACATCTTAGCTGACCATAAAATAATTATAATATGTTCAATCTTAAAATAATAAACAAAACAAATTTTAATTCACAAAATTTAGTGAATCAATTTAAATTTAAACTAATAATGGCCTATTATCTAAGATATTACTTGAGCAAAGAACAGAGCAAGGGTACTTTTAATGCCTTTCCATACTCATAATCAACCACTAAAGACCTCAAATGCAAATGGATTAGAATTCTTTAAATATATAAGGTTTAAGATGATGATCAAGGATATGCAGTGAATATAAGATAATGTGCAGCTTTTAAAATAATATTAATTAAAATATTCTTCTGAAGTACTAATATTATTAATCTGATATTGCATAATCTTTAGTCTGAAAAGATATACTGATAATTAAAAGAAATAAACTTTCAACTAAGTATTTAATTATGTATCTGCTATAATGCAATTATCTGTATATGTGATTCAATATGAGAATCATTTACTTTAACATAGCTTGTTAATTTTCAAGACAATATCAACTATATTTAATTAACTTAGAATATACTTGTAAATTTCTGAATTGAAGATTCATTATCTTTAAAATTTAAGACTTTGTGGACTTTAAACCCAAGACAATAATATATTTTTATATAAAAGTAAAGCAAACAAACAAAACTTTTGAAATAATAATAATTTAATTTATTAATAATGAAAAGAAATGTTTATAAATATAGTGGAATACAAACAGTGCAATACCACACTAAGATTTTATATAATTATTTGGATTCTTAATGGGTTTATTTAATTTACACTAATACACTTAATAACAGACCAAGGTTATTCACTGTTACATTCTTTTAATAATTATATTTTTCTCGAAAAAATATTTTAAACTTTAATTGTCATATGTACTTAATAAGCATACTACTATTCTTCTTTATTAGACTAATTAGTAACATTATTGTGTCATCTACTAATCAGAATAACACACAGAACTATGTTTATTTTGAAAACCCTAAGCTTAATTTTATACTCCTCAACTTATCAAATGCTAAGTTGGAGTAACCATATTCAACAATACTTTTTAAAAATATCATCACTAGTTTCACAGATTTAACTAATATCACAGGTAGATATATCTTTAATTCAGATTAAGCTAATACCTAAATTAAACTAACTTAAATATATGGAACAGTCATTCATCAGAGAACAGTTATACTTTTTTTTTAAAATGAATCTAGTCCACATAAAATTATTCCCTCAATGTTTTAAAGATAATGATGTAACAGACTTACAAATCCAGCGGCGAAAGTCTGGATGAAAATATTAAATTATTATGTGTGAATTGCCACTTATACCATATGCATATCTAACATACTTTAAAATAAATATAACTTATTGTTGGTTAGCGTGTATGTCATAAAACTATCATAGCAACACAATTAAAACATGGATATACCTATGACCCTTAAATTAGTTACAACTACCTGAAGAAATACATTTCCTTAAACAAGCATATCTTGTCATCACAAATCTAAAACAAATGCAACATCACCTACTGTGGTGGAATTAGCATTAAGTCATCATGAATGATAGCCAAAAAATATAAAGATACTAGGCTCCTAAGAGCTGGAAAAGAATATGGTGGCTTCCAAAAAAAAAAAAAATACCTAACTTCGAGGCAAAATTAAGATGTCTGGAATTCATCTTCAATACATCTGGGAATAGGAACACCCACCAGAAAAGTACAATCATCTCATAGGATTTCCAATGCTTATAAATGTGGTCATCATCACTGAAAAATACAATACAATAACCCTCTTTTGGGAATACACACAATCAAATCATGGAAATACAATACAATAAGGATGGAGGATTTTCTCTACTCCATAAGCATATTCAAAAATTATGAACTAAGCCTAACTCTTGAGGCTAACAAATACTAACTAATAGCAAGATATATACTTCACCTGAATGAACTAAGTTATTCCTAAGAAGTTTAGAAATACAAAATGTATATCCAATGTTCGAACCAACAAAGCAAACTATGTGTCAACTGACTACTGTAGAAAATACTTTGAAATTAAATGCATATAAAATTCTAGGCAAGCCACAATGCACACATAACAAAATATTAAATGCTAAAAATATAATAACTAGTGGACTTTTTAAAAAAAAATTGTAAATTAAATGCAAGAATATTTATTCTAGATGAATTTAAAATATTTGTACTTATTATTAATATAACATTCATAAAACAAATGAATGGATATTCTCTGATAAACTTCTCTAGTAAATTTAAAATAAAAAAATTGAGTAAAACATCCCATTTATATGAAAATAAGACTATGATATTCAAATCTCTATAATAAAATTATTAAATAAAAACTAGCTAATGTAATGCTTAATAAATCTACTTAAGAATGGCAAAGAAAATTTGCTCATTAAATAAACCTATTTCATTTTAAAATTATAGCTCTAGTTTACCTGTATATTTATACAAAATGTTACAAAAAAAAATTAATAGCATAAATATTTTTATGGTTTTCTTTTTTTTTAAACCAATAAAGCAGACCATAAAATAAAAATAATAATACATTAACTCAAGTTCATATTTCAGCTCCGTAATGATTTTTCCATTTCGTAACGTGTAGACAATTTATCCAGGTTAAGATATCTATCTGAATTCGAAGCTTCAATTAATACATTTGTACACATGGCAATGATTTTCAAATGAAAATGTTCAATAGTTCATTAATAATATTTTTTTAGAACAATTTTAAAAACTTAATTAATGAAAATAAGCCGGCATAAAAAAAAAAATTCTTCAGCTGAGCACATTTTTATTTATAGGATCCTGGTTTTTGAAATGCATATAATAAATAATATATATATTTTTTTATCTGAATTTCTTTGTCCTCTTTTACGAAAACGCATCTTTTAAAATACAATTTTTAAAAAAAAAATACATTTTTTATATAATAATATTTCATGATGTGTTTTACTTTAAACCAATTTTCTTTGATTATTTTAAACATAAGAGTAGCCTTCTTTTAATATATATATATATATATAATTCAAGACGTTTCTCAGTTTATAGCTAAAATTAACTGTCATAGATTTATTTATAATTATTGTCAAATATAGCCAAATGATTTACTAGGTACTTGACCAGTATAAGTTCATTACTGATATTTTGCCAATTACTTTGAAGTTTTGTCTCCGAATAATTTTATTTTATTCCTGGGTAAAATAAGAATTATTATTTAAAATACAATTTTATCTGTTTGCTTTCAGCTAAACAAATCCTTTCCACTTATGTCAAGGTATAAATAATAACTTTCTTTAGAACAAAAAAAAAATAATCGTTCTTTATTAGTTCACTTAAACCAAATGTAGCTTCATTATAATGTTTTTAAACTTAAAAATGTCTTTTTTCTTCTTTTTATATATACTTTTAATTTAATAAGATAAGTATTTAGCATTTTATTGTCAAAATATTTTAGTGCCATCCAATATTTATATAAGTAAATCATTATTAATTTGTTCTTTAATTTTACTTTCAAGTAAAGGAAAATGACTAAATCAAATGCATACAATATAACAGATGCTAGCTTTATTCCAAACATTTTTTCACTATAATCTTATTGTTCTGGTTGAAATTTAATATCAGGATAGTTACCTTTTTCTTCAGCCCTTCATCACTGCAAGATGATTTTAAATATTATACTTTAAATAAATAATAATTTAAAAAAAAATACAATTTTTTTTATTAAATAAGACTCTTGGATTTAGCTACTTACAGTAATACAAAATATCAGGCCCCCTGTTGAATTCCAGATTTTTTTTTTATAACTGATATTGTTTAATACACCCATTTCTTATATTAGTTAACCTGGAAGCCAATAAAATTATTTTTATTAAACTTTACTATTCTTGACAGATCAGCTGTAAGGTCGATTTACTAATGCAATTTCTAATGATACCAAATCACATGACTCACAGCTACAAAGTCAAAAATTCATTGGTTAACAAATTTTATGTATTATTTTTTTAAATAATATTTTTTAAACATAATAATAATAAATATAAAATTCAGAACTATCCCTCTTTATTAACTTCTAAATATTTCTTTCATAAATTTATATCCATCCATTTATTTATTTATTTCTTATAAATATTAGATTTTTTTTTGATTTTCTTCTTATGTTTATGTATCTTTCTTGCACACACACACACTTCCATATACGGGTAATCTATAAATATGAGCTCACCCATTGTTTAAAAGTTATTCTTTTAAAATTACAAAACTAAAAATATTACTAAATATTTAATTTAAAATAATTTTATAAGTGGAACGCTATTAACTTACATCTAATAAATACTGTTATATTGTTTTAATAAAACTTACAGATTACTTTTTTTTTAAATTTATTACTATTCATTCCAACTTATTTATAATATCTCATTATTATCATTTAGACATTAAAATGAATTATACAATAGTTACTTTAAAATACATTAAATATGATTTATCATTTCCCAACTATTTCTGATATTTGTTTTAATTCAAATTATTGTCTAGCATCCCTTATTAAAAATAATTCACATATATTATGTAAGATTATCCCATATATTCATTAACTAAGTTAATTTTTCATTTTTATCATTATTATTTTTTTTAAATTAGAAAATCTCAACAAAAGGTTCAGTTAAAATAACCCTGATCACTTATTGGAAACAAGTGAAACTTCATTTAGTTACAATATATATATATATATATATATATATATATATATATATATATATTTCACATTTTAAAAATAGCTTTTAATATTCCATTGGTGGGTAAACAGACAGAATAATTTGTCAAAGGGATAGTATAATGGCACAATCATTTTATTATATGAAATATTTTATATAAGCATTTTACATTTATTAAATTTTGCCTATTAATTAGCATATCCCCTTTAATTATAAAATGTAGGCTATTCTTCATTGTCTACATGTGTGTTTCTTATTATAACAAAAGCTTTATTGATTATTTTTAAAATAATTAATTGGTTCAGCACTGTAGGCTATTCTTAAATCACTGTGACATAGAAGATTTTTTTTTAAAAAAAATGTCAAAGTCGTTAAAGTAGAATTGGGTGAGAAAACCATCCATTAATATAAAAACAATAAAGCCAATTGACTATCATTCCCTTTTGCTTTGTGAGTTAGTTTTTGAAGCATTTTGAAAGGTTACAGGCAGTCATTGATTGAAGAGATAAGCATCTTTAATTATTATTGCTAGATTTTAGTTAAAACACAGCCACTTAGATAATTGCCCTGGTTCAACAATAATATATATATATATATATATATTGTACATACTGTAACAAACGGGTTCGAATACACGCATATGTAAAATATGACATAATTGATAGTGTTAATGTAGGGACCATGTATAAACAAATAAATAAAAGAATATATGTAAACGGTCATTTGAACCCGGTTACAAGTAATGTAGATATAGCGTATGTGTGAGTATAAAAATATGTAGTTAGTATCGGAGGGGTTGCGATCACTTATATATGTAGAGCGGTATAAAACGCAATTAATTATTCTTAGATAGATTTTATTCACATAGTTTTTTTTTTGAGTTTATTAATAATTTTGGTAACACGTGTTTTCTTTTGTTGAGTCACCTTGTGAACATGTGAGAACTGAAATAGGATGAGTGAATTGCTGTAGGCAGTTTGGTAACAACTGGCGCCGGGAAGGCGGAAAACTGGTCCGTGGATATAGTTTTTTTTTGTTGTGTTGAAGAACAATGGAAGGACTGGTCAGCGGCGTAGGAATATGCAGAAAGATTTTGAAAAGTTAAAGGTGAATACAAAAGAACTTTTTTTTTGTCTTGCGCTCGAGTGGAGAAAAAGGAAAGAAGAAAAAAAAAGAGAAGCGGCTTGAATCCTAACAAGGAGGACGCAAAGATTTTTCTTAAGAAGTTTTAATATATTTTGTCAGAAAATGTCGGGGTAATTGGATTGTGCGCTAGTCGTTACTCGACTCTGAGGATACTCGTCATGAATTCACCTGACCGGATTTGCGAACTGTCATAATAAATCAAGAGATTTTGTTCCATCGAGGAAATGTTGACCAAAATCGTTCGAGATTTAGACCTTTGCGAAAGAGTACACCAACTACTCCACCTCTGAAACCTGTCGCCGGACCTAACGACCATTGGAACTGTTTGCCTTCCGTGAGATCCACCAGATTAAGTTCGTGGCCAGACGTCAATACAGACTTGTTTAATCGAGTGAGTCCAGGTAAAGTGACACATCACCAACTATTTTCTGTATATGTATCTCAATAAAGAATTCGTGTTACCTCAGTTAATTGCTATATTAAAATTTTATATTTAAAGTTAGATATATGACTATATTAATCATACGCTCTTTATTACATAATATTATATAGTATTTGCATTATTTGAGGTGTGGATGAATGAGCGAGATATACATGTGTGTATGATAATGGATGGCCTGCAGTGTTTGCATTGCAATCATATATATAAGTCCGAATGAGATTTATTGGGAGGGTATATGATCAAGTAGAATAAATCCCATCAGACCCGGGTTAGATTAAGGATTACTGAGACTTTAAGCTATCTTAAAATAAATATATGCATAGGACAGTGTGGGTTAATTTATAGCCTTGTTCTCTAGATAGACAGATGTCCCCAACCTTGAGATTGAGTTCAGTTCGCGTGCATCACCACATCAGATAGATATCAGAACCTATACATATATATATATGTTTTCGAGGAGGTAATTCCTACCTACTGGTAAGATTGGCGTGTGAGATGGGTTCAAACCATGCTCATAAATACCTCTCGTCGAAGCTTCGGGTGAGAGTCCATAATGGAGGAATATGGATATGTCGGTGGGTGTTATAATACATATATGTTTTCATTTACACACACATGTATATATATTTTTTAATTAAAAAAAATTTTATATATAGATTTATGTGTGCAAATATTATATATATATATATATATAATTAAAACTAATTTTATATATAGATTTATGTGTGCAAGTATTATATATATATAGATAATTAATAATAAGCAGTAGTGAATGGAAAGAATGTTATAAGAGGTGATATTTTGATATATTATTTTCTTATTAAATAATTAATATATTCAGTTTTATTTCTGTAAAATAAAATAAAAGGAAAACTAGTAAGATAGGTGCCAAAATGATGCATAGATTAGTAGATAAACTAAGCACACATGTAGAAAGAAGTATGAAAGAAAGAGCCCACACCTGGGTAAATCTAAAACATTTTACACAAAGTCTTTGTTGACTTTAGATTATCTCAAGGAAGGAAAGGAAATGCTATGACAGAATAAAGATAATTATTAATCTTTTTTTGTTAGTGACTTAAGATCATCTAGATGAGTTTGATTGATATTTCTTAAATCATAATTATTTTTGTTAGGAGATTTTAGTTTGTTTGATCAGAAATTCATAATATAAATGAGTGAAACAATATTAAAAAGGTCAGTCAGTTGTTACTATTAAAAGAAAAGAGATGTAGTCATTAATATTGAAGAAAACATCAGTTAATAATTTTAAGAAGAAGAATCACTGAACAAGATGTAGTTTGGAAGGCAATTACTTAACCATTTTTAAGAATGGCAATTAGTTAATAATTTTAAGAATATTCAATCATTTTAAACTAAAAAAAATGAGCTGTTTTCTTTTTTCTAAGCTTAGTATGAGCTATTGATTTTTTTCATTTTCTCTTTAAAAAATTAAAGAAGAAAAAAATGACTCTTGTTTGAAAGCCAGCATAGAAAAACATGTTTGCATATATATATATATATATATATATATATATATATATATATATATATATCTATATATAGAAACATGTACTTATATATATATATATATATTCCGATATATAAGTAATTCACCACAAGATTAATGCAAACAAATGGAACAAAATTGAATTTCTTTGAGGAAATTATTGAAATTCTATAAAAAATGATATTAATAAATATTTTGGTTATGAAGTAGATAATCAGGATGCTGTGTTAAACTCACTGTTTCTGTTTCTTGAAATCCTACAAGATGGAATAAATCACTGATCTATCTGTGGACTCCTATATCAGTATATAAAAAAACCAAAGAATGGCCAAATTCATACCCAACCATAGATGCTATCTGAGAACCTTCTTTTCTGTCTCTTGGTCTATTATAAACTCATCACTTTTAAATGGAAGGAGAAGGGGAAGGAGAAAAAAAGGAATGTATAAAAGCCATATGACCAAGTTTGATTAAGCTATAGAAGTTTTCTTCACATTTATCTAAAGCATCTACAATATTTTTTTGTTTAAAATGATGAAACAAGCTAATCCGCCAGTTCAAATTATCAAGAAGTATCTACAATAACTCATTTTAAAATGGTAGGATCAAGTAAACCAACCAATTCATATTTATCAAAAAGTATTCACAATAACTCTTTTTTTTAAATGGTAGAAACAATTCAAACCAACCTTTGGAAGCTATAAATAGGCAAGCAGTCTGAAAATTCAAACCTGGGACATTTATAAGAAGTGAAAATGATTGGGTAACTTTGAACTTTAATTAACAAATCATTATTCTTACTTATTAAAAGTAAACTTTAATTTCTAAAGTCAAAGCATTTTATTTCTTTTTTTTTGATACAGAAGCATTAAAGGCTTGTTTATCGATTGTTATTTTCAATGTTACATCACATAACATAAATACAGTTTAAAATATTTAAACTTAATTTTTCATTTTTTTTATTTTTTTTATTAAAATGTTTTTTTTAAATAGTTTTTCATGTATTATGATAATGAGCAACCTATAAATATATGCATTTATAATGTTTTTTATTGTTTATTTATCTTTGCATATTAAATTTGATATAATGTATTTTTTTTCTTTTGCTCAAGGTTGCAATAATATTTTTTATATATGTGGTTTATGTAATAACTCATAATATAGAGGTACACATTTTAAATATATGTTGACAGATCACAGAGGTGTGTGCATGTGTATCTACTTATCAGACCCATCAAAATAATAGGTTAAGCATAGTTAATTTAAATACAGTAAATTGAAGAGCAGGATTTAGCATATGGATGAAAGTCATAAAAATACACACACATTACATAAATGAAATTTACCTTTATGATATGTAATAAGTAGGAAAAGTCTTAAGTAAGCATTCAATGAAATTTTTTTTCTAATGTCATTTTGAGCTAAAAGTTCAAAATATGTAGTAGCAGATATATAAAATTAGTTAGTTATGCATATAGTAATAAGATATTTTGTTTAATTCTATATAATAATAAAGTCAATTGTATAATTAGTAATTTAGTTTATTAAAGAAAAGAAGAAGAGTATTAATAAATATAATTATACCATATTTGGTTTACGAGTTATTATTGTTAATATTATTATATTTTGTCTTCTCTTGATTCTATCATTTTAATTGAACATCATCACTCGCAAATGTTAAGCAAGCATAGAATATTGATCTACATTTAGGGATGTTTAAGGATTATGCTTGACATATAACCAAGTTTTTAATAATTAGAGGT
The DNA here is from genome assembly GCA_028023455.1 of Epiperipatus broadwayi. NCBI lineage: Eukaryota > Metazoa > Onychophora > Udeonychophora > Euonychophora > Peripatidae > Epiperipatus > Epiperipatus broadwayi. The sequence continues at coordinate 1,456,794 of JAQFVV010000123.1, forward strand.
TAATAATAAAGAAATAAAATTAAGTTGTACCCAAGAGGTTTTGACCATCATTGCCAATGGTGTATATCACTAGCTAAATCACCAGCATCAGTAATAAATAATAATCATTAAATCCAATTTTTAAAATAATTAATATGTTTAGAAAATAGGGGTTTATAGAGAGTTGAATATCATATGGTGAGATTCATGATGTATAAAAGTATTTTGAGTAAATAACCATAAATGTATATAAATGCTAGTGAGTGTTATATTTAAATGCCAGTTTAACATAATATAAGTTTATGAAAGTGCCTGTAAGTTTATGAAAGATAAATTTGTTGCTATGAGTTTATTAGAAAGTTATGGCTGGTATCATCATCATCATTGTATTACAAAGTTATAAGCAAATTAAGTAACTAAGTTTAATGGTCATACAGCTAAGTAATAGTTTTCACTATGTGTGTTTGGAAGCTATTAGCAATGTATACTTGCATCCGTATGTCAATATATACGTTAAACTGAGCTAGTAATGTCTATAAGGGTCTGGGATATATAAATTTTGTGATATGGGGATCTTATAATTTTATTGACATGGATAAAATATAAGAATATCATTTATTTTTGTTGTTCATTAGTCACCTAAGTCATGTATAGTAAAAAATGCACTGAATGAGTTTGAACTCAGTACATTATGGACAGATAAAATTTATGTAGATTTAAAACAATCTAGTGGTGTTTGTGGAAAACACATGTGATTAGCTAAGCTGAATAAAAGGATTAAGTCCCTTTTCAACTTATTAACTTTCTTTGATATATTTTTTTATAAGTTGTTATAAATAATGCCAGTGTGTGCATGTGACCACAAATAGTCTTATATACATGAAAAGAGGAGTGGGAAGGATTCTTCATTGAGAGAACCTATTATTGAAGATAAGTGTAATGCACTCCATGGATTTCACAGAAATTTTATTCAGTTACTATGGCTAATATTTGTTTATCTGATGACAATGGCTAATATATTTTATTGGTTCAAATGACTTCCCAATATCGAAATAAGTTAAATCTTAAATGATGAAAGTGATTCATTTTCATTTTGTTATTTTGTGTCTTGAGAAATGGGATAATTTATTTATCTCATGACAGAATTAATGTTTGTGATGGTTGCAAATGGGCTATGGTATTATATTTAATGAGTTACCAATAGACACCCAACTATAAACATGATATGTATATGTTCTTATTCATCTGTTAGCGTCATCCTCCTTTACTCATAAATAGTATATCAGCTAACATAGTAAATTCATTTCACATTTAATTTTATTCGGTTACAAATGATGAACCACTTGAGTATATCCTGTTTAATTTTTAAATTATAGCAACTATTATATATCAACATATCATCAGCATATTCTACTACAAATGTTTCTGTTATAAATATATATTTTATTTGTTACAATATATATATATTATAATGATCCAGAGAAAGCTACTTAACGTCATCTGCACTAAAGGGCGCCATCTAGGCATTTGAACCTAGAAAAATTTATAAAGTAGGCAGATACGTAAGTCAAAAAAAAATTTTTTTTTATTTTAATATTTTGATATCCGGTCATTAGCCCATTGTCACTAGCTCAATGGAACAGCAGAGATTTATAGTTACAATAAATTCTTATCTATGAATATTTTAAAAAAAGAATAAAATAAGCCACTGCCAGTAATTAGCATACAAACATTTATTTACGCACATATATATAAAATTTAACATTTTTATTTTAGTATGTTTATTTAGATTTTAATTTGATTTTAGAATTTAAATTTACATTTTTAATTTTTATAATATTATAAGTTTACATTTTAATTAAGTTTGCACAGATGGATTTATGAAAGTTTGTTTTATAATGTTGAGTATAGATCGGTTACATAGATCACACAGTTAAAAACATTTCAAAATAAACATAACCCATCAAAATATAAAGTCATTGATACCATCAATTGCATATGGAATACAAGAAACCCACTGGTATTCATCGTAAGATACCGCAGTGACACCAATAACTTAAAAGACATCTGAATAAATACATTTTAGATACTCACCGTAAGGTATCATTATTTACTGAATGTCTATATATTTTGATCAAATATGAAAACCAAAAGCATAATTAACAGATAACGAATCCATGCAACTTCCATACCCAACTTAAATTTAATGCATTTTTATTTAAAGTGTCGAGTATAAATAGACTACATAGATTTGCATTTGAAAGAAAATATTCTATCCTTATTTAACCCTAGGCTAAAAGTTTGCAGTCAAATTAACGCCAATTCATCTGATATATTGATGCATTCAATGTAATACGAAATATGGTAGCACAAAAGGTTAAGAGAAGAAATTGCATCTTGTCAGATAGAAATACTACATCTATCTGACAAGAAGAGCAAATAAAAAAACTCCATAGAAAGGAACAGTGTTCTACATCTTATAATCCCTTCCATAGGCAAAATGGAAGTGTGTGGCAAATAAGCGATTCTGCCTGTAGCAAAACTCGAATTACATCTACTAACTACATCAATATATCCAATTCATTGACCCAATTCAACTACAAAACAAATAACCTAAGATTACCCTCCCCTAATATAACTTTCCAAATCCATATAGCCATTCATGCCCGACTAAAGTTTAACATTTATGGTATTTAGTCTAATGAAAAACAAAAATCATAATAAAAACTTAAAAGAACAAAAAAAAATAAATGGAAATGATTTTAAATAAAAAAAATACATCAAATTCCATTATTAATATTAATTTACATTGGTCAGATAGGATTCTATTTGTATTATTTACTAAAAGGTTTAGAATTTAGAGTTCTATGTTTTCAAATGAATATAAAGTTCTTACAATTTTAAAAGGTCCATAATTTGTAGTTGTTTATAATTCTGAACGGGAATTTCCACGCCGTACTGAAGATATTTGTATCAAGTTAGCCATTGTTTTTTATTCATCCAGTCTTTATTTTAGCTGGTCCTTAATGTAGAAAACAATGTCATTTCTCTTTCTTTTTTAGCAAAACTGAAGGGATTGAAGAGTGTGTCTTTTCAATCCCTTCTCCTTCAACTCTGCACTAACACATAACACAGCTGTCCTCTTTTAATAGCTAACTAATAATTTCCAAACTTTTCCTTTTATATTAATTTTAAGGATTCAATTGACATTATGTCAGCGATGATGATGATCCTTCCATTGAGGTCCGATTTCCCCGATGGATTTCTTTCATTGGCCGTTCTGTTCCTATTGTTTTTCCTCTCCTATCAGACCATTGCTTATACATTTGAAATGCCCAAGGGCTAGCTTACTAATTAAAATAATCATTTCCATTTTACAAAAGATTAATTAATTTGTTTTCAAACTTAAACATATATTTTTATCTCTAAATCTTTTCTGAAAATAATTGTTTATCTGTGCGATTTTATATATATGCGAGTTTAAGATGATTTTTTAATTTTCAATTTTTAATTCTTAAAAAAGAAGTTTTTATTTGCGAACTTTTATTCTTTTCATGTTTACTAATAAAAAACAATGTAATGTATGTATGTGCCCATTACAATATATATATATATATTGTAACAAATAATATATATATTTATATCGGTATAGATTATTTAATAATATAATGCACATGATGTCTAATTTAAATTCCTGATAGACAATGAAGCTCCTAAAACAATAACAATCATTATGATACAAATATGTACAAAATTATCAGATGATCTTACCAAATATCAGCAGCTCCAATGATTTATCAACATGAAGATGAAACGAATGAGCCTTATTGCTAGTGGTAATGAATATGAAAAAAATAAAGTTAAGATTATACTGAGAACTAAAATCTTCTATGAATATATAGGAACTCCAGACTTTTTGTGACTCAATTGTTATTACAAGAGTTATATTCAATGTAATAACAAAATGATTCAAAGTAGAAAATAACCTTGAAAAATCAGATTAAAAATAACTAATCTTGCCACTCTGTCCAATACACCATCCATTTTTTTATTTATAATGAATCCTACTCAACATCTATTTCCAATGTTTGTTCTTTGTTGTAAAATCAATTGTCTCTTTATCTTTTCTTCTATTTTCAAATGTTCAATAATATCTCATTTAATATGAGACAGTTCTTCTAATTCTTGAAATCTTCCTTCACTTAAAAATGATTTACAATTGTAAATACCTAAATAAAAGATCACCATCAAATGGCAGCCTGGATTTGCAAGAGATTCTTAGCACCCTCCACCTTCAGTCCGCCAACCTCTGCCTTGACTGGCGACTTTACAGCTTTGTTTTATTTAATTAAGTAAGTAAGTTTAACTTTCAAAGGTTTAAACAATTATTTTTAACAAAATTATAAATAATTCAACTCTCTGTATTAATTCCACTTTATTTAAGTGGTTGATAAAAAATCAAGTCAGATGACCTAATTTTAATAAAGCTCCTATTTACAAATGTTATATATAGAGTAAGTTAAAGCTTCATAAGAGTTTGTTTTTAACTTACTCTATATATAATATTTAAATGGTAAAAGATGGCTATATTTAAAGTATAAGTAGGTCAGTGGTAACTAGAATTTAATAAAGAATGGGTGGTACATATAAAAATACTCTAGAGATTTTCACAACTTATCTTTGTAAGTTAAATGTACTTAATTTATTAAATAAACTGTATTATCAAATTTTTTGCTATTGTAGATAATTATAATGATTTTAATGAAGAAGAAAATTTCACCTGGCTAATATGTAAGTATCTAAATTTGGTATGGTTTTTATATCTCTATGTTTTGTTGGTTTAGTAGAAAATATATGTTGACATTTACTAAACAAATTTATTATTTTTTAACATTGAAAGAATGTCAATAAAGTGTGTTATTTTTTTTATCTTAATGTCTTTTGGATTAATAATTTATTCATACAGTTTATTTCGCTAGATACTTATGAACTATAACAATTTAAATTAATTTAAATATCCATAGAAAGTAATTGTATATTTGTCCTAATTAGTAACACAATTGATGTTGTATTGTAACCAGATACAGAGTCTTATGATTTTAAGGAAAGTCTAATGGGCCTCCTTTCTGGAACAAATATAATTAAACTTAAAGTATATAAGATGATGACTTAATAATAAATTATGATGATCATAATAAGAAACATTATCAGTTTAAAGCCTGTGTATGATAAATCAACTAAGAAAATTAATATAATTAAAATAGTGATACTTACTTTAGTTTTGTTCATCTTTTGCCAGTAAAAAAGAAGTTATATAGAAATAAAATAATATTTTGATCATTCTAATTATAAGAATTCTCAAGATTTATCATTTTCTTTTTGTCAAAAATTTGTAATTAATTTTAATCCAATGATTACTCCTATTGACTGAATTAAAGCTAAACTGTTATAATCCACATTATTTTATTTTACTTGTAGTAGAGTTTACATAGTTGCAAAATAGTGTTCACTTGTTCTATACCATCCAAATGGTTCATGATATTTTTTGCTGGTTGGTTAATTATTGTTTTAAGAGTTTGTCACAGTTTGATGGCATAGTTATCAGCCATTAGTAGAAATGTTCTTTTTTTCTTGGGTGATACATACATAGATATATGCATAAAACATAGTTTTGATGGAATAATCATGTATTTCTCTTTATGCTAGGCAATTTTTCACTTAATGATTAGATAGCATTACTTTTTTCTTCTTGGAGCAATTGTACTGGCAAAGAAAAGACCTGCAGGAGCTTTATCAATCCATTCTGGTAAAATTTAAATCATCTATGTATGAAGCCATTGTATATTTAAATAGTAACACATTTTACAATATCCCTCCAACTTTTATATATAGGTGCTTTATCTGATGATGGTATTCACAGTGAAATTTTCTAGTTCATTAACTCTCTGCCAGTGAAATATATTCTCTTACAAATTAACTATCAAACCATTTTATATATTATTGTTTTTTGAAAAACAACTTAATGATCTTCATGTAAACTTTATCTCAATCCTATTTTAGTACTTTTAGTTACCCTCTCCCCACATAAATAGTATCAATAGCTTATTTTTTGAAACACAGGAAAGAATACATATGATGGTGATTCATAAATGTGAACAAAAATTAAAAAAGTAAAAATATTAGTTTTTTTAGTAATATGAATTTATTTCAGAACATCCCATTTATATAAGTGAAACAGTACTATTCTAGTTGACTATCTACTTTTCTTTTCTTTTTAATTATTATATGTATATTAGTGATTTACTGAGATATTTATAAATTATTATATGTTTTATATTATTTATAGTACTTTTTTTTTCAGTATTACCAGGATCTTTGGGATTTATAAAAAATTATAACAAACCAGATATTTCTGTAAAAAAATCCTAAAGTCTATCCAGTTCCTCAAGAAGATAAAGTAGATAAAGCCATTTAGTCCTATTGCTTTAATGATGTAGTATCAAGTTGCTTTTTATTAGAGTCTTATTTATAATCTTTTGCTTTATTTTTTCTGTGTGGATTATTTTTGTAATGAAGTTATATATTTTTTTTGGTATGAGAAAAATAATATATTCCAGATAATATAATTTTGTGCCTGGACATTTTTTTACTTACAAAACCAAGATACCTTAAAAAAATTAGATAAGTGGATTTGTTCTTTTTTCCTGTCATTAATTTATAATAAAATAATTAAAATATATTGTTGTCAGTTTTCAAATACGTTTTATAAAAATAAATTAAAAAATTGTAATGCTACTGTTTAGATATTGTAACGGTCAAATATGTGCATTTGCACAATAAAATCTAGAACTCTGATAGATCATCCTAAGGCCAACCAGGTTTACGGTGGTGGAAGCCATGGCTCTGGCCTAACCTCAGTTCCCATACCATTTCATAGGCTTACAACCTTACAAATGACACAGTTGAGGTCACAGCAGCATTTCTCTTCACGTGCCGGCAGTAGCTCATCAGTAGCACACAAGATGGGTAACAATGGGTAATTTATATAGCATATCTATATAGGCATCATGTGGCACACTTATTATTATTAATTATTTATCAAATTGCAATAAATCATAAAACTAATTACTAAATGTTAACTAATAGTGAGTCGTGAGCAAGACTAAGACAAGAAACCAAAGTAAATTTAAAATCAATTTAATAAATTCAATGTAAACAATATTTTTTAAAAAATCATTATAGTAAGTTTGGATTTCATACGCAGGTGATTCAGGGACATTACAGTTATATGGGATTTACATGCAAGTGATGCATTATCAGTAATAATTTTGGATGTACAGATTTATGCAGTTTGGTCTACATATATAAGGTAGTACTTATAAGTGATTTTAACTTTCTAACACAATTAATAAAGTTTGGAGGTTTTGCATTTCAGTTTTACATATATATGTGTATAGCCTCATATCACACACAGGTGATAAATATAGATTACAACTAATTATTTATTTGGCTATACATATATGTCTGTATCACTTGCAGGTGATAAAATTATAATACAGTAAAATTTGCATGAGTGGAATTTTAATTTAGAATGAGTTGACTTTGCTCATGGTTATCCATGCCAGGTTTATGCTATAAAGGGATTTAGATTTGCCATATTAGAGGCAGTGATAATAAATTTTGTAAAGAACATAATTTAACTAGCACAAATACTTTAATATATTCTCTACACAGTAATATGCTATTTAGATTGGATTCTATGTCAGATCAATGCTGAATTAATAAAAATGGCAGGTTGAACTGATTAATGAAAGTTAGACTTCAGATACAAGTGCATAAAGAAAAACATATAACTCTGAGTCTTATTTGCGTCTCATAGGTGCCTTATTCACAAAATTTTTACCGAGTAACGGTTCCCTGTGACTGATTCCCAGAGCTGTGGAATAGGAGGCCATTTTAGTTCAGCAGATTGAGCAATTTATATAAGAATATAGGAGTCTTCCACTCTGGACGAGTCTCATGCTCCATTTAAAATAAGCAGAATGTGGGAGTCTTATGTTCTGGGTGAGTCTCATGCTCCATTATAAGAATGCAGAATGGGTTGGCATGTACCGGTCACTATCTGAGGAAGTAATTGCCCGAACTAAAGGTAATGATGCAGCATGACGACATGCGACCATTAGAGAAGTACAGCAATAAGAAAATATGCTGTAGTGTTTCGTAAGGACACATATGCACCACTGACTTCATAATCATATTTAAAAATTAAGATGCTAAAGTACAAGTTTCTTTCATGAAACTACCCCACATCAGTTCATGTTATAGTATTCTTAATGATACTATTTAGGGAATTTATGAATCCAATCGACAAAGCTATCTATATAGGCTTTAATTTAATTAGCTTAAGGAGGATTATAGCATATGGGGAATTAAAATATAAACTTATAGATTTATGTTGTATTTTTATCACTTTAACTAAATATTTGTTTAAAATATTAACTTAAAAAGCAAATCTATTTTAAGGTGATGATACGTTTGTAATGATTTTTTATTTTAGACATTTTATCCTTTCCAAAACAGAGCTTTTTATTTCATATATAATTATACGTGTTATATATATATATATATATGCACACTTACATATATATGCAAGAGAATCTTTATTTAATTCTCGCTAATAGTTTAATTTAAGAATAAAACTCGGTTTTGAAGTTTTATAGCATAAACAAGATAACATAACTAAATAATAATAAAATTTGGCATAGATTAACTTAAGAAATGCATTTTAAATCATAATAAAGATTCAAATAAGTGAAATTTGATAATTGTTCATCTTAAAAGAAAGTTGTGCGAGGTTCGCTAAAACATGATTGACTTAGTTCTATAATGCTATCTCTGAAATTAATGACTGTAAAAATTATCAGCAACCTAAGACAATAATAAATTATCATAGAAATTTTCATTATTACTTTAAAATTACTTATTGCATTTTATATGATATTTAAATTTATAAAACATTTAATTTCTACATCTAGCAAATTGAAATAGATAGCATTTAGTTATATATAGTCAAATTAATACTTAACTAAATCAAACATTATTTTACGAGTAAACCAAAACATAAAATCATACAATCATTTTAATAAAAGATGTGTGTGAATGCGAGCACTTTAGAATTTGAAATAATAACTCTTAAATCATTTAGAAATTAGTTAAATATTTTATATCAGATGAATCATTTTGAACCAGTTAATTCATTTTAAATCAGTTAACATATTTTAAATCATTTCATCTATTTTAAATCAGGTTTTTAAATTAGTTTTTTATCACCAGGCAAGACTTTAGGATTTAAATACAGTTATTACATTTATAATTTGGATGAGTTTTTAAATTAAAATTATAAAATAAAATCTACATAAATTTTCATTTACAATATTAGGATGGCCATGAAAGGAGTAGTTACCGTTGTTTATCTTGATCTTTCTCTGTACTGGAAAGTTCTTTGGATAGCATGACATCTTTAAGTTCCAGCAGTGATCAACTCCTATTCTTTAGGGTTAGATGGCTCTTTGTTGGGCAGAAGGCTAGATTTCGAACCCACTTACCCTGACATGCTGGTTATTCACTTTTTATGAATATCAATTTTTATGACTCTTAGAAAGAATATTTTTAATGAATGTCCAAAGGTGGCTGCCCTTGATTTTATACCAGTAAACCCCCCTTCTCCTTCAATATTTTATTTTCTTAGAAGTGTTTTCTTGGCCCGTACGATAATCACCAGTTATCACGGAAACCTGCTGTGTCAAATATTAAATAGGTAAAAAAAAAAAAAACCCTATTGACAGGCCTTAATTTATTCCTTTCTCAGTTTTATTCTAAATATAAAATTTAATTAATCTTATACCAGTAAAGATTAATTATACTGGCAATAGGGTGTCCAGAAAAACAAATCTAAGATTTGGAAAAACATTTTATTATATATGTAACCTGACCATTCTAATTTACCGATATATGCAGAATTATACAATTTTAAAAATATATAATTTAATAAATACCAAAACTATAGAAAACATAATGCTTTATAATCTATTAACATTTATATTCTTGCATATATGTAGTCTAAATTTACACATACAATTCGCCTTTCACTTAGCAATTATTAACAATCTATATATGTGCACATTTTGCTTTATGAGTTATATAAATGAATATTTCTGTGAATATTTAAACATATACGCACACATACATGATTGTATTATTTAGATTTAGATTTAAGCGGTATTTCTTAAGATTATTATTAATACGTATATGAGAATTTGGTGGTATGTATATAGGTATGAATACTACTATATAACATATATAGTAGGTGAAACAGTTGGGTTGAAAAGTTGACTGTTTCAATATATAAGATAATAAGGAATAATTGTAAAACATGAAACACACACATTACTACCACAGACGCGACACAAAGTAAAAGTAAGCATGAGTGCCCTGAGAAGTTCTAGTAAATTTTAAAAAATGAAGCCTTTCAAAATGAAAAATTACCATAAAGTTGCCAAAGTTAACCTAGGGACTTTTTAAGGCAAATTAGCTTTATTATTTTGCTAAGACTCTAAGGCCATGAAGATGTAAACACTACATTTATAGTACCTTTACATTACTTATATTATGTTGTTAATCTGTAGGGTATAGAAAATGTCAGATAATAATTAGTGTTAATCTATTTTGTATAACTTATTTATTTCTGCTTCCTTTCCATGACTGTGATGTTTCATTGTACACAAACACAGTAGAAAACTGACATTCAGAAACCTAAGGGAAGTTGGTTGGAACAAATGTAGAATAAATTGGGAAAAAATATTAACTTTACATTTAAAACAAGGGTATAAATGTAACATTTGCACTGCAAATGGCAATCAATAAATTTTAGTTAATAGTTTTTACAATTAATCAATACATTTGAAAGAGAATAGAGAATTTTTTCTAGTTATGCAAACAAAGTAGCAACTTGCTACATTATGCTGAGATAGAATATGGTAGAAACTGCAAATCATTTATGTGATCATGAGAAGCAATTTACTACTTTCACCAATAATTGAGATGCTAAATAATTATTTTAACCTATAGCTATCAAAACATGTAAGGTGGCTGCATTTTGAAAAACAGATAGCAAACTAGTGACAAAAATTGCAAGATTATTAGCGACGCTAAGATATTTAGAAAAATGCTGTAATTATAAATAAATCTCAAGACAATCCATAGAGCAATTACTTTAGCGAATGGTTGATGATAAGATCAGATAGTAATTGATGATCACTAGGGGCCTAAATTATGAATCAGTAGTCAAAATGGGATTAGTCAATAAATTTGTAGTGTACCAATATAAATAGTTCCAAAATTAAAAAAATGTAATTATAAATAGAACAGATACAGGCTTTCACTGATAATTCAAAAGGGATTGTTTGCAGCTGATGTGTGAAGAAGGTGTCATGTCACATGTTGTTGCAAAGTAAGTAAAGAACACTGTTGAGCCTGTGGAATAGTAAGACATTTAGAAAGTGTATGCTGATCTAAAGAAAAAAAACATAAAGTTTTCCTCCTTTCATAAAAGAAACAATTCAAAGTACAATGTTAAAAACACACAGATTAAGGATTGCAAATAAATTACATTAATTGTTAACATATTGAATAAAAAGTAACACTGAAAATTGATCATGAGGTTAATATGTTAATGATAACAACCAAAGATTACAAATTAATAACAGCAAATTATAAGAAACATCACTTTTAATGAGGGTGAATTATGCCAATGGTAATATAAAAATTCAAGCAAAAATAGAGGTACTGATGTAGTTAAAACACAAAGCCAGATGATTACCAATAAATATACAAGACATATTTTGCAGGTTCATCCACGTTAAAAAATGTAAATATTAAAATACTGACATGTCAAAGTGATCAAGTTGAAACATCGGTATTTTAATATTTAAATTTTTTAACAGAGATGAACCCACAAAATATGTCTTTTATATGTGCAATCCATGAAAATCTTCGTATATAATAAGACCAGTTTAAATTTTATTGGTGAATTAGATCACCATAGAACAGGAAATAATATTTAAGATCAAATAAATTAAAATTAATACTTTCCTATAGATATTTTGTGTGATTGAGCAATTTAGTTTATAGGTCATAGAAAGTTTCTTCAGGCAAAAATAGAGAAGAAATAAATGGCCTACTTTCTAAAGTAATACTGACATTTGTAGAGAGCACTCATGGCTAAGTCTGCATCAGTAGTAGCTACTATACTACAGCAAATAAGAACATTACAAAAAAATAGTATCTAGTGACAAATATTAATAAAATATTGGCTAATATGGGAAAAGTAAACCACTATACAAAAATCAATTTGAAGGCAGATTTTAATAAAATTCTGGTTTTCAACCAGGCTTTTAAATTGCTAAATATCATCACACATAGAGGTTTGTTTAATTATAATAAATCATTCTATGGAATTACAATGGCTCTTATATGTTTCAGGTCAAAGAGTAAATGGATGGAGTGATATTTTATTATGATATTTTAATAAATGTGGATTCTGAAGGGCAATTATGATAACAATTCTTAAAAGTTTGTGACAAATGAGTGAAGCTCAGTTCAAAAATAAATTTCACAAAATGCATCTAGATGATGATGGAAATAAAGTTTCTGGACCATATAATTTCCTATAAAAGAAAGAAATCTGATCCACAAACAGTGACAACTGTCAATAATGTCTCAAATCTCAGATATCTGAAAGAATTATAGGCCTTTGGGAGTATTCTTAGTATTTCATTTCAGAAAGTAAATTTTATCTGACCTGATCACTATATAATTTCCTTAATAAGGACAGAAATGGTATAGGTATTTATAACAAAAAATCCTTATAAAGAAACAAAGATCTGCTATCATCAAACAAAAACATGTATGCACTACACCAGCAGTCTAGAATTAATCTTCATAAATGCATCTGAGTTAATGGAGAAGGGGTTTTAAGTTTTATAGTAACTAATGATAAATGACCAATAACATTTGCATATAGAACTCTATCTAGTGCTGAAAGAAATTACAACAATTGATTAAAAAAACACTAGCCATTGTTTTTATGGTGAAAATGTTTAATCAGCATTTTTATAGCTGATCATGTTATTGAGAATTTTGATAAGAACAAGATATCCCCAGGGCATTTAATCCTCAAAATGTTTTGTTGGCTGAATTTATTAGTAGGATATGATTTTAAAATAAACTTTAAAAGGGACATGTAATTCAACATGCTAATGTACTCTTGAGACTACTGTTCAAGTCAGAATTGAATACAACTGAAACATTTATTAATTATATAAATTGCAAAATATGGAAATGATATAAACTAAAAAAGTAGCAATTGAGGAAAAGCAGATAAGGAATATAAATTTCTTGTCAAATGAATTAGCCAAAGTTAACCTAATAATCAATGTGAACTATGATTAGCGAAAAATTAATTACAAATATTTACTAATCAATGATATAGTTCTAATATTGAATGCTTATCATCAACAAGTATTGCAGTTGATACACCAACCTCAAACAAATTTTATATAAAGAAAAGCATTTGCTCATAGTTAAATATGCTGACCTGATATCAATGGAGATATGAAAGAATTTGTAATAACTCATGATAAATGTCCAACAAAAACCACAATAAAATAATACATTTTATGGCTATCAATCATAAAAACATAAATCCATGTTTATATTGACCATACTCATACTTTTCAAGGGTACATATTTCTAGTAATAATTACAGAATAAGATTGTTAAAATACCAGTTTAGAAGAAACAATAAAGAGACAAAGAAAGCCACACTTTTCATGGTTTTCTCAAGATCATGGTATCAGATAATGGCATAAATTTTACATCCTACAGATTTAAGAAATTTCTAAAAGAATGGTGATTATACACATTACCAGATATACATACTATTAAAAATCAAAAAAAAAGGTAGTTATATAAGAAATATACACAAACCGTCAATGTAATTTGACTCCAAGTAGTTCTGAAAACCCTCCAGCTGAGATAATATTTAAAAGAAAATTTTGCACAATGTTTGTACTAATTAATCCAGAAAAGCATTCTTATATGGAAAAAAAAACAAGAGAAATAATGTTTTGCTGTTGGATAAAATGTATGGATTAAAGAAAATATCGAAAAAATACAAAGTAAAATATGTAATAAAGAAACACCTAATCAAACAAATAATAGTTGCTAAAGCCAAAATGGGTCAGATTACTGAAAATCACATTAATCACACTTGTTGAATTAGAGAAAAAAACTGATTAGTCAGGAAGTACTGAATGTAATAATACAGACTTTCACACCACCCACCTTTCTCCACTCTATCTAATAACACTGATACACCTAAACACATACATGCTGAAAAGATAAATAATCACCAATATACGTATTTCATGCTAAACCAGCAATCATCAGTTGGTCCAGACTATCATCTTTACACACATATATAGTATAAGTGCTCAGATATATATTAAGTTAGACTATCCTCATAGTTTAATGGACAGGCTTCAATCCACTCCACACTCCAACTCTTCAATCGTCCATACAATTGAAAATCTGATGATGGAATGCTCAAAGGCCACCCTGAGGCTGAGATTATTGTCACACCCATGTTGACCTAAGGTCAATCTGAACCCCACATGCACAGGACATAATCCATTTAATACATATGCAAGGATGGGCAGACATCTCTATAATGTAATAACTGAAACACAGGCTTGTTATATACCTGTGGCTATATATATGTAATATAGGGTATATGAGCACAGACTTTCACACCACCCACCTCTCTCAACTCTATCTAATAACACTGATACACCTAAACACATATATACTGAAAAGATAAATAATCACCAATATATGTATTTCATGCTAAACCAGCAATCATCAGTTGGTCCAGACTATCATCTTTACACACATATGTGTGGAGTGGATTGAAGCCTATCCGTTAAACTATGAGGATAGTCTATCTTAATATATATCTGAGCACTTATACTATATATGTGTGTAAAGATGATAGTCTGGACCAACTGATGATTGCTGGTTTAGCATGAAATACGTATATTGGTGATTATTTATCTTTTCAGCATATATGTGTTTAGGTGTATCAGTGTGATTAGATAGAGTGGAGAGAGGTGGGTGGTGTGAAAGTCTGTGCTCATATACCCTATATTACATATATATAGCCACAGGTATATAACAAGCCTGTGTTTCAGTTATTACATTATAGAGATGTCTGCCCATCCTTGCATATGTATTAAATGGATTATGTCCTGTACATGTGGGGTTCAGATTGACCTTAGGTCAACATGGGTGTGACAATAATCTCAGCCTCAGGGTGGCCTTTGAGCATTCCATCATCATATTTTTAATTGGATGGACGGTTGAAGAGTTGGAGTATGGAGTGGATTGAAGCCTGTCCATTAAACTATGAGGATAGTCTATCTTAATATATATCTGAGCACTTATACTATATATGTGTGTAAAGATGATAGTCTGGACCAACTGATGATTGCTGGTTTAGCATGAAATATGTATATTGGTGATTATTTATCTTTTCAGCATATATGTGTGTTTAGGTGTATCAGTGTTATTAGATAGAGTGGAGAGAGGTGGGTGGTGTTAAAGTCTGTGCTCATATACCCTATATTACATATATATATAGCCACAGGTATATAACAAGCCTGTGTTTCAGTTATTGAATGTAATAATAATAAATCCAAATATGCCCTAATAACCTAAAGTTTTATAAAAGTTAAAACAATATAATTGGCAGATATATACAGAGATATAACTAGTATGCACTACAATGTCTCACAATTACACAGGTCTCAAAGATATAGGACAAGATCTTAACTATTTAAATGATTGTATTAGACTTTAGTCACTCTAATTACTGAAGTGTGAGAAATTGTGTTTTAATTTTATTCAAGTTTCAATAATATATTTGTAATTGAGTTATAATAATAAGTTAGTAATCGAGTTAATTTTAGCAGTTTAAAAAATGCATAATTTTGTATCTGAATATTTTTTTTAAATAGAAAAGTAGTTGTATTCAATAGATAAGAAGAAAACAAGACAAAATAATTAGCTATAAATTTATTCCTGTTCCAAAAATAGAAATTACTTTTCGTTGTTAAGATTGTTATCAATCTTCTTATTCACTTGGTATGAAAAAGGATTACATCATTGCTGTCTGATAATGATAGCAACATATAAAAACTATAACTTAAAAGTAAATTAATTGCTTATGTCTCACCATTAAAGATGGTACATGACTAAAACATGCATATGCTGCAAGTCCAATGTTTCGAGTGTGTTTGAAAATGGACTCTTCCTAGTGAATATTCACCATTGAAAACATCAAAGTGAACCTAAGAATTTTTTTATATTACACCAGTCATATTATTTATTTATTAAACCCATAGAGTCATGAAAATGTAAATATTACTTTTATATAATCCTTATATTACTTGTATTATATTGTTAAGTTGTTGCTGTAATAAAGCCATATCATAATAAGTACCTTTATATTACTTACATCATATTGTTAATTTGGAGGCTGTAATAAACCTTATAATCTGAATCTTAACTTGTGATATTTATTTATTTCTGTATGATTGGTAATCCTTTCTAAAACTGTAGTATTCAAGAAGTCTAGATTCAGCAGTATATGCTAAACATTTTTTTTATTATTCATAAAGCACACATTGCATTACTTTATAATTTTTCCCATTCCTTTATTCACACCATTTTAAAAACATGGCTCTTGCCTGTTCACTTCTTTTTCCTGTTGAAGTATTTGAGATATTATTATATTGTTATATCACTGATAGTTCAGAGTCTAAATCCTCTTTGATTGTAATAACTATTTCAGTTATAATTACCAGAATATCTTTATTTCTTTTGCCTCAACAAGATTTGTCCAATTCTCCTCGATATAATTTGTGTAATATTGAGTATAATTCAGAAATTGCTTTGATTTCTACTGTTTGGTAGGAAATGCCTTCACAACACACCCTTATATGTATATTTCAAACATTATTATCCTTCTTCTGAAGATAGAAATGAGATTGAACATTTTATTATGGGAGATTGCACTAGTAATTCTACAGGTAATTTAGCTATAACTGCAAATGGAATAACATGTTCATATAGAATAGCCATAGTTATGATTTCTTGAATAGTTACTGTATTAATTTTAATATTTGTTTTAGCTATTGCACTGCTTTTCAGATATTCCATTTGACTCAGGATGATATTATGAAATTCAAACATACTTACCTCTTCTTTTCAGATCAAAACCCATCAAGGTCAGCTAAAGTAAACCTCTTAATTATCAGACGTGTGAGATGCAGATAATATGGGTTGAAAATGTATCTATTAATAGTCTGATTATTTCTATTGTACTCATACTTTGGCAAATTTAAACTCATTCCATATAATACCACCATTTTATTACTAAAATATATTATCCGTAACTGAATTCTATGATCAATATTCACATGACCAAGTTTCTCAATATATGGCTATGTTGTACATTTTTTGGTAATATATTAGACAATAACTGACAGTCTCTGCACCTTTTAGTATAGAATTGGATATTATTGGGAATATCTTCTAATTCATACGATATATTAAAATATCTACATCAATAAAAACTTTGGCTTTGTAATTATTTTTTTAAAATTACTGTGAAGTTTGTATATTAATACTTTGAGGAGTTTTCTTTTTCGTTTATCAAACATATATCACATTATTTTCCTGGTTTTGATTTTGACACAGCATGCATTACATAAATATACAAATATACTCTTTCTGATACTAAGTTTATAAAATTTATTTATATGTTATAACTAAAAAATAAATTATTGAGTTTAAATAAAGGAATTTACGTATATTGATTTTCTAATTAAGGTAAATATCCTCTTGAGAAAAAATATTGTATTTAAATTACTTAAATAAATGTTTAATTCTGCAGTAAAATTACTATTTCTAAATTGGCACCTTTGAGTTCTATATTGGTATCATAATATAATGCATATACTTCTTATATTCTCATTAAATCATCTGAATTAGAGATCTATTAAGCCTCTGTATTGTACTTTTAAAATACTTTAGATAAAACATCATTTTTTTTTTAAATTTAAGATAAGGATACTAGTTCATTAGACATGCTTGCTGTTTCATGCCCTTGATGGCATTGTTGCTATACAAAAACAAACAAATGTAATGTTGCTGGGCTGCCCACCAACGACTTTTTCTTCTTTCTACACTATATCTTTAATTTTTTTCGTTTTAGTTTTCTTTTATTACGTCTTTAATTTTTTTCTTACACAAACACATCTTTACCTCTGATGTAGACATACTTTTATTATTTTTAAAACAAATTTATCTTTTATGTAAATAAAATCTTGTTTTAACTTTTAAAAAAAAAAACAACAACAAACCGAAACTAACTTTTATCTCAGTGACGACAAACTTGTTCTCACCCCCCCCCCCCCCAAAAAAAAAAATAGTAATACCAAAACTTTAAACTTTATCAACTTTCGTTTTCTTTTTTTGGATTGTTTTATAAACTAGACGCACAACCTTTTGTTTTGGAAATGACTTTTATTTTACCTACTAAAAAATTACAATAATAAAAACAATACACAAACACACTTTTACCTCTGATATAGTGAAACTTGGATTTTTAAAACCACTTTTTATTCCATTTTATTTGTATTCTCTTTTTTTAAATAAAATATTGTTCTACTGTTTTTTAATAAAAACAACAACCCAAAAATAACTTTAGACTCTAATTTTTTTTCTCAGTGATGACAAACTTGTTCTTAACCACCCACAAAAAAAAATAAATAAATAAGTAAAATAAGATAAGACCAAAACTTTGGAAATTTCAACTTTCATTTTCTTTTTTTTTTATTGATTTCAGTTATAGAATCACAATCTTTTGTTTTGGAAAATGGGTGCAAATCAAATAGGCCTGCTATGGACATTTCAAAACTTGTGGCCACCCTCAGAAACAAGATCGTGAATTGTACGAATTCGCATAACCAGTGTTGCGAAGCACAAAGCAGGTCGTAATATTTGTTTGCATGATGCCATCAAGGCTAACACAACAGAAACTGTTGTATTAGCCATCAGTCTGGCTTCTTAAATATCATCATGGTTACCCCACTTCTGTTGTCAGCAACTGGTGCAATTTGAAAATCTGATTGCCTTAGTGAGCCATTTCATTTGTTTCCTAATTTTTTCTCATGAAAACATAACTTTTTACATCAGCTTGGCCAAATCATGTTCAGCTCTATCCTTTGCCAATGTTTTGCACATTCCAAGTTGTGCAGATAGTGTGACAATTCTTAGTGAGTCAGTCTGCATGATTTAAGTAGAAATGAAATTACTCTTCTATGGAGATTTCAAAAGTTGTGGTCACTTGAAATCAAGCCACCATCAGATGATACAGTAGCCAACAGTGAATTGTGTGAATTCACATAAAGTGTCATGAAACACAAAACAGGCTATAATATTTCTGTGCAATGACATCAATCAGCCTGCAGTGGTTATTACAACAGAATTGTAGTATTAGCAATAAATCTGGTTGTGTAAATGACATTTTTATGTGTTTATGAACATAAACAATGTCATCAAGCAGCATGTATGTCTAATAGACTAGTACCAAGATAAGTTATCCATTTCAAACATTTTTAAAGGCTTTCAACAATCAAGCCTAATTAACATTTAATTGGACATCTCAAATTTTGAGTCAGGCAAAATTTAACTGAATATCTGTATATCGATTTTGAAATGCTTTATTTTATTTTATAAATATTTCCATAAATACAATGACATTAAATTTAATATTATTAAAACTAGATATATGATATATGGGAGAATAATTAATAAAACTGACAAGAAATGTTATTCTGTTAAATAAAAAATGTCTAAACAAATGAATGATTATAACAGAAAGAAAATATTTTTATCACACATATATATTGTAATGATAAAATCAAATAATATTTACTAGAAATGGATAATTATGAACTTTATCTGAATATTTAATGCAAGTAAGATTTATTTATAAATGAATCAGACAATAAATAAAACAAGTAAACCAATGAACATATTTATTTAAAGTTACTTCAATTTTTTAAAAACTTTTCTCGGAACAATATAATTCAAAATAAAATGATAGTTAAACTTATCCAAGTGATAAGGGGTTATATGCCTTCAATCATTAGCACCTAAAACTCATAAATTTTCTGGCCTCAAAGTATTTTTACACAGAAACTACAATCTTTGTAAATTTGAATCCGATTAAAAAACTAATATTGAAACATATATCAATGATTTACTTAACAACGGATACACAGATTTCAGTTCTCATTCAAATAATTAAAATGTTTTATACAGAAATTAGGAACATACCTATTCAAGTTAATAAACATACTTGGATATCACTTCAATACATATCTGGGGCTATCCAATGTATAAACAAAATATATGCTCAAACATAGAGAATTGGCTACATATCCTCCTACCTAAATCTCCTTATTAACAATATAAAAGACAAACTTTCCCCAGAGCAGAATTCCCAAGTTGTGTATAAAATTATATGCAAAAACACAAACAACCACACAGTATATTATGGTATATCACATGACAATCTATTTATAAGGATCACATTGTGCAGATACCAATACAATCGAGCTAAGACTAATATCAAAATTAAATATATTTTTCTTATATACGAGTCTAAACATGATCACACTTTCAACATACATCTTTCAGCATTGTTTGCTCTGAATAAACTAATGCTAAATGTAACGTTAAAGAGGCATGATACATGCAATCAACAAAAACAATCCTACAACTTCTTACCCAAACTTACATCCTATATTCAAAATGTATGTGACAACCCTCTTTTATTTCTTCTTATATAAATGTGGCAAGATTCTTGGACAACTATTGCTATGAATATGATTACCATTTAGACAAAAACATGCTTAGTATGCCACAGTGTTAAAGTATTAAAGCAATCTTTTTTTAAATGTGGATGTGGTAAAGTGTATAAGTTATATTGGATAGAGTTAATCCTCTGAAGGGGGATTGAAAGTGTGGATTCAAATCCCCTTAAATAACATATATTTTTATGTATTTATTTTGAATTATTAAAGTTACTAATTTCAGTAGTGTGAATATGCAACATTTAGGATTATAATCTTAACACAGAACATTTTCATTCCAAACATGTTACTAGGAATTATTTTTGTAGGCATACTCCTAATAAGACATTTTAATAAACATGCGAAAAAATTTAATTTTCATTAATTAATGCCCATTCATTCAGTCTGACAAAAGGAGAATTCTTCTTTTATCTGTCCTCTGATCATAAATGTTGTAAAAATGAACATTAATTGTCAGAAAAGATTGAAACTTATTATTAGTCGCTATCTTACATCACAAATTAATTAAGCTATCTTAATATTTTATATATTATTGTAAAGTAAATATTACTAATTTCAATAGCGTGTAAATAATCTGTAACGTTTAATATTATAATCATACTACAGAATTTTTATAATTTCAAACTACTTTGATCAGAACTAAAGTTTAAATAAATAATTTATTTATGGAATCAATACTTATGATGAACTTTAACAAATTGATTATTAAAATATAATTTTATGAAACTATCTTCTTAGATATCCTGCTATAAACACTTAGGATTTAGTTTTTATAGAAATTCTATTATATACAATTCTATTCTATACACTGCTACTATTGCTTATTATTTGAACTTTGTTATACTATTATTTACATGTATCATGTAAACATGAAGGTGCTTACTATCTTGTAGTTCATATACATTTAAATAAGTATTAGATTTTTAGACAGACATTTACAAAAATGACTTATTATGAATGGAATTGTAACCATGCATGCAGATTACCTTGTAGTATTATACATGTTGAATCCAACAATAACAGCTTTACTATTATAACTTTTTATTCTACATTGTAATGGATATATGGACAAGCCTGTATTAATATCAGACTTACTAGAGATTGTCTATAGATGAAAAGCCTAGACTTTTTTTTTATCCTAAGCTATCTTGCACTATTCGATGATAAGCTATATATATATAAGTTAAATTTAGTAACTGGATGACAATTTTCTGTTTCAATAGCTCGCTTTGTTACAGAGGTAGAAATTCTATGCTTATAATCTGGATGGCATAGACAATCTATTAATTTTATAGCTGTATCATTGAAAATATTAATTCCAGATATTATTTAAATATTTAAATACATATACAAAATGAAGTAATTTATAACTAGAAATAATTTATTAAATAATAAAATACAATTACATATGTAGAAATAATTTATTAAAATACATATGAATAAATGATGCATAATAAGTAACTTACAGATGCCAAATCTAGTGATAAATCAATTAATCTATGCATTTTTGATTATAATTACTAAATAAATAGAAAATATAAGTCAAGCATTGGTGGTCGAGAGGTCAATACATAGACAACAATTATTTCCTTATCATTACAATAAAGCTATACATAATAAATCATTAGTTATCTTCCCACACAAATAGCCAAAAATATGATAAAAATAAAATAATCTTTATTTAGATTCAGAGAAATGAATATTTCGGATAAATCATTATATAATAAACGAAATATTTTTTGCCTACAACAGCTACAATTAGAATCGCATACCATTATGAATTTTTAAATGTCTTAATTTCATCTTATTTTAAATTGGACAAGTAAGTGTTCCTCTTAGTATGTTTCTAAGTTTATTTTTAATTTGGAAAAAAATCAAATATGTTTAAATTTATCTTGATTAATTAAATTCTTATATTCACCTATTTCAGTTTAATCGTATTTTATACCTTTGGACTATACATTAAGCTGTAAATTTTTAAAATCTTTTTTAAATGTTCGTTTTTTTTTTGCTACTTTTTAAATAGAAATATATAAAATGTGTTGTAAATTATCAAATTTATTTTATTAAAATCAATGATTCTAAAGAAACCAAGCAACTAATTATGAAAAGCTCTCAAATGAATCCAGTTAAAAAATTTCATTTTCTGGTTCTATTTAATATATTGTAACGAGCACAGACGTTCGTTACATTGGGTTTTTTTTTATATTTATTAAACATGAAAGTAAATTAAAAAGTTCGCATTTAAAAATTTTCTTTAAGAATTAAAAATTGAAACTAAATATCATCTTAAACTCATATATATTAAATCGCACAGATAATGAAAAATTATTAAAATAAAACTTTATTAAAGAAAAAGTATTTTAAAACTAAATTTTAAAAAGATTTGGAGATAAAATTATATCTTTAAATTTATCTTTAAATATATTTTTGATTTGGAAAACAGGTTAATTAATCAGAAATGGAAATGATTGTTAATTAGTTAAATGTAAACCAGCCTTGGGCATTTAAATGTAAAAACATCGGTCAGATAGGAAAACAATAGAAACTGTTAGCAAATAAGAAGAAATCCCTATGGAATCGGACCGCAGCGAAAGGACCATCGCATCAGTGACATAATGTAAATTCAATCCTTCACATTAATATAAAAAGGACAAGTTTGGAAATTAGTGATTGGTAATTGTTTATTATGATGTGAGAGATATGTGTTAGTGCAGAAGTGAAGAAGAAGGGATTGAAAAAAGATGCACGATTCAATCCCTTCAGCTTTGCTAAGAAAGAAAAAGAAATGAACTATCGTTTTTCTACATTGAGGACCAGTTAAAGCAAAAAACCTCCGGATGGATAAATAAATCGGCCAACAGAATACCAATTTTAGGATGGCGTGGGAATTCACGTTCATGGCAAGCAACAGATAAAGTTGGACATTTTAAAAATCGTAAGAACTTTATACTCACGTGAAACAATAAGAACTCTAAATTTTAAAACTTTTTAGTAAATAATGCAATAGAATCCTATCTGACCAAACTAAATTCTTCATTAATAATGTTATTTGATGTATTTGTTATTTATTTATTTAAAATCATTTCCATTTATTTAACTTTGTTCTTTAAGTTTATTTATGATTTCTGTTTTCCGATAAATTAAAATATATCAATGTTAAACTTAAATCGGGCGTGAATGGCTGTATAGATTTGTAAAGTTATATTAGGGGAGGGTAATCTTAGGTTATTTGTTTCGTTGTTAAATTGGGTCAATGGATTGGATATATTGATGTAGTCAGAGATTCGCTACTGGCAGAATCATTTATATATATGCCGCACTCACCCGTTTGCCTATGGAAGGAATTATAAGACGCAGAGCACAGTTTCTTTCTATGGAGTTTTTTTTTATTGCTCTTCTTGTCTGATAGATGTCATATTCCTATCTGATGAGAGTCAATGCCTTCTCTTAATCTTTTTGGTGCTGTCGTATTCCGTATTACATTGAATACATCGATATATCAGATGAATTGATGTCAGTTTGACTGCGAATTTTAGCCTAAGGTTAAATAAAGATAGAATATTTTATTTTCAAATGCAAATCTATGTAGTCTATTCCTACTCGATCCTAAATAAAAATGCATTAAATTTAAGTTGTTTATAGATGCTTGCATGGATTGGTTATCGGTTAAGTATGTTTTGGGTTTTCATATTTGATCGAAGTATATAGACATTCGATAAATAATGATACCTTATGGTGAGTATCTAAAATGTATTTATTCAGATGTCTTTTAAGTTATTGGTGACAATGCAAGTATCTTATGGTGAATACTATTGGGTTACGTATAAATTTCCCTCCGCAATTGTCAGTAATCAATAATTTTGTATTTTGATCGTTTATGTTTATTTTGAAATGTTTTTGACCGTGAAATCTATGTAACCGATCTGTATTCAACATTATAAACAAGCTTTCATAAATTTATATGTGCGAACTCAATTAAAATGTAAAATTATAATATAATAGTAATTAAATGTAAATTAAAGTAAAGTTAAAAATAATGTTAAATGTTAAAATGTAAACTGATACTAAAACAATTTTAAATCTTATATATATATATATATATATATATGCGTAAATAAATTTTTGTATGTTAATTACTGGCAGTGGCTCATTTTATTCTTTTTTTATATATATACTCTTATATTATTTTTTTAAATCTCTGCTATTCCACTGAGCTAGTGACATGGGCTAACGACCGGAACCAAAATATTTAAAAAAAAAAAATTTTTTTTTTTGACTTACGTATCTGCCTACTTTATAAATTTTTCTAGGTTCAAATGCCTAGATGGCGCCGTGTAGTGCGCCAGTTGTAACGATCCGGAGAAGGGAGACTTATGTAAACTGCACTACAGGGTGCCATCTAGGCATTTGAACCTAGAAAAATTTATAAAGTAGGCAGATACGTAAGTCAAAAAAAAAAAAAAATTTTTTTTTTTTAAATATTTTGGTTCCAGTCGTTAGCCCATGTCACTAGCTCAGTGGAATAGCAGAGATTTAAAAAAATAATATAAGAGTATATATAAAAAAAAGAATAAAATGAGCCACTGCCAGTAATTAACATACAAAAATTTATTTACGCATATATATATATAAGATTTAAAATTGTTTTAGTATCAGTTTACATTTTAACATTTAACATTATTTTTAACTTTACTTTAATTTACATTTAATTACTATTATATTATAATTTTACATTTTAATTAAGTTCGCATATATAAATTTATGAAAGCTTGTTTATAATGTTGAATACAGATCGGTTACATAGATTTCACGGTCAAAAACATTTCAAAATAAACATAAACGATCAAAATACAAAATTATTGATTACTGACAATTGTGGAGGGAAATTTATATGTAACCCAATAGTATTCACCATAAGATACTTGCATTGTCACCAATAACTTAAAAGACATCCGAATAAATACATTTTAGATACTCACCGTAAGGTATCATTATTTATCGAATGTCTATATACTTTGATCAAATATGAAAACCCAAAACATACTTAACCGAT
Organism: Epiperipatus broadwayi; assembly: GCA_028023455.1. Lineage (NCBI taxonomy): Eukaryota > Metazoa > Onychophora > Udeonychophora > Euonychophora > Peripatidae > Epiperipatus > Epiperipatus broadwayi. Next base: position 1,482,891 of record JAQFVV010000123.1, read on the forward strand.
AACCAATCCATGCAAGCATCTATAAACAACTTAAATTTAATGCATTTTTATTTAGGATCGAGTAGGAATAGACTACATAGATTTGCATTTGAAAATAAAATATTCTATCCCTATTTAACCTTAGGCTAAAATTCGCAGTCAAACTGGCATCAATTCATCTGATATATCGATGTATTCAATGTAATACGGAATACGACAGCACCAAAAAGATTAAGAGAAGGCATTGACTCTCATCAGATAGGAATATGACATCTATCAGACAAGAAGAGCAATAAAAAAAAAACTCCATAGAAAGGAACTGCACTCTGCGTCTTATAATTCCTTCCATAGGCAAACGGGTGAGTGCGGCATATATATAAACGATTCTGCCAGTAGCGAATCTCCGACTACATCTACTAACTACATCAATATATCCAATCCATTGACCCAATTTAACAATGAAACAAATAACCTAAGATTACCCTCCCCTAATATAACTTTACAAATCTATACAGCCATTCACGCCCGATTTAAGTTTAACATTGATATATTTTAATTTATCAGAAAACAGAAATCATAAATAAACTTAAAGAACAAAGTTAAATAAATGGAAATGATTTTAAATAAATAAATAACAAATACATCAAATAACATTATTAATGAAGAATTTAGTTTGGTCATATAGGATTCTATTGCATTATTTACTAAAAAGTTTTAAAATTTAGAGTTCTTATTGTTTCAAGTGAATATAAAGTTCTTACAATTTTTAAAACGTCCAACTTTATCCGTTGCTTGCCATGAACGTGAATTCCCACGCCGTCCTAAAATTGGTATTCTGTTGGCCGATTTATTTATCCATCCGGAGGTTTTTTGCTTTAACTGGTCCTCAATGTAGAAAAATGATAGTTCATTTCTTTTTCTTTCTTAGCAAAGCTGAAGGGATTGAATCGTGCGTCTTTTTTCAATCCCTTCTCCTTCACTTCCGCCCTAACACATATCTCTCACATCGTAATAAACAATTACCAATCACTAATTTCCAAACTTGTCCTTTTTATATTAATGTGAAGGATTGAATTTACATTACGTCACCAATGCGATGGTCCTTTCACTGCGGTCCGATTCCATAGGGATTTCTTCTTATTTGCTAACAGTTTCTATTGTTTTCCTATCTGACCGATGTTTTTACATTTAAATGCCCAAGGCTGGTTTACATTTAACTAATTAACAATCATTTCCATTTCTGATTAATTAACCTGTTTTCCAAATCAAAAATATATTTAAAGATAAATTTAAAGATATAATTTTATCTCCAAATCTTTTTAAAATTTAGTTTTAAAATACTTTTTCTTTAATAAAGTTTTATTTTAATAATTTTTCATTATCTGTGCGATTTAATATATATATGAGTTTAAGATGATATTTAGTTTCAATTTTTAATTCTTAAAGAAAATTTTTAAATGCGAACTTTTTAATTTACTTTCATGTTTAATAAATATAAAAAAAAAAACAATGTAACGAACGTCTGTGCTCGTTACAATATATATATATATTAAAACAAAATAAATGTCCGCTAATATTAATAATACAATAACAAAACTTAAATATATTCCAAACAACGGTAAACAATTTATAATATTATATAAATAAAAACTCATAAAGAAATATTTTCGATTATATTCATAATCATTTTCAACTCAACTTTCAAAATGGAATCATCAATTACCAACCGAAAACACATGTCGATTTAAATATCCCACAATTCATTAATCCTAACATTTGCTGACTGTCTGTTTATTATCGTATTTTTATACCTATTAATAAAAACTGCCTCTTTAATTTTTCTTTTTTCATTACGTCTCTCTTGGACTAAAATTTTTATTTTATTTATATCAAAATTAAACTTAAAATTACAATTCCTATCATGATCATAAAAAACAGATTCAGTATATAACTTGACTTCATTATTATTATCATTACATATCTGTAAATTTTTCAAAACTCTTTTATACAACAATTTATGTTCTTTAATTCTTTTCTCCATATTACATCTAGATTTCCCTACATATGATAAGTTACACCCACAAAAAATTCTATAAATTATATTACTCATGTAATTTTTTTCTAACTTATCTTTTGAATTATTAACCATTCTATTTAAATTACCTGATCCATAAAATGAAACATTATATATATTATTATAAACTTTTTTCATAAATTTTACTTGCTTATTATTATAAAAAGGCAAAGAAATCCACTTCTTACTCTTAATTTCTTCATCATCAGTATTTCTATTAATTTTCTTACTAAATTGACAAACCACTTGATAATTTTTTTTTACATTACAACCTACACTTAATAATTCACTTAGATAATTTTCAATATTTTTCTTTTTATCACATGCATATTTACGCAAAATATTATTTCTATGTAAAAAAGACTTTATAATTATGTGGCACTTTAGATAAATATGGAATATACCCTCTGGTTTCAATAGGTTTAATAAACAATTTATAATCAATCGTATTATTGTTCCTTGAAATTATCAAATCTAAATATTTAATACTGTTATTATATTCTTTCTCCATAGTCCAAATAAGACCTTTTAATTTATTATATTCATCAAAAATTTTATCAATCATTTCTGAAGAAGCACATATATAAACATCATCCACATATCTCATATATATCTTAATATTTCCCATAAATATAAATTTATTTAAAATCTTTTCTTCATAATATGACAAAACAACACTGCATAACTGTGCCACCATTGGTAATCCCATTGGCCATCCTTTAGTCATCTTATAAAATTTACCATTAAAGGATGCAACAATATTTTGTTCAATAAAATTTAAAGCCTTCACCAGAAAACATATTAATTGATTATCCACCTTCTTCTCCAATAAAGCTTGATGAATTATTTTAATTGAATCAACTCTATCAATAGATCCATACATTTCAGAAACATCCAATGACACTAAAACATCATCACAGTCCAAACTTAAATCTTTAATTTTTTCAACAAAATCAAATGATGACATGACAGAATATTTTCCAAATCCAAGTAAATCTTGTAAAATTTTAGCTACATATTTACTAGTCATATACAGAAAAGACCCTCCAAAATCCAAAATTATTCTCAGTATATAACCTTCTTTATGTAATTTTACATTAGCAAATTCTAATTAATAATATATATATGTTTCTGCTTATTATGACATGTAAATTTTTCTACTACATACAAACATCCCTGATGTTGTTCATCCCCTCTTCTACTACCAAACATATATAATCCAAAGCTCTACCAATCAGTACACCCAATTAAAGTTTTAATATTTTAACTCCTAATCTTAACTAGCAAATTACATCTCAATTCATTTTTCTAAGATAATGAACTTTAACCATTGTTAGCACAAATGTGAACTTCCCCCATTTCTTCCTGGTGCCAACCTGGAAGGTCACAATATATATATATATATATATATATATATATATATATATATATATATATATATATATATATATATATATATATATTATATATATATATATATATATATATATATATTCTAACCTCCCCCCATGCATCCTCACCCCAAAATTAATTGTTTATTACGAATATTCCGGGTTCTAGCTCAGTTAACAAATAAATAAATGAAATATTCAGCATTGATTAAAATGATTACTAGCTCTAATTTTTAAAATATAAATTCGGTTCAATTTTTAAAATGAATTAATAAATATTTACTATTTTCATGAGACATGGAGTGGCAATACGGGGAACGAGATAGACTACATTGAGACATTATCCACACGATACTACCTCAATGGCATAAGAACACTATTCCCCCTTTTACTATACCAAATAACTAACTCATAGTATTCTTACGACTTTCTAAGCTCTATGCACTATGATTAAAATAATAATCATATCTTCTCTTCTTTATAATAAGAATCTAGCTCAATTAAATAAAATGAAATAAAATAAATAAAATCTCAGGTTCATAAATTGTATTCTAACTGATTTAAAATTACGGTAGTAAAATATGAAAAGGGAATTTTATGTCATAATCTACTACACAGCAACTAACAATAATAAAAATAATAATAACAATAATAATATAATATAATCTTATTTCTTCTTAAATGAAATAAATAAATACGTACGTGGTAGTAATTTAATAATCTGATAACAGAATACGTGTGGCAACATTAGCATATAATTTAATGTAATATTGTGGCAACCGACTTATGACCAATAAATAATATAAAATTATGATCTTTTAATTTTAACATACCAATAAATTCTCAAAATTATTATAACACTTTTATGTTTACTTTTTGTGCAAAATCTATATGTCTGTTTCAATTATAAATGTATCGTGATTTCATGCATCCATGTGGAGAAATAACAACGCGGACACAAAACTTTAAAATAAATTTAAAACAAAGTTTATTAACAACATAAATAAATTAACAATATTTTACATTATATACATTGGATATCCCTTACTCTCCTATCTCATCTTAGTTTACTAGTTTATAAAATGAAATCCAAATACTATTTATTTTTCCTAGTTAAATCTTCTCTTTTTAACACTTAAGAAAATACAGTATTATTACTTGATTTATTATCATGGTTAGCTTGTTATAAAATGCATTTTTTTATATGCTTATCACAAACACTTTGCATCCCTAATATTATTAAAATTATATTTTTAATTACAAAATTTACATTCGTAGTAAAATTCTACAAAATAACAAATTTTAGTTTTATATTGGTTGTATGGAATCTTACAAAGTCAAAACATTGTTCTACATTCGGTATTAGGTTTTTTATTATTCATTATCCGATGTTTATTAATCCTCATATTCTCATTCAAGCCTTACTTCGGATGATATAATTACAACTATTAATATACCATGCACAAGTATATGTTTATTACACATTATTGGACTATTTTCTTAATAAATATGCAATACTTATTTTCTAAATATTATTAAAAAATTCATTCAAATTTTATTATCACTTTTAAAATACTTGGTTTAGATTTCTTTTCAAAATCTTATATTCATTTCTGAATTAATTTTTACAATGTATTATATGATTCTTTCTCTCTTTATGATATTTTGGACTTTCAATTTTAAAGTTACACAATTTTATACATTCCAGCAAATAAACTATTCTTATATAAACGATAACATATCTTCAGTTCTATTTTATTCATTATTTCTTTGAAAATATCTTTCTGACCGATGCAGATTCACAAAATAAGGATAGCGAAAATAGATGCATAGGATCAAAATATAACTAGAATATTACTCGTCATAAACCTTGACAATCATGGCACAGTGAATTAAAAGACACTATAGAGGAGTGACCTTTACCTGTCTACCAACCTCTATTATAGGAACGATGCTAAAGCTATTTCTTCAGCTTTATTATAACATCAAAAATTTAAAAATATGCAAAAAACACTGTCCAAACTATATGTGTTCAGTCATAGGGCTTAGTTAACTATACTGAAATCACACAAACTAAATATGATCTAAATCCTTTATTTTCCTATTTCTTAAAAAAAAACATCATCTTGGTTTCCTCTCCACTAGTACTTCCAAGTCACTATCCGATCTTATTTCTCAAGATTTTTCTATACTGTACATCGACAAATACATATCTGCATTACTAACAATAATAAAATTCATTTATTTTAAAAACTATTCCACTGTTCTATAAGAAAATCTTTTTACTACTTTCCTCCAGTATATTTAATCATATACAAACTATTTAAATATCTGAATACTTTATCACATGAAAGTTCAAAAGAATCACACAATTGTTCTGTTAAATTATATTATTAATATACTTTAAATAAATTATTGCATGCATATTCCGAATTACTCCTATCTCATAATATGTCAAAATGTTGTATAAAATGTGTACATATAATTTAAACTTTCACACTTCATTCTTAATCAATAGATGATCTAAAAAAATACATTATGCATTATAAATAAATATCAATATTACCAAACGATCTTTATCTTCTTGATCGCATTCCGTAGGCTTCACCATCCATTTGATTCTTGTAGATATAAGACTCACATACATATACTTTATTTTTAAACAATATTTCTATAATTTTATCAAGCTATTATATTTAAATCTCAATATTACTAAATTTATGTTTATATGTTTTCCCTAATCTCACATAACATTTTATATTTTAAAATAAATTAGTAAAAAATATTTAAACTATATTTACTGAACTTCTTCATCAAATTTTCTTGAAAACCGTTCATATTAAAGCTAAAAAAAAATGTTTATTATTTCTTCTTCAGTCACTTAATGTTCTATTTTAAGGCAAAACAATTATTGCTCTGTTTAATAAATATTCATAGACGACAATCCTTGGTTTTTTATCACATTTAATACAATTATTGATTATGACATTAATTAATCCCGTAAAGAAAACGTCTACATATTCTCTTCTAATATTTTCTGCTAAGATTTTCCCGCACGACTTTTATGATGCATCTTCTAGGTACTTTTATTTAAATATTCAGTAAATTTTTTCTGTATCCATGGATCCATTTTATTAAGTATATTAGATTTATATTTTCCAATTTCTCTTAGAGAAAGTTTTTCTGTTCTTTTTTCATAAAAAAAAATAATGACTCTTTCATATTATTTTTTGGTAAATTTTCCTTTCTTTTAAAGTTCTGGTAACTATATACTTTGTAATGTTTCCTTTAAAAAGGACAAACATTTTTTTTTCTCATTATAACTTTTACATAATTCTTTATAATATACAGCATCTTAATTTTCCCATAGAGAAGAATAAAATAACTTCAGAGTAGCCTTATAAAATTTGTGCGTCATAATTTTCCTGACGGCAAATAACTTCTCTTTTAAGTTTTCGTATAGCATCCAAATTATATTCCTCTGAGTTACAATAATAAGTTTCTGGTTGAGCATAAATAAAGCTGTATCGAGGCACTTTACAAATATTTTTCCTTTAGCAATATTTTTAGGTATTTTTTCCTTTAGTACTTCCATTTTTACTTTAAGGTTTTGGCTAAACTTGAATAAAATCACTGGCAAGAAAACTTTTAAAAATTAGCCCTTCATGTAAAGGCAGTCAAAATATTATATGTTATAGAAAACCTTTAAAATAAATACAAAATAAAATTATATCACTTTTCTAGCTTACGGTCTTATTCAGCTAAAAAATGTTACTTCCTCCTTCACTTACACATTACTTTCTCCCACTTCGTCTAATTCCTATTTTCCGTCTGCTAAAATACCTCCGTTGATTGGTTAATTACTTTTTAGCGCGAACAAATTTACACATTTTAGTTTTATAATATATTAAACCCTTTTAAAATAAAGAATTTATGATGTCATGTCTTAAATATTACTTAGAATAGTATTTTTAAATTCAATTATAGTTTTATCAAAATCATTTAAACTTTAAAATAATTATTAAAATAATATTTAATATTTCAACTTTTACTTTAAGGATCGATAGCAATTATATTTAGTTTTATAATTCACAAACTTTATTATTATTCTAACAAGCATGTGTGTGAAGGTATATAATATACAGTCACATGATTACTAACTTTAACAGATGATTTTTTAATTTACGTCTCGGTCTAAATTACCAAAACTGATATATTTTATAAAAAATTTGGAAAATAATTTAAACTTGTAGAACTAAATATAACTCTCACCATCCTAAAGTTTATTTTAAAATATACTCTATTAATTTTGACTATTAAATATAATTATTATTATAATATTACATATAGCATTTATTTAATTTATTAGTTTTAAAATATTATACTCGAATTATTAATATACTTTTAACGATTTATAGCTGTGTTATTTTATATGGCCAGCTTTTACAACCATAAGCAAGGATATAATTAAGCTTTATTTAACTGTTCCTTTAAAATAATCCATTACACTTTTATATACCAGGTATTTTCAGCCTTAAATTGTACTATAAAATCTAATTATCCTACTATTATTTATATATCATACAAACATATCTTAAAATTTAAATTTTTTTAGCAATTGACCTTTCTACCTTATTATGACCTATAGATAAGTCCACAATATATATATATATATATATATATATATATATATATATAATTTAACATTTATTGTAAATAATGTTAATAAAAAACAAATGTGAAGAGAAAAATAGTGATATGATATTGGAGTAGTCTGAATGTCAGTAAAGTAAAATTTCTTAATACCTCCTAGTTTATCAATATATATATATATATATATATATATATATATATATATATATATATATATATATATATATATCAGTCAATTCTCCTTGGCAAATTATTTAATTATCTTAATGATTAAATATATAGAGTATATGAGCACAGACTTTCACATGACCCACCACTCTCCACACTATCTCAACTTGAACACATATAGGTTGAAAAGATAAATAGTCCCCAATATACATATTTTATTGCTAAACCAGCAATCATCAGTTGGTCCAGATTACCATCTCTACACATATATGCTATAAGTGCTCAGATATATATTAAGATAGCCAATCCTTAAACTTTAATGGACAGGCTTCAATCCACTTCACACTTCAACTATTCAACCATCCATCCAATTGAAAATCTGCTGATGGATGGTCTTTGAGCATCTCATCATCAGATTTCCAATTGGATGGATGATTGAAGAGTTGCAGTGTGGAGTGGATTGAAGCCTGTCCATTAAAGTTTAAGGATTGGCTGTCTTAATAAATATATGAGCACTTATAGCATATATGTGTAAAGATGGTAATATGGATCAACTGATGATAGCTGGTTTAGCATGAAATATGTATATTGGTGATTATTTATCTTTTCAACATATATGTGTTCAAGTGTATCAGTGTTATGAGATAGGGTGGAGAGTGGTGGGTTGTGTGAAAGTCTGTGCTCATATACCCTATATATTACACATATAAACACAGGTATATAATAAGTCTGTGTGTTTAGTTATTATATAGTAGAGATGTGTGCCCATCCCTTGTATTAAATGGATTATGTCCTGTGTGTGAGGGGTTAGATTGACTTTAGGCCAACATGGGTGTGACAAGTATCTCGACTTCAGGGTGGCCTTTGAGCATTCCATCATCAGATTTTTAATTGGATAGATGGTTGAAGATTGGAGTGTGGAGTGGATTGAAGCTTGCACATTAAAGTTTAACGATTGGCTATCTTAATATATATCTGAGCACTTATGGCATATATGTGTAGAGATGGTAATCTGGATCAACTGTGATAGCTGGTTTAGCATGAAATATGTATATTGGTGATTATTTATCTTTTCAACATATATGTGTTCAAGTGTATCAGTGTTATGAGATCGTGTGGAGAGTTGTGGGTCATGTGAAAGTCTGTGCTCATATACCCTGTATATTACACATATAAACACAGGTATATAATAAGCCTGTGTGTTTCAGTTATTTCTTAATGATTAAATTTTATTCTTAATTATACAATTTATCCAGTATTATTAAAATATACAAAAGTTAAGCTGCAAAATAGTTATATAAATTTTATACTGTATATACTCAATTTTCAGGAGAGAATAATAATCAAAATTTAGATGAATTTTTGTTTTAAAATGTTTACTGGATTGTTTTCCCTAGTGGTTTAAGTGATTTTTTTCACAATTTTACATTGCCTGGATAAGTAAATAATTTTTGCTAACATCTTAACTAATTTTCTAAAATAATTTTATTTTTAGCATATTTATCAAAATATTTTATAATATATCAAAAAATATGTTAAAAAATACTTTTAAATGGTTTAAAACATTTGTTTATCATTTTCGAAATGAAAGAAAAAAAATCTTAGCTGTTTCATTTTGACAAGCAACTTTGACAAGTGGCTTTCTTTGAACTTGATGGTTACAGCCTATAAAAATGAAGAACGTCCAGCCTACTTGTTTTGTTATACTTTTGACATCAGTTTAATTGATATTTTAACTGTAAAATAATTCAAAAGAGGGCAGCATCTTACAGAACTTTTTTTAACCTTTAAAAATAGCACAAAATCTGTACCGTCCTGTTAAAAATAATGGAATTCAAGCAACTTGAAGTGGCTGCGAGTCATCTCGTAAGAACCCTTCAAAGGGTTTAACCATTTATAAGTTTTATTTTAGTACATATTTAATTGTAAGAAACTATATGTTATTGATTGATTAAAGCAGAACATTTTTTTAAAAAAAAAATACAGCTGCATTTAAAGCACTAAAGTTAAAAAAAGATCTGTATTTTTTAAAAAAATCACTCCATATGATATTTGTTAACATTTTTTTAAAAGTTGTCTTAATGTAGAATTTTCAGATAAATAAGTAAAGATATAATATTTAACCACTAAACATCACATGATTACCATTTTTTATGCTTGCTCATAACTATTATTAAAACAGACAAAGCTTTCCATACAGTAGTGCCACTCAGTGCAAGCCAGAATACTCAATGGATGCTAGATGGCTTGTTCATAAAATCCCTATCTAGTGCCTACTCATCCAATATTCCCAGACTAGTTTCTGGCTTGTTTCTTAGATCCAAGGCTCTTCACCGATGAAGGTCACAAACCAGAAACTAGTCTTGGGATATTAGCTGAGTAGGTACTAGATAGGGATTTTAGGCACAAACCATCTGCATCCATTGATTACTCTGTCTTGAACTGAGTGGAACTACTGAATAAAAAGTTTTTTTTCCTGTTCTAATAATGTAGTATAATATTTACTTTAAAACAATTTTGCATGCTTTTAAAATATTTAAAGTTTCCAAATGTAAAAAAGTATATTAAAGGTTTATTTTGAAATTTGATCCAGTCAACTTGTGTATGAATTAGTCCTTATTTTTGATTGTTGGGAATAAAATTTTTATGTCTGATACAACTTATTATTGTACATTCATTTGTTAGATCTTTGTTAAATGGTTTGTATGCACTACATCTAATTTCTTTTGTAAATTTGGGGATCAGATACAAAGACAATCTCAGTTAATTAAGTTTTCTCTAGTAGATCAGGGTCAGATTTAAAAATTACTTCACAAAATTAGTTTGTGTTATTGCTAAATCAGGATTTGGATCTAAATTAGCCATTTCTTAATATTGTAAAAATATGCATTGGTTGTAATTGTACCATACTAGATATATATGTAGATTATACTATAACTCTTATTACATAAATAAGTGTATTATATTTGTGAGGATTGTCCATATGTAAGATTATATTCTGGGTATCTTAGAGTCCAGATATTTTCTCTTCATCAAATGTACTTAACTTTATATTTAAATCGAAAATTAATGTTTTAAAATAAATTAAAAACAAACTTTAGATACTTTATAAATAACTATTGTTTTTTACTCTATGTGCAAATTAGAAATAAAATAAAAGATTGGAAAAAAACATGTTTTGTCTGACAATTATAACATTTTGTAATAAACTATTGTTGTTATTTGTTGAAATAATATGTTAACTTATTTATATATAATACTGTTTGGTCTGTATATTTCTTTCATATTTAAAATTATATTTCTCTATAAGTCAATGTTCATTTCACTGAAAATAATCTATTTGTAAATTTCTGTATGCACAAAATGATGTTATAACAACCCATTTGTTTGGGTCGGATAAGTAGCATCATCGACCAGACAATATATTTTCTGTAATTATAATAAATAAAGATGAAGTTGGGGACAGTTTTAGGTTTCAAATAATCCAGTGAATAATGTATAGCAGTTGGTCATGAATCCTTTTTTTTATAAATACATTGATAATAATGAATTTATTACATATTAAGGAAAATATACAAGTCAAGAAAATACATAATAAAAAGGAGATGAATAAAGTTGTTCAGGAATTGATTGGAGAAGAAAGTTTAGAAAACAAGCTGTGAAGAGTGTAGCATAAAAGAGATGATCTATAGAGTTTTGATATGAACACTGTTGATCTATATAATGACATATGCAAACAAATGGTGTAAAAGACACTAATGAAAAGGATAAAAACCCTGAAAAAAAGTAGCAACATCATCACAATTAGACATGATATTATTCAAATTATATAGATTTAGATATTGAAAAGCAGGTAAAATATTTCAGGATGGGATTGGTGATAGAAAAAATGGAAGATAGGCAGAAGAAGAGAAAAAACATCTCAAGAAAAGATAGAAAATGGTCAAAAGACAATAGAAAACAGGGAAAAGTAAATGAATTAAAATATAAAAATTGTATAAAAGCAAATGGAATTGAAGATGAAAAATGGACAAACATAGAAGGACTTTGGAAAATCATTTTGAGCAATAGACTGAAAAATTACATCATATAATAGAAAGGCAGAAAGAAGTGAAGCAATTGGTTTTAAAAAATTGATGAAAAAATAGTCCAAATATTGATGATGAATCACTTGAATTACATAAAAAGTTATATGAGCTAAAGTAAATAGATAAAGAGTTAGAAAATAAATGTGTATTTCTTAAAAAAGAAACAATGATTCAAATAATGGAGGATTGACAAGTGCATTAGAACTAAAATCAGAAAATGAACCAAAAATATGTAATGAAGTTGTAATTAACACAACTGATATATATAAAAAAAAACTGATCAAAGATAAATCTAATACATTAAAGAAAGATGAAGATAATGTGAAAACTGTTGGAAGAAATAAAAAATTATGAAGAACAAGTTTAAATAAAAGACCAAGTGATAAAAAATGAACCTGATGAATTAAAATAGAATGAAGAAAAACCAAAATTATGTGAGGGAAATGTAAAAATTCATCAAAAACAGTAAATGAACACATGGACAAAGGTAAACTTATTGCATTAAATCAAGATACAGATGGTAAATTAAAACTATAATAAAGAAGTAGTAATTGAAATTCAATGATAACAGGTTCAAATAAAAGACTAAATGGTAAAACATGTAGCTGATATATTAAAACAAGAGGAAGAAGATGAATGTAGACAATATAAAGATGATAAAACACAAAAAGAACAGTTACAAATAAAATATCAAATAGTCAAAACTAAATCTGTAAATTTCAAACAGGAGGATTGTAGTGAATTTAAAACTATTAAAAAAGAGAAAGTGAAAAAGAACAAGCAAAAAATGAAAATCTAAATGTAAGACGATAAGCCTGAATGCTTAAATCAAAGATTAGCAGGATCACAAGAATATCATAAAAATATAATCAGCAGACAAAAGCAAAGGCATAAAAAGTTAGTGTTTCCTCAACAACAAACAATGTTAGAGTTAACACCAAAATCAAATGAGGCTATGCGATATAAGCTTATTAATGTATTCGATAAAGATATCCAACAACCTGAATTGAACAGCGAGATATCCAACAGCCTGAATTGAACATCAAACAGATGCATAATAAATGTTTTACATATATCTAATATGTATATGGATGTGCAGGATTTAGAAAACATTGATTAGGTGAAGAGTATCTTTGAACATCAATTTTATTTAGTACTGAACAAGAAAAAAAATCAATACTCTCATACAATGATTAAGTCTTCTCAAGAATTGCCAGAAAAAAAACGTCTAGATAAACGTCAACTTCAAATCACATTATATAAAAGAATAATAATCTAAATAACGAGCTTACAAAAATGTTAATGGATAAGAAAAGAAGTTAATGTAAGTATAATTAGTTTGTTTGATTTTTGGATTTAAAAGTGTGATAATTTGAGATGAATAAAGATTCATTCACGTCAGTGTTGGTCATATGGTATTCCATAAGATTGTGATCAGCTTTAATCGTTGTAATTTTTCTAATAAATATATCATTAAAAAAATTTTAAATATTAGTTTATAAAATAAAACAAATGGTTTAGAATAAAGTAGGTAATATGTAAATATTAGAATAAATTATTAAATGTCACATTTTAAGATAATGTAATACTTTTGTCAAAAATGCTTAAAATTTAAGAGCAACTTGTAAATTATATAAATTACATTAAAATTGTTGATATAATAAATGATTGAAAGAACATACAGCATGTATTGCAGAACAACTCACATAATAATTAGTTTTTAAATAATTAATTAAAAATCAGTTAATAAAAAAATTAGACCTGTTTTGAGGTTTGTGATTTGAAAATAAGAGAAAAACTCAAGCAATTTAATAATTATAATGTATTGCAAGTTCAGTCAATTAAATAATAAACATATTTTTAAAATTCTTATAATTAAAATCAGGTCATAAATGTTTCAAAAATAAGATTATTAAAGATTCTAATAACAAATATGAAATTGTGAAAAACAAGATCTATGAGTGTTAAGAAGTTGTCAAAATCTATATGTAGTGAATAGTCTATCTGGATTCTCACTTTATTCAAGCTCCATTGAATCTTTATTACAATTACTGATGTGGAAAAGAGGAAAAACTTACAACTGCTAAAATCTACCATGGATCTGACAGACTTGATCAAGCTATATATTTAAAAAAATCTTTAATTAAAAAGAAGAAACAGTGTTTAAACCTCCAATTTTAAGGACATAATCTTATTAAAGACATTATGGCAACTTATAAATAGAATCAATTAATACATATCATTGTAGAAGAAATATTTAATTGAAAACTCTCAATAAATTGGAGAGGAGTCCAGTTTTAGAACTACTGCTTTGTATATTAAAAAACTGATTAAATTGCTATCCTAATGTATTAATCAATTTTTTGTTATGTTTTAATATATTTTTTTTTTCTAGCAAACTATATTTTATATTATTGATTGTCTGAAGCAGGAAGTTGTTTTTTTTAATTTAGTTGCATTTTGAAGCAACTGAACTTATATATATATATATAAGTTCAGTTGCTTCAAAATGCAACTATATATATATATGTGTGTGTGTGTGAAACTTGGCTTGGTTCCAAAAGGTGCTGAAGTCAATATTAGCTTAACTTTTTATTTTTATTTTTCTAATTTAAAAAAAAAAATTAATGATAAAAATAGAAGTTAATTAGTTAATGAATAGTATAGGATAATATTGTGTAATATCATAATAATTATCATGTATTTATAGGATTAAGTGTAAATATTTCAATAATTATATATTTCAATAGTAACATGTAGTAATTAGTTTAAAAAGAGATATAGAATTAGCAAGTTTACTTGAAGGAAATATCAGGGATAGTTGTGAATTGATAAATAATATTAAATGTATTTTAAAGTAACTATTGTTTAATTCATTTAGTGTGTAAATTATAATAAACAGATATTGAAATAAATAATGTTAAATTAGTTTTAAAAATAATCTGTAAATTTTATTTAAAGCAGTGTAATAATGTTTAAAAGGTTTAATTTAGACTGGCCATTGAATTATAAAATTATTTTGAATTTAGTGTTCAATAGTATTTTTATTTTTGTAGTTTTAAAATAAGTTATAATTAGCTAATAAAGTTCAAGCTAATTAGGTCATTCGAGTGTGGAAGTATGAATGCATGTAGGGAAACACACATGACTATAGTGATAAATAATAGTTCAGTTGTAATATTGATTAAAAATAAATAAAGGAATGAAATTTAAAACTAAATGTTTAAAAGTTTTGATAAATAAAACTAGTGCTAATTCTTATATTTGTTTCATTTAAAGTTTATTTTAAAGTGAAACATAAAATAGTTAATAATTAACTTGTTTAGAAACCACATGATTTTCAGATAATTAAATCAATTTATATCAGCAATCAATTTCAGCTGATCTGTCAGAAGTCTGATATCAAACTTGATTGGTTTTAAAAAGGGGTTTGATGAGTGGGTGGAATAATGAAATTATCAGATATAAATAGGTGTTGAAAAATACTTGTTCTTGGGTGGCTTATTATAAATTTCTCTTTAAAATAAACAAGAAAGTTTTAAATTTTTTTTTAAAGTTATTATTTTGTTAAAAAAATATGGTATGTTTAAATAAATATTTTAAATTCTCTACAATATGAAAAGCATCTGAATTTACAGGTAATCTTTCCTGATATTGACTCTCAATAAAAATTTTGAAACCATAATAATGGGTGCTGATATAGTATATGCTTTGCGACCATTTTGAATTTGGAAACACCCAAAAACCCTGCTGACACATGCAAGCGATAAATGTCATTGACTAGAAACACTCATTTTTTAAAAAAAAAATCGCCTGAGGCACTATAATTAAAAAAGGTGTTGGGAAGGTTCTACACTTAAAAAAATTGTGGGAAACCATCACATTAAATAGCCTAAGGTCATACTATCAAAAAAAAGTGCGGGGGGGGGGGGAGGGGAAAGAAAAAGAGGTGAAAATTAAAAAAATACTTTAAAATAAACCAAAAACGCTAATTTATAATATATAGTCACAATCAAACATTGCAAAAAAAGTGCGGGAAAAGAAAAAGAGGTGAAAATTAAAAAATACTTTAAAATAAACCAAAAACGCTAATTTATATATATAGTCATAATTAAACATTGCAATATTTACAAAAACCCGTTAAAATATAGAGATCACTAGAAAAATAATAAATGCTATTTTAAAAATATCAGTCCGGTCTATCAATGCTATATACTAAATCAGTATTATAATTTTAAAAACAATATTTAAAAAAGTACTTTAAAATAAACCAAAAATGCTAATATATATAGTGATGATAATCAAATTAACATGTGTTAAGGCATTTTTTAAAAAAGGCATAAAACCTAAATATATATACATACCGATAATTAGAAAAAATGATAAATGCTTCTATCAAAAGATTACTCCTGTCTTTCAACAGTTTATACTAAATCTCAAAAACCAGTATTATAATTTTAAAAAATGATATTTAAAAAGTATATTGCTAAATGTGAAATGGCGGGAATATCACTTTCAACACTATTTCGTGGAGCATTTTTTAAAAATATAATATTTTACATTTGGCTTTGGGATTATCCCTCCAACTAAGAATTGTAATAATAAATTACAAATCTGAATAATAGACATATTAATGCATATTACAGTTAGCATTTATTTAAGTAATTTTTTACTAATATTTTAAGAATTTAAAAAAAATTACCAACTTTCTAAAAAGGATGGATGGTTGTTCGCTCAGGTTAAATTTGGTTTTTACTAGATCTCTTCATTACTGCAACACCACAAACCATCAACAAATTATACCTTTAAGATTTAGGTTTATTATTTTAAAGAAGACCCCAGTAAAATTAATTTATTCAGGAAATATTGCAGCTTGATATGGTCTCTTTCAATTTTATTTTTAAAACTGTCTACTTGGGTCTCACACAAATTAAAGCAAGTTTGTATGATGTAAGATAATTTCCAAAAATTATAGTTCGGTATGGGTCTTAACTTACTAAGATAAAAGAAAGTGTTAAGTTAAACTTTCAAATTTAAAAAAACAACAACTGTAAACCAGCTAATGGACTTTTATGCCTCAAGCCTAACTAGTCATCAAATGCAAAAGAGGGTTAAAAATACATGTATTACTTTTAATATTTTAGTTTTAACACTTTAAAGATGCAAATAAAATTATTTGGTAATTTATTATAAAAAATATAAAAATAAATTAATGATTTAAAAATATAATCACACTGTAACATATTATACATCACAACTTGTACTCATATATATATATATATGTGTGTGTGTGTGTGTGTGTGGCGATACATGTACTACTTTTAAGATTTTAGTTTTAACACTTTAAAGACGTAAATAAAATTATTTGGTAATTTATTATAAAAAAAATATAAAAATAAATTAATGATTTAAAAATATAATCGCATCACAACTTGTACTCATATATATATATATATGTGTGTGTGTGTGCCGATACATGTATTACTTTTAAGATTTTAATTTTAACCTTTAAAGATGCAAAGAAAAAGCATCTTAATGATTGGGATCTGCTTATTGCATTTCTAAAAGATGCTAAAGATACCTGCTGATGGTGAAAAGGTTAGTTTTTTTTATTTAGAAGTCATTACCTTTTAAATTTGAAATAGAAGGTGAAACGGAATGCTAGACAGAATTAGCAACAATAAGTGAATACGCAAATATAATTAAAGAATATATTTTATTAGGCATTCATAATACTGGATGGGGTGGGATGGCAGCTGAAATGATAGACTACGTGGTCCGACTATGTCGAAATACATGCACTAGAAAGTAAAAAAGAATACACCCATAAATAAATTAAAATTTGTTGAGTATTTCAAATTTAAAAGCATTTATTATTTTTCTAGTGATCTCTATATTGTAACGGGTTTTTGTAAATATTGCAATGTTTGATTATGACTATATATATAAATTAGCATTTTTGGTTTATTTTAAAGTGTTTTTTAATTTTCACCTCTTTTTCTTTTCCCACATTTTTTTTTGATAGTATCACCTTAGGCTATTTAATGTGATGGTTTTACTATTGCAATGTTTGATTATGACTAAATATTGTTTTTTAAAATTATAATACTGATTTAGTATATAGCGTTGATAGACCGGACTGATATTTTTAAAATAGCATTTATTATTTTTCTAGTGATCTCTATATTTTAACGGGTTTTTGTAAATATTGCAATGTTTGATTATGACTATATATATAAATTAGTGTTTTGGGTTTATTTTAAAGTATTTTTTAATTTTCACCTCTTTCTTTTCCCGCACTTTTTTTGCAATGTTTGATTATGACTATATATATAAATTAGTGCTTTTGGTTTATTTTAAAGTATTTTTTAATTTTCACCTATTTTTCTTTTCCCGCACTTTTTTTTGATAGTATCACCTTAGGCTATTTAATGTGATGGTTTCCCGCAATTTTTTTAAGTGTAGTCCCTTCCCAACACCTTTTTTAATTATAGTGTCTCAGGCGATTTTTTTAAAAAAAAATTAGTGTTTCTAGTCTATGACATTTATCGCTTGCATGTGCCAGCAATGTTTTTGGGTGTTTCCAAATTCAAAATGGCCACCGAGTGCATACTATAAATAGTTATATGTCTCTTATTTTATATACATACTGCATGTCTTTTATCTATTGGGAACCTAGATTAAAATTGAAATTATTAGTATTTACAAGGCTACATTACTTGGTTGTACTGAATTGTTTTATTAGCTGGAGGATACTCATTATTATTTAATTAAAAAAAACATAAGCCAGAAGAACTGAAAGACATTATAGTGAACTATATTATAGTTTAAAAATGTGTCAATCTCCTTATATAACAATTTATTTAAAGCTGTCATTAAGTATGACTTTTATTCCTGAAAATTTATATTGACTTTAAAATATTTTCATGATTTAAATAATGCTTATTTCTAAAATAAATTTAGAAGAAATAAATGTACTTCGCTAAAGTCAGGAAGAATAAATTGTATCTGCATAGTGCTAGTATAATTTTGTTGATTTTGCCTAGTGTTCAATTGCAAGATATTGAATACAAGATATTAGTTATCTCATTCCAATAAATGGTTGGACAAAATATTATAGAATGTCATTAATTAAGGATAAATCTTCTAATAATGTATCTTAAAAGTTTGTTGCTTATACCTTGACTTGAAATGAAAGTGGTTTATTTTAGCTAATTGAAAAAACAGATGAAAATATGAACTTTAAAAAAAAAAAGTCCTGTCTTATGCTAAGCAATGGAAGTGGAAGTTATTTGGAAATAAAAATTTCAAAATGCTATATGAGAAATAGTTGGAAAAGTTATTTATTTATAAAAAAAAAAAAAAAGAAGAAATGCATTCTTTTAAAAGAAAAACTGAAATAAAAATCAGAAAGCAATATTATTATGAATATAAACCTAGGATGCTATAAAATATTATCAGCTGAAGAATTTGTTTTTCTTTTAATGCCAGCCTATATTATTATTTTAGTGTTTTACTATTTAGTATATCTTTAAAGGAAGAAATTAATATGTCTTTGAAGAAGTATTTAAAACATGTTTCATTTTTATTAACATTCATTGCCATGCTTGTGAACATTTTGATTAGAGCTTTGAATACCATCAAATGAAGTTATTCTCAACAAATTATCTACTTATCTAGAATGGAAAGCCAGTATGAAGCTGAAACCATGAACATGAGTTACTGTATTATTTATTATTATTATTATTAATATTATTGTCTGTATTTTTTTGGTTTTAAAAAAAATATATAAGGAAACCAGAATAATATTTATGCTATATAATTTGTTTTAAAATATGTATAACATTATTGGCATAAATATCATAGGTAAACTAATGTAACAATTTTAATTTTTAATGGGTTATAGAATAAGTAGATTGATATTGTGCTATTCACAGGTAGATTATATGCTATATTTATTAAGCATTATAAATTAAGTTTATTTGATAATTTCATTCATAAAAATTTTAATATCACAGTCTTATCTTACTATATGGGGGAAGTGTCACTCAGTTTTTTTTAAACCAGCCAAATATTTTTATCAGAGAGTTTCCATTCAGTTGTTTTATGAATGCTATATTAATAATAACTGCAAATATTTTTTATATGCATTGAGAATTAATATTCTCACATTTAACTTGCAATTTTTTAAAAGTCCACACTAGTCACTATATTTAGTATTGAATATTTTATTATGTGTGCATTGTGCCTTGCCTAGAATTTTATATGCATTTAATTTTAAAGTATTTCTTATAATAGTCGTTTTGACAAAGTTTTGCTTTGTTGGTTTTTGCATTAGATATACATGTCGTTATTTTAAATTTCTTGGGAATAACTTATTTAATTCACATGGAGTATGTATCTTGTCATTAGTTAGTATTTGTTAGCCTCATAGACTTAGGCTTAGTTAATAATTTTGAGTATGCTTTATGGAGTAGACAAGGTCCTCCATCCTTATTGTATTGTATTTCTATGAATTGATAGTGCTTGTGCCCATAGTTGGTTATTGTATGTCCTATAGTTGTAATTTTCTAGTGATGATTATCACATTTACAAGCACTGGAATCCCATGAGAAGAGGATCGTGCTTTCTTGGTGCATCTTTTTTGTTCTTGGTGCACTGTAGACAATGTCCAGACATCATGTTTTCTGCCTCAGAGTTAGGGATATTTGAAAGGCACCACATTCTTTTCCAGCTCTGAGGAGCCTATATGTTCTTATATTTTTGCCTATCATTCATGATGAATTAATGCTAAATTCCACCACAGTAGGTGATGTTGCATGTGTTTTAGATTGTGATGACTAGATATGCTTGTTTGAGGAACTTTGTTCTTCTGGTAGTGGTAGCTATTTTAAGGCTCATAGGTATATCAATGTTTGAATTATGTTGCTATGATAGTTTTATCATGCACAAGCCAACCAATATTAGTCTATGTTTATTTTAGGTATGTTAAATATATGCATATGGTATAAGTGGCCATTCACACATACTAAATTTAATATGCCATCCAGATTTTCACCGCTGGATTTGTAAGATTTTAGGTCTTGAATTTTATCACACACTCAGGGTAGTATTTTAGGTGGACAAAATTTATTTTAAAAGTGTATAAATGATCTCTGATGAATGAGTGACCCATATACCTAAATTAATTTAAGATTAGCTAAAAGATTTGCTTAATCATATCACTAGCTATAATATTAGTGCTGTCAGTATAACTGGTGATAATATTTTAAATATATGCTTATACCAACTTAGTGTTTGTTAAGCTCAGGATTATAATTTTAAGCTTCTTATGTGTTATTCTGATTGTTAGAAAACACTATCATATTGTTAATATGCTAATAATTGTAATAAAAAAAGAGAATGGTTAATTATTAGACTCAGTTTATTTTAAATTTAAGTTTTAAAAGATTTGAAATCTCTGATTGTTTTAAAAGAGATTAGAATTTGGTATTAAATAGCCTTTGCTTACTATTATAGATACTCTTTATTTGGTAATTTGTTTATTAAAACAAACCATTTAAAAAAATCTAGGATAGGTATTCAGTTATTGAAGCTAAAGAAATTGTTCATATTATCTTTATTTTGTAAATAAAATTTTAAACAAAATCAAAATATTTTGTAAATAAAAGTTTCCAGCACCATGTTGGCAATATTTGTGGTAAAATTGATTGTCAATATTTTCTTTTCATTGCTTTATATAATAAACCTTGTTATTATTATTTTAAAAGTTTTGTTTCTGTTTGCTTTACTTTATATAAAAATGTTATTGTCTTGAGTTTCACAGTTCATAAAAAATTTCAATTCAGAAGTTCACAAACATATGATAAAGTTTATAAAATATATTTGATATTGGTTTGAAGTATAAAATCATGTCAATTTAAGAGATTCTCAGATTGAATCACAGTAACAGATAATTACATTATATCAGATACTTAATTAAATGCACATTTATAATTGATTTTGAATTATCATTATATTTTCTTAGACTAAAAATATGCAATATAAAAATGTAGAAAATGAATGCCTCAGAAGAGTATTTATTATTATTTTAAAAGCTGCACATTATCTGACATTAGCTGCACATTGTTTATCATCATCTTATAGTTAAGAACTGTAATCCCTCTACATTTGAGGTCTTTAGTAGGTTGTCTGTGAGTATGGGGAAAGGCATAAATAGTACCCTTGCCCTTTTCCTTGCTCACCTTGATTATTAATCTAAATTTAGATGGGTTCATTAAAATTATTAAATTAATATTTGATTTCTTTATTGTTCCATGTTTGAAACACAAGATAGTTATTTTATGGTCAGCCAAGATATCACTCAATTGTTTAGTCATCTTAGCAATTTTTTAGTAGGCAATTTAACATAATCTTTATTTTGCACAAGAGTTTTAGTTTTTTTAAAACCCCTGAGATTCTTTGCTCTATTAGTATTACATTTAATGTGATAGTCCTCCCAATCAATGTATCATTTATTCTTATTCAGAGAGTGTGGTTTGATGGTAGATTGATTCCAATAACTATTAGCTAATGATTTTTTTTAAAATTTATCTTTGTATTGCTTATTGGTAAATCATTGACATGCTATGATAGTTATAATTGTCTTAGTATTGGATTTGGTCTCTATCTGATCATACATCTCTGGATCATCATCTCTTTCTTTAAATTTATTGTAACCCCACTGAGCTGAGTCATGAAGAGTCTCTTCTTCATCTTCTCTCTCTTCTCTTCTCTACTTCATCACTCATCATCAGCTCTCCACATCTCTCCTTTTCATCTTCTCTCTCTTCTACTACTGCTACTCATCATCTCTCTTCTCTTTATATCTCTCACATGATCATCATCATTTCTTCTCCCATTTCTGTTCCTTTCTCATCCTCATATTTTCTCTTCTCTACTTTTTCTTCATCATCATTTCCTTTTCTTCATCTCTCTCTCTCTCTCTCTCTTTTCTCCTTCTACTCTTTTTCTTTCTCTTCCATCTATTTCATCTTTCTTTTTTTTACACCCCCCTTTCTCTCCTCTCTCACATATCTTTTGAAAGGTTACAATATATATATATATATATATATATATATATATATATATATATATATATATATATATATATATATATATATATATATATATATATATATAAATTGCTCTATATGTCATGATTTGTTGACATTTTTTAAAAGTTTTTTTTAAATATGAAATTGTCATATAAATAATCTTAGATATAATATTCACTTTACACAAATATTCATGGGTTGTAAAATATTTGAAGTGTCCCAGTATGAAAAAAAATATGAATGTAAGATAATTATTTGTATTTTATTTTGAAATTTGATCAATTCCATTTGTATGTGAATTAGCCCTTGTTTTGATTACTGTTAATTAAATTGTATGTATTATATACATGCAAGTGTATGATCAGTGTTAAATGGTGTGTTTACATTATATTTATATGGTGGATATATTTATGGTGTTATTCTGTAAATTTGGAGATCTTATCCAAAGGGGTGACTCAGCTAATTAAGTCTTTCTGGTAAATGAGAATTAGATTCATAGAACCATCTCACATTAGTTTGGATTATTGTTATTCAGACCTATAGTGGCCACTCTCTAGTATTGCCATCATAAAAAAAATATATTGGATATTATTATCTCATATTAGATATATATGTAAGACTATGCTATGAAGTATATGGTATAAATAAAGGTATTATTTTTGTGATGGTTGACCATACACAGAATTATATCTAGGGTGTATTATAAGCTAGGGATTTATGCATCAGCAAATGTTCTCAATTCTATATGCAAGTCAAAGTTTAATGCTTTAAAATCAATTAAAAATAAACCATTGACACTTTAAAAATAACTATTATTGTTTGCTGTGCATGGAAACTAAAAAAAGAATAAAAGATTGGAGAAATGGCTTATATAAGGAAAAGAACAACATTTTTGGTCTGACAAATATAATATTTTATACCAAGTTACTATTTTTATTTCTTGAAATAATATGTAAACTTCTTTTTATGTAGTAAATGTCTAGTTTGCATAATTATTCCATGTCCATTTTATCAGGATTAACTTAAGTTCTACAAGACTTAGCCTTGCATTGCAAATAGAGGCTGTGTAGTGATTATCATTATCACACTACTGAGAATATTTTCAAATCTGATCTAAATAAGGCAGATATATATATATATATATATATATATATATATATATATATATATATATATATATATATATATATATATATATATATATATATATATATATATATATATATATAATGTCCATGTTAATTAAAACAAAATTGTAATTATAATAAAAAATAATAAATTTAAAGGTAACAAACTATTATAAACAATCCTTAAATCTGCAGAAACCTGCCTTAACTGCCATTAAATT
Organism: Epiperipatus broadwayi; assembly: GCA_028023455.1. Taxonomy (NCBI): domain Eukaryota; kingdom Metazoa; phylum Onychophora; class Udeonychophora; order Euonychophora; family Peripatidae; genus Epiperipatus; species Epiperipatus broadwayi. Next base: position 1,507,688 of record JAQFVV010000123.1, read on the forward strand.
CACTCATTTTATGTAAACAATATACATGATCACATACATTGAAAAAGATCTCCAATATCTATCTTTCATCATGAACCAGCATGCATCAGTTGGTTCATATTACCATCTTCCACACACTATACAGTAAGAACTCACTTTATATTAAGATAGCAAATCTTCAAACTTTAATGGAAAAGCTTCAATATTCTCCACCCTCTATCTCTCCAGCCATCACTTTATTGAAAATCTGAGGATAAAACATCCAAAGCCATTGTTTATGCCAATATTATTGTCATACCCATGTTGATTTAAGTCACTCTGATCCCTCACATATAGGACTTAAATATATCTATTTAAATATGCAGAAAAAGAATGGGCAGAACACATGCTAAATAGGTAATATTTAAATACCTTTATATCATTTACACTCAACATGAGGTAATTACAAGGATTTAAGTCAGACTTTCAAGCACCCTATATGATTACATACATGTAAAAAAAGATAAATGAGCCCCAGTATCTGTACTTCATGCTGAATCATCACTCATCAGTTGATCCAGATTACCATCCCCCAAAATATATAAAATCAATGCTCAGTTTATATTAAGATAGCAAACCTTAAAACTTTAATGACTGAGCTTCAAACTGAGCACAAATTGTATATATGGGCATGAGATGGTGATCTGGACAAAACTGATGAGTCATGGTTTAGCATGAAACATTATATTGGAGATCACTTATCTTTTTCACATCTATGTGAACATATGTATTGGTTGTATAAGACAGAGCAGAAAGTATATGGTGCTTGAAAGTCTGAGTTCAAGTCCCTTATACTTGCATTAATTACAGTATAGATGATATATGTGTATTTAAAGATTATATATATGTCAGACTTTTTCCTAATGCTTAATGTCAGGTGGTGCTTGGATCAGTGAAATAAATGGAAATATTTTAAACCAGTATAATCTGATCATTACACTATATATCCTGAACTGAGTTCAGATCTGTATAACTATACAGGATTGAATTGAAAACATTGTTTTATTTTTTAGTTTGGTTTCATTACTTTATAGTAGAGTAAATAGGTAAAAGGTGGTTGCTAGCCAACTGTATTAGATCCAAAAGTCTAAATACATTGCTTTCCAGTCCAAGATTCATCATTGATGATCATCATTGATGACAGCCACAAGTTAGAAACTACTCTGGGGATATAATTATCTAATACATTCAGACATTAATATATTCTTAATGAATAAAAGATTGTATTAAATATTAATCTAACTTTCCGAACTAGCAAATAATAGTAATATTTGATAGGAAGAGAGTCTATTATCTATTAAATATAGTTTGAATTTCAAGAGATTTTAATGAACCCAAACCATATTATGAAAGAATATTAAATGTTTAAATATTCTTTATCACATTGGTAATATATGAAATTATTGAATTTTTAGGGATTCTCTTTTTTAAATTAATAATTACAATAAATACATAATATGCAAATGTAGATGATTAGTGATGAAAGCGATATCTCACAACATGTGCTTAAATAAAAATTTAATTAGCAATATAAAATTCATTTTATATAATAATCACAAATAAAGCAATAAATATTATTCAAGTAAATAAATATTTTATCGAATTGTATATTAATTAGTTGCAAAATAACAGAGTGCAGTGTTTAATAAAACTATTTATAGAATTGTATTAACATGTGTTGCAAACAGATCATAAAAACCAACAAATCAGTATAATATTATTGATATTAATGTGATAATATTTTGTTAATGAATTTTACAAAATAAGTTTGATTCACTTACCACGTAAACTTTTATAACTATATTTTACAATCATATGAATATGTTTTCAATACAAATAACTTTAAAATATTTACCAAAAACAAATATTTCAACAGATTATATATATATATGAAAAAACAAAAACAAGTTATTTTCGTAACTTGCTATCACTTGTATTTATGATCAATAGATGGTGTTTTACCAAAAACACCGAACAAGTGTAAATTTGTTTACATAAATGACAAAAGAGTCAGAATTCACTATCTCTTTTGTTTGCTCACCCTCAGATCAGCTGATTTCAAGTTAATTTGCTATCATCAGTGAAGGATAGAGTTAGAAACTAGATCTAAACACTGACTCCAAGTGTTTATGCAAAACGTTTCTATCAGTTTGCAAGCGTGAATTTTTCAGACTGGTAAAGTCTTCAAACCCAGCCTAACAAGCCAGATAGGTATATGGGTTTGATCTCAGTTCAGTTTCACCACATAGTCAAAGCCTCTGCAATATATATCATTGCAAAAAATTTTTAAAGGTAGATTTATGAAAAACAAAAACAAGTTATTTTCGTAACTGGCTATCACTTATTTTCCCCCCCCCCCCCCCCCCCCCCCCCCATTTTTGTTTATTAGCATAGGGGGGGTGAGATCCATGCTGAGACATAGTCAGAGATGGGTGGTGAAGACTATTTTTGTAGGTGGGGAGCTTTCATATGGGATGAATTTGTATAGGATATTGATGTTTCGATGGCCATTATAGATTTAGTGTTAGAAACTCAGGTTTTGATCTTAGAGGCTTGGGGTCTGGATTGTTTCTTGATGGCCATGCTGGAGGTGCATCATCTGTATTGTCAGAAGAGATTGTTAGATTTTTGTGTCTAGAGGCATTATTTGGTTCTTTTGGTTTTGGCCTTTTGGTAAGTTGTCTGTTTCTGTAGTATCTCTGGGTTGGAGCCATTGTTTTGATATGCTATTTGTATCTGTTTGCTGATTGATGGTTTTCCTTGAGTTTATTAGGATTCTAAAGTTTTGGTGTTGGTTCTCACTGTGGATCAACTTCAGCTTCAACAGTATGAGGAGGTTTGTGGTGCATTTCATATGTGTGATTAGCAGGTGGGTATGAGGTGCTTTATTGTGAAACTTATTTTCCTTTTGACCACAAGAGGGCATATTTTTGTGGCATTCTTTTATGAGATGGTCTTCCACAATGAAAACATTGTGCTGCGCAATGAAGAAAGTATCATTGGACAACCTTTTGCTTTAATGGTAGTTGGTATGCAGTGCCTAGCCTTTTCTTAGTTGAATTTGAAATGATGCAGTGTTGGATAGGATGGCTTGATCGTCTTGTCTACTCAGATATGAGAAATTCTGGATTTTCCCGTAAGGTAAAGGATTTCTTGAGGAGATATTGTCAAGGCCCAGATACATCTTGAGGTCCGATAAGGGAGCAGCTGTTTGTATCAACATATATAAGGATTTGTTGTCGTTTTTGTTTGTTTAAATTCATTTGAACCCAAGGCAAATTCGACACGTATCTGTCGTTGGGGGGACGGGCCCTCTGTTAATTTGTATTGTTTTATTAATTTGTATGGCTGTAATGGGGTTAGAGGGATTGTTCTGTCACTGCCAGAACAACACTTTATCATTGTGGTTCAAGATTGAAGGTGGTTGTTGACTTGTATTTATGATCAATATATAGTGTTTTACCAAAAACACCGAACAAGTGTAAATTTGTTTACATAAATAACAAAAGAGTCAGAATTCACTATCTCTTTCGTTTGCAAAAGTTTTATTATTCGTCCATTTTGTTCGTCATGGTTCAAAATAAATTACAAACCTATACATAAGATTTATAGTACTACAATATATTAAATAAAATTCTGTGGTTTTTTTTTTTTTTGAAAAGATATTATCTATATTTCCTTTTTTTGTACCTTGTTATAACATTTAACCTCATTCGGGTCAAGTTCATTTGATCGTTCATTCTTTTAATTTCTCTAACCATAAATCGACATTTCCTGTTAATAAAATGTCTTCATAATATATATAACTTTATAAGATGGAATAGAAACTTTTATTCAAGTTATCTAAAAAAATTGACATACTTTCTTATTTATTTGTTTTATAGATAATTAATTAATATTTTAAGTATCACTTTAAATAAATTAAATATTTTAATCAGATTTTTTTTTCAATATCATTCACTTTCAAAATATAACTGCATACATATATATATATATCCAACAATGAATTAACGACATATATTTATATTTAAAGATTAGTTACACAATTATGAATAGTAATTAAAATGTTGAATATTCACATCTCATATTTGCATGTATAAGTTATCTCTTTTGTTATATCATTATTAGGATAACATTATCAATATTAAATAAAAAAAAAAAAAACCCACAGCATTTGAATTAAAATTTCGATATTATGACATTTATATATATTTCAGTACAGTTATTTATTAAGTGCAGGCATATATAACTTTTAGCCAAAAATGTTAATAATAGCTACAAATCACATAATTCTTCAGCTCATACAAATATGATCTATTATGAAACATAGAATAAGTAGGACTAGAGTAGGTAACTGCTCTGTCTTGTCAAATATTATGTGATCTGAAGAGATAAGTAATTTGTTGCTATTATTATTTTTTCTAATTAAAAGAAAATAGTTTCTACGTTTAATAAACAACCGAGGCTCTTAGTAAAATATATAGATACATAACAAATATCAGATATATATTATTGTTTATTTATTTTCAAAATATTAGACTGATTTTATTTCAGGTTATTAATTTAATGAATTAAAAATCATTGTTAATACATAACTGCATTGCTTCCACTTTAATCCCAAGCTTCAATAATAAACGCAAAATCTAAAATCTTGCAATAAATGGCACTATTAGAGAGATCTGTTCTTATTTTATAATATATTATAAGAGATAAAATTTTATGCAATTTATTGTTATTAAATCATGCCCATTTATTTATTTATAGATGCAAGAAAACAAAACAAAAGTTAGATTTTACTATTTATAATTATTCAATTCAATTTATTACTTTGAATTAAAATAAATGTGTTATTTAAATTTAAGAGGCGATATCTCTAATGATGATGATGATGATGATGATGATGATGATAATAATAATAATAATAATAATAATAATAATAATAATAATAATAATAATAATTAATACATTTAACAGATTTTACATCCAAACAAAAATGGACAGCTCATTTAGTTACTACAAAACATTTGCAATTTTTTTTGTACAGTAGTCCTAAATGTTCTATCATTTGTTTCAAATAAATTAACAGTCATTAAAGTATTTATTATTATACAATCTAGGTAATTTTACTAAGCTTGAATTTTTTAATGTTTCTCTTTTAAACTTTGGAATATTATACAATTTTTTTTAATATTGTATCCTTTATCTTCATCTTAAATGATAATGTTGTTTGGCAATTTCTCACATCACTTATACCTGATGTAATTTTTTTATTATTTCATATCAGTATATATTAGTCTTATATAGTCCATTACAATAATTTAACATTCATATTTAATATATCTTAAACTTTTTTTACAAACTTTTCCCATCAAAGATCCATAATTTAAAATAAGTAAAACTAATGTACGAAACAAATACACACATGTATTTCTCTTAAACATTTTATAGTTTCTGAGAATCAAACCCATTATTTTATAACTTTTTAAATAAACACAAAAACTTATAAGTAAAATTTAAATCGAGAAGTTATAAATAAATTATAATAATACGCTGAACGTTTTCGAGGATTCATGCCTCATAATCATAGCTTTCTTAAAAATATATAATAAAATATATGCAAAGATATTTATATTAGCACGTGTTATGTGGCCCATTTCTTTGATATATCAAAGCAAGTGTTTTTTTTCTATTTATAGCATTAATATAGAATGCTTCTTTTATTTGTACATGTGTAACTTTTTGCAATATTATATTGAACCCAATAAATAGTCCATTATTATTTAAAAATAATACCTACATCTTTATGATATTATTTTCTTAAAATATTTTTTGAATTTAGTGTATAATTAAATATACTTGTAGATGATTTTTTAGAAAATGATATAACATAACATGATTCAATGTTAATTTACATATAGTTTCTTACATAGCAATCTTGAAATCTTTTGATATCAGACTGTAAAATTTTCTGATCATCAAAACTATTAATAGTTTTATATAATTTAATATAATTTGCAAAGCAAAGAATATTAGAACCAACAACACACTGCTCTATTTTCAAAGAATAAACTGAAAAGAGAAGTGGTCCAAGTATACTTCCTCGAGGTACTCCGGCATTGCTAAAATGTGTATATGATTTTGTAGACCCAAAAGAAACAAAATTAGGTCTATATAAGACAAGAGATATAAACCACAGCAGAAACTCACAAGTAAAACCAATAAAATGCAATTTACTAATCAAGCTAGAGTGATCTACTCGGTCAAAAGCTTTGCTTAAATAAAAATTAATTACATCTAGATGCAACCTGTTATCAATTGCATTTGCAATACCATTAGTTTCTACAAATCTACCTGTTATAAAGCCACGTTGTATTTTAGATAATAGTCTAATTACTTTATCTATTATCTAATACACTCATTTTTCAAAGATTTTTCCCACTATACATAATAATGAAATAGGTCTATAATTACCAACGTCATTTAATTTAAATTTTGGTATTGGTATAATTTTTGCAACTTTCCATGAATCAGGAAAAATACTCTGCTGTACAGAGTTATTAACAATATGACGAAGCACTGGAACTAACAGTTCAATACATCCTTGTAAATAAAAACAGGTAACATATACCGAAAACATTTTTATTTTTGAACTGTTTTATTGTTAATAAAATGTCATTATAATTTAATCAATCAATAACAATCAAATTGTTAGTTTTAAAAGCAGTAGTTATGTAAGATTTAGATAGTATATTCTTTCTTGTACATGATGAGAAGTATTTGGCAAAATCATCACCTATTCCCATTGTCAATTGACATTCTATTTTTTTATAGCAGAATGCTTTTTAATGAATGATTAAAAGTAATTTGAATTGCAATTTATGTTGTCTTTTAATCTCAAAATATATTTTTGACGTCAATTTATTTTTATGATTTTTTTAAATCTAAAATTTACTCAAGTTATTATAATATATTATTGATCCTGATTTCTTAAACAATTTATGATGCCTAAGTTTCGTTTTGTAAATACAAATCAATTTCTTAAAGAATCAATGAGAATATTTTTAGATGATTCATAACATTAAGATATTTTATTATTTAAACTTTTTTGCATATTTTTTTTGAAACAGATCTACTGCCTCATTTACATTTGTAGAACAATATATTTGGCCCCAATTAGCATACTTAATGTCACAATATAAATTATAATAATCTCCAAGTTTATAATTTGTATTTAAAGTTATCATATCCTTATTTATTGATAAGTATTTGATATAAACAAAAAAACTCAATAATGACAGTACAATATGTATCACAATCACATCATTAAAGTTAATTAAAATAAAATCTATAATATGTTTATTATTATTTTAACTGATTTCGTTGTACTATACCAGTTATATTCATGAACTCAATAATTCTTTGTCCTCTATTAATTTCATTACTGCATAACTCAGTTGTTTCAGATGTTGTCATACATATCATGCATTAAAGTCACTAAAGATCAAAATTTGGTTTTCATAAGCAAGTAAATATGTTTCCAACTATTGACAGGAAAGTGTGAAAAATTACCACTCGGATGCGAATTATCAGTGATAAATGAATACTCTCCCAGTTGACCTTGGCTGAATTTACATAGCCAATGTCCACTTTCTCTATCTTTCTAGATAATTAAGATCAAAATTTAAACTATAAATTTATAAATAAAGTACTATAAACATTAATATTTTAGAAATTTTTAATTAATTAGTTCACCTGGGAAGGTATTGGATACAGCAGATGGAGAAAGGATTTTATGCCCATACACCTCATTCTATATCACTCGATAATCTTACTGCATACTATAACTCTTAAATGTTAATGTTGCTAAATTAGCTACTTATTTTCTGTAATTATTAATTTGAAATTGCAGGGCTAAAACAATTTTTTTATATTGAATTGGATAATAAAATTTTATAAATAATCTCTTAAATAATTTACCTGGTATAGTGTAATACATTAAACCATAATTAAAATTCAAGCAATAATGTAATGAGTGTATGATTAGGATTTCCAGAATTTATAGGATCTGCAAAACATTGAGACACAGACAAAGCTTTTATTTTAAAATGACAACATTTTATTAACAAAGATAAATTAAAATTTTATTTACAATATTTACATGGTTTCTCATAGCTTTCCCCTTTTCCTAACTCATAAAAAATATAAACAAAATAGTAAATACTGATAAATTGTAATAGCACAAAGTAATATTCAATTATTCATGAACTAGGGTCTACAATTGCTACTGAGTGATTTTATTCTGTGAACATGTAACTCTACTATTTATCTTTAAATAATCGTGTAATCTTTAAATATGACTCTAATTGCTAACTTTGGAATATAGTTCTAAACTTTAAATTACTTTACTGTTGCAAATATTGGTCATGAAAACCACTCTTCATGAAATAATGAGCTAGTAATTTGTGCATTCATTAACTCAACTTAACATGCCTTAACTACTTTTCTTTAAAATTTAAAATATTTTACAGCCTTTGCTTACCATAGCATAAATTAAACGAGTGTTCGTGTTAAGAATAGGTACATAGACAGCTCACACTTTCACTTATATGCAGGTAAATCGTATATCAATGTCCCCACAGGAGTAACATTTCAATTGGCTTACCATTCCAGCGATGCTCTCATCTGGCTGTAAATTGGAACCTTTGATATGCTCTGCTTATTATTACACAAATATGTTTTATTTCTCAAATTCAATACTTAACGTTATAATTATTCTTGTCTCTTAACTCGCTAATAAAGCTAAATAAAACGCAATGCCTCAGTACAACGATCGCTCTTGCAAACTTACACTCACAATGAAATAGCAAATTGATTTTACGACCCTGTTAACAATATTTATAACTTATAGTCTTACAATACTATAACTAATATACGCCCGCCCGTAAGGAAATGAATTCAGCAACAACATGAGTGATGGCAAAAACCCAGAATAAGAGAAAAAAACACCTTTTCATTAAGGCTAATGTATTCCGCGATTCATTGCTAGACATACAGATAAAAGCACTTGGGCTATTAATAAAGAAATCATCTTATGGTGTAGAATTAAAAAAAGGGGGAAATTCATCCACTACTTCTAAATACCTCATAAATTTTACTATTGAGTGAGCGAGCTATGCTACAACTTCACTGGAACTAGGTGGTGATCCCTTATCCAACCATACAAACAAGGGCCATTCACAATCCACACGCACATATATGAGAATTGAAAAACAAAAATGCATACACAAAATATTACACTGATGCATGAGCCAACAATTTTCTAAGTTTAAATTAGCTTAGCTTAATTCAAAATCATTTCTAACTTTAATAATAATTAAATAAAACAAGAAATGTGCATCAGGAGCAAAATCATCTTTTCCCTCTCTTTTTAGGACAAAGTTATTTCATTCTATCACAACATGCATTCCATATTAAAATATTATTTTATTAGAAGCCGTTTCTGCAGCTGACATGTTTGAACCCACATTTTCTATAATACAACTTTTTTGTTGTGCTACAGATCGCAGGCTGCTATGTCACATCGCAGTGCTGTATGTTTTATGCAGCAAATGCATTTTCCAAATTCGCACAGTTTATAAAATGGTTACGGCTTGGGGAGAGGGTGTGTTTTTTTTAATTGATGGAAATGTTGTTTTCATTGGATTTTTTTTATTTTAAAGTAATGAAATGTTCAGATTTTGTAAAGTAATAATTAACAGACTTTTTACACCGTAGTGTATTGAAGTTTTAAGTAGTAAATGTTGACGAGATATATGTATAAAGTGAGTTGGAATTAGGTAATGAGTCAAGTAATATACTGTTTGTAACATTCCACGAGACAAAGAAGTTGTATATTTTTGAAATAAAAAAGAGCGTTAACACAAAAATATCCCATAAGAGAAGTACAATTGTACACAATTTTTTTAAATGTCATAAAAAACATATATTATAAACATTTTATATATATATTTGTCATTGTTTAAAAAAGTTTTAGTTTCTTTCTTTTCTCCGACTACTGTTATACTTTGCTGAATATAGTTTACGTTTATTGTTATCATTTATTTTATAGATGTTAGTAAAAAAAATATTTACAAAAATACGATTTTGATATTTTTTATTTTAGCATTACAAACAACAGAAAAATAACCCTAAACCTAACCCTAAAACTAACCCTAAACTTAAACCTAACCCTAAATCCAACCCTAAAACTAACCCTAAACCTAACCCTAAAACTAACCCTAAACCTAACCATAACAACTTTTACTTTTAGTTGTCATTCTATTTGAAATAAAAAATAGCAGTAAACAACAACAACAAAAAAAGCCATAACCCCAGTAAAAAAATTTCCGATAGAAAATTGATTTTTCTAATAAAAAGCAAACTAAAAAAGACAAATCAAATTGTAATTTGTTTATTTTATTTTACATTTATTATTATCATTTAATTTGTATACGTTAATAAAAAATAATATTTAAAATTAAATAATATTTAAAAAAGATGATTTTCTTTTGTTTTTATTTTAGTATTACAAAAAAGCACAGCAAAATTATTATAATCAACAGCCCAGGAATGGTCATATTTTATAGTTTTAGCATGAAAATGGCACCATCCAATGGCATCTTTATCTATAAGACAAGCACCATATATATATATATATATATTGTGAGAGTATCATATGAGCCTCACCTAAAATAATTTGTGTTTCTTTGTGAATTTAACTGTGCCTATATCGAATCAACAGATATAAATAACATACACCTATCTTAAGCTTTTCATATATCAGCTATATACATAAACAAATTAATATTAAAAAAATAATTTTAAAAATGAATTATTCTAATTTGTTTATACACACACATAAATAAATGTTTCAAACCAATAGTATTTTTTATTATTAACCAAAACTTGACAAAGCCATAAGTCATCATTGCATTTTATCAGTTGAAACAAAGAAAATAAATGTTGAGAGTTCATTACAAATTGTATATTTTAAACAATAGAGAGCTTGGGCATGATTATGTGATATGCTATCAGAAATTGATCCAACTATAAAAACGAACTAATATTGTTATAACAATGATCTTCTATTTAGTTATCAAGGCAATAACTATGTCTGTAAATTTAAAAGTGTTCGAATTTAGAACACATTTAAGAAAAAAAGAAGATTCACTATTTTAAAACTGTCTTCAAGTAATTAATTTACTTACTTTTAATATTATAAAGAACTATAAAAAATAATCATTAAAATTGACAAGGTTATAAAAGAAATCAACATCTTCAAAATGAGTTTTCAAACTATATGTTTAAGAAGACAAAAATTTATAAAGACGTTCTCTGGCTAGACAGTTTATGCCAAGGATTTCTGCTGATGTTTTAAACCTGAACATGTAAATTTATTCCTACTTAATGCCTAAAGTGTAATCATCATAATTTCCACTAAAAAAGTTGCCTTAATAATGGAGTATTATATTGAAGATTTTAAATATTTTACTACGCAAATATTTAAAAGAATGAATATTTTGATTACCTCTTTGAAGGATGATGAAGGCTTTACCTTTCAACATTCATCATCATTTTATTTTGTCTAAGGAAGAATATGAAACCATTATTCTTTTGCATCTTGGAATACTTCATTGTGCACTTTAATAACTCTTAAACTTTATTTCCTTTGGGGATAATTATATTTACGTGGAAAAATTACTTTGTATATTAAATTGGAGAACTGATAAGATGAATGTTTTATTTTTAGTTATTTAATAAAATTTAGATATTGATATTTTGATATATGGTCTGGTGAAAGTGATGGCTGATTAAGGTAAATGTTTTTAAATTATTTCAATTTGGAAGTAAGTTTTATTATATTCCAAATTGAACCTTACCTGACAATTATCATAATTTCTTTTAAACAATAACATAATTAATATCAGAATACATTCTATTATTAATCTAGTGTGAATGGATGTTATCTTATATAGATATATAACACACACTGAATCATTTTAATGACACAATATGTAGATTTATAATGTATGTTGGTATTATTTATTGTACACATGATTTTAAATTATATATATGTAAATAATTACATTATGTTTTTTCTGAATGTTAAATAGTTTATTGTATATATATATATATATATATATATATATATATATATATATATATATATATATATATATATAAGCACAGATTATAATTTTATATTTTAATATTTTTATTATTTATGTGATAATATTTTTGTTTCTATTACGGATTAAAATGTGTTAAACTTGATTTTAAAATTAAACAGGTCTTGTTTGTTTATTTAATTTAGTCATTTTATAAAACTAATAATTATATATATACATACTCATGCATATATATATATATATATATTGAATCAACTTAGTGATTTAATATTTATAAAAAAGTTATATTTAGCTTATACTAAATTTATCATTACTATGGGATATTTGTGGAAATGCCTGAAGAGAGTCAATTGCGATTTCTACTCTGAGCTCGAATTCCAAGAGTAATGAGGTTATTAATAGAGGAGTGGATTGGATTATATTTTAAATCACATCATCCATGGCATTCTCTAAGAAGACTCAAAGTCCGACTATAGGTAGATGCAACTTCCTCAAGTCCTGAAAAGGATCATCCCATTATGATATATATATATGCAAAAGAAGTCATAATGCAACAGATTTAAAAACATTACAACTCTTTTAAATTAATTTAAATTTGCATTATTTTTAGTTAAAAATTCTTTATTTAAAGGCTTAAAAAATTTTGCAAACAAATTCTGTAAGTTACACATAAATAGGGAAAATAAAATTCTATTTCAGGGTTGTCACACACACATATGAATGTAAAACACTTTTTAAAAAAGGTTATCTGATGTTATTATGAAAATTTGTGATTCTTAGAAAACCATCTGCAAGTAATTAATCAAACTTGTAAACAAAATTTTAATGTCTTTTAAAATAAAAACTAAGAACAAAAAGTGACATGTTTGAACGTTATTGTTCTCACCAGAAATGACCAAATTTTTCACTTTTATGCATTATTAATTACTAAGAAAAATTTGTAAACAGATTGCTTTAAATACTTATGCCACCTATCTCAAATTTACATTCATCAACAGTAACAATATTAAGTTTACATTTGTTAACTATATCCATAGTACTACCATTTCTTCTAAATAAAACTACTTTAATTTTTTTTGCCTCAAAATCTTTTAGAACTATATTTATTTATTCTATCTCATCAATACTTTCTTTGAGCTTTTGAACTTTATCACTTAATTCTATCCTAGTCTCCTCTAATTGTTTTTCTCATTTCAAATTGGACTTCTTCTATTTCTTGTTCTTCAACCTTAAAACCCTCCATCATTATTCTTTCATATATATTCATTTTCAGAAATTTTTTTGATAGTACTGTTCAATATTTTTATCCATTTGATCCATACTTTGAAACATATTCAGCTAATTATGTTGTATATTTTACATTTTTGATATAATTTTTTATTCATTTGATCCATTATTCTCTCTCTGTTTCATTTTTTACATATTTTTATTCATTTAATTCATAGTCTACAATATTCCTTGCAACATTTAATTGACTCTATATTTACTATACCATAACGTTTTTCCTTGTCACCAATTTTATAGGTTCATTTTCCCTTATTACAATGTGAGGTTTTTTAAAGGATATTTTAGGGCTTTCTGATTGTACAAATTTAACTTGTAGCTCAAGATTAAAATTACTCATCTCATTTGGTCACTTTTTTCCTCACTATCTAAATCCAAATTTTATTCCACTGATCTAACGAATTTAAAATTATAATTAGTTTTCTTCCAATAATGGACACAAATTTCAAAGGAAATATCTTCTTCCCTTAATCTATAAATTAATCATTACAATTTATAGTTTTAACAAAACCATCAATTAAAAATACTTTGCTGCTTAAATTGATAATAAATTTTGAAATTTTAAAATTGACATAAATTATTTAATATAAAAAAATGCGTGGCTTTAAAGAAAATCAATCTTTTATCTTTTAAAATTTAAAAATTAAATCCTGAAACATTATTAATTATCTCAAGTTTTTATTTTATTTTATTTTGAACTCACAATTTGGAAAGCAACAATCTTAAAAAAAATTATATTCAAAAATTCAAGTTACTTTTATCTAATCAAAACTAATAGATATAAATTATTAAAATCAATGTGTAAAAGTTATTAAGCTGCAAAGACTAAATAAGTCAAAATCTTAAAACATCTATATTTTTAAATATCTTGGTCCTTTATATCTTTTTAACAGCCTGAAATGCGATATTGCGGTTGTCACCTTTAGATTGCTCTAACTCAGCCAATTTTTTAGTTACATTGAAGAAAAAATACCCGTATTAAAGCTTAGAGCAAGGCCTATAAGTTGCTGCCCTCTTTTGAATCATTTTACAAGTAAAAAATCTATACTAGGAGGATTTTAAGTTGAACAAAAGAAGAAGGCCAGTTTTGATTGGTTGGATAATCTATTCCCAATCTATTTCCAATTCTTATTGGCTGATGATTCCGTTAAATATTTTTTCACCGCTAAAATAAAAATATATGTTTTGGAGTGTTTTTTTTTATTATGTTTTGTACATATTATAAATAATTTTCATAAAATTTAATATTTCTAATAAAAATATAGTTATTTTACAAAGTAGTTAAGGTTTTATTAAAAAATTGTATACTTTACACGATTGTAAATTGAAAAAGAAACCAGCCGGAGCAGCAATTTTTGACATCTTGTCAAGAGGTTAGATTGCTCCAAGCTGTTTATTTGATTTTCAAACAAAGATTAATGATTTAGAATATTTTTCTGGCATTATAATGTATTTTTGGTGTATTTTTTTAATAATATGCTGAAAGTATAATTATTTTGAGAAAGACGTTAAGATTTTTCCTAAAAAATTCTTAAAAAATTCGTAACGTGAAATCTGGGAGGGATCTAAATGACATTTATAATGCTTCTAATTTGCTCGTAATGTTTTCTTTGATTTTTCCACTTTTGAATATTTCTATAAAATACAAATAAAAATATATTTTTGAAATAACTTTCGTTCACTTTCTTAACATTACAAATAATTAATATACTTTTTGAAAACGAAACTAAAATTAATATACATTAAAAGATGAAAATATTTGTATCAAAAAGTTTGTCACTTGACCAATTAAAAGTTTCAGAGTTTTACTTCACTGGACCAATAACAAAAGTGTTCTATTTAAGTGATATTATATCAGGCGTTACATATTCATGACAATCTTTTTAAAAAAATCTATAATCATTAAGAGCATATCACATAAAAAGAAAAAATATAAAAGTATACTATTGTTATCTTTTATGCTATAAGTTTATTAAAGCCCCTAAAACTGGGATGTCAAACCTTAAAAAAAATAATGCTCTTATCTTTCATGGTATAAGATTATCATGGCCCAAATGTCGAAAAGCCATAAATTATAAAAAAATCTCCTCTGTAATGGATAAAGTAGTTTCATATATAACTTCACTAAAAGGCATCACTATATAATAAAACTAGATCTCTTTTCTTCTCTCAGTCAGAATTAACCCACAGTCAGTCATTAATATATATATATCTTTTGCACATAATAGACTCTCATGAGCATTTTGGATAGGCTAAACCACATAGCATGTTTGTATTTTATGTTATCTATGGTAAATCCATTACTTCACTAGCTCATATATGGAATCATCCGTACTACATATAGTTATAGCTGTATTTACCAATACTTTAGATTTTGTTGAATTGATGTAGTTTATTTCAGTGATTTATGACTTGTGCTCATGCATATCTTATACTCATGAGTAAGCATCAGCATGAGAAATTTGCTTTCCTGACTTATGCATTCAAAGTGATAGGAAGTTAGATTTCTTATCTACTTTTATATTTGTTGGCCTGCATGGCTTTGAATCCTTTTTAAAGTTTCCAATATTCCCATTAAAGTTTATGGTCTGTATCAATTTTGAATGTACATTCAAACAGTTATTGGAGAAATTTCTTCTCAGCGACTACGTTAGATAGAACCTTATTAATAAATTTTGTTAATTAGCTATCAGAGCTGTTAATTTTCAAATAAGATATAAAACAATTGCAAAACTGTCTAAATAGATCAACAAATACAAAAATAAATATGTAATGTTTTCTCTTATTGTAATTTAAAATATAATCATAAATTCAATAAATTATTACTTTCCAAGTTGATCTTCTCTATATTCTTATCGTATATTTTAATTGACACCTCATCAATGCTTAAAAAAGATGTTAATAAAATGCATCTGAAGTAAATGACAATTAAATTAAAGGTATAACGAACACGTAACAATTTGTTGAAATTTATTAAAATTAAAACAGACATTTACAACTTAATTTTGCAATGTATGAAATATTATCTATAACAATTATTTCAATAAAAAGATACAATTACACGGGTTTATTTTATTTTCTAGTCTAACAATCTGCATTTTAGATTGATATATATATATATTATTTCTCTAATTGATTTACACTTTAAAATGTTTAGAAATTGCTTTTTATTTTTTTTCAAAGTGATTTAGGTTTAGTCTTTTTTAAATCCATATATTTATATGACGTCATACAAATTTGTGGATTTTTTTTTTATTTTCTGCAATTGATTGATTAATTATTATTATCATTTTCACATCTTACCGCTTACTTTTTTTAAATGATTGAAGTTGTCTGATTTTTTTTTCTAACTTTAAACGAGAAGTTTTCTTATTTTGCTTTTCGGTTTCCATTACAGACATTTCACCAGTGTCTGTTATGACTAAAGAATCATCTGGTTTCTTTTCTATTTGGGTTTTTTGAAAGTCTTCAGTATCGGGATACTGAAGTATATAATGTTGAGATTTATCAGTTCTATCCTTTATGTGTGATTTTAAGTCTGAAAGACCAGCTACTGAACTATAAACAGATTTCATGCTTTTTGATGTACTAACTGGCAAAGGAGGTGGACTAACTGTCAGTTGAGTTCGTCTTCTTCTTCTTTCAATAGCGGTAGCCTCGAGACCCTGCTTCCGATCAACTAACCAATAAGTGATAACTGATCCTTTGCCCTAAAAATAATATATATATAATAAATGTTTAAAAAAGTAAAAATATTAATCTATAAATTTATTACTTTATTATTTTTGTTTTATTCACATCTATTAACTTTAATACATTTTTATTAATGATGTTGTAAAATATTATATATAAAGAATCCATGAACATGATAAATATATGAACTAACTAAAGGAAAAATAAAAACACAAAATTACTTCTCTATAAAACTACTGGTTGAAATATTATTTTGACAATACAAAAATAATTGCTAATTTGGAAAGATGTGATTTAAGAACCATGAGAGAGTCAATTGATGTCTCTTGGTTTTTAAATTATAATTATACTTTTACATTTTATGAATCAACTAAGACTTTAATATAGTTCCAGCTCACCAAACGCCATGATGGCAATATACTCATCATAAATCACCATCACAATAATGTGTACGCATTTTTATAAATAATTTTACAATCAATAAATACTTAAATTGATTGCAGTCATTTTAAAATAACACTAGCTATCAATTACTCTATAAAAATAAAATATTGAAACAAATTATGACTATTTATAATTCTGAAATATTTAACTAAACTAAATTAAATATTTCCTTATATATATATAATATGGTTAAAAGAGATTGCTTTGACTATATATATATATATTCTCTAATATTTTCACAGATAAAAAATGTCATATTATTAGTACTATTTGCGGCATATTCCGTGTAGTGAAAAAGCTAAATGCTGACGTTTCAGTACAATATCAAGTACCTTCCTCAGAGCATCCTCTTTCTCAAATCGTAACAATGTGTGTGAGATTTAAAATCATTTTCTTTCTCCTCATATTTAAATTCTATTGTTTGAGAAGTTTTAAAATTTATTTTTTCTTCCAATAGTTTCTTCCAAATGTTTTCAATCTTTTTTAATTCACACCTTTCATTTATAAACAGAGCAAAACTCTCCATACAGTATTGCCACCTGTGCTAAACAGAGTAATCAATGGATGCTTTATCAACAATTAATGTGCTAGTATAGGAAATGTGATCATGTGATGCTTAATGGTTTAATACCTTTCATTTATGCTCTTGGGACTTCTAAAAAACTCTCTATAGCTCTCTTATCAATCTCTGATCATATTGTTCAATTTTTGCTAAAATATTTGTTTTTTTTTCAAAATTGATATCATGATTTGTTAATTTTATATGAGAATAAATAGCTGATGAATTGGATTTTTCTTTTACTGCTAGAATGTGTTCTTCCTTTCTAATATTTATTCTACGATTAGTCTGTATAATATATGTTTGTGAACAAACCCTACATGGAATTTCATATACACCATGACACTCCAAAGCAATTTTATCTTTAGGAAGTGGAAATATTTCACTAATTTTTTTATAAGTAGTGTAAACTGTGTGAATGTTATTATTCTTTAAAATGTTATCAACTTTATCAGTTACTCCTTTTATATATGTAATAGACAGGGTATGAGCACAGACTTTCACATGACCCACCACTCTCCACACTATCTCATAACACTGATACACCTGAACACACATATGTCGAAAAGATAAATAATCACCAATATACGTATTTCATGCTAAACCAGCAATCATCAGTTGGTCCAGATTACCATCTCTACACATATATGCTACAAGTGCTCAGATATATATTAAGATAGCAAATCCTCCTACTTTAATGGACATGCTTCAATGTACTCCACACTCCAACTCTTCAACTGTCCATCCAATTGAAAATCTGATGATGGAACGCTCAAAGGCCACCCTTTTATATATGGCAAAATTGTCTTCATTTCAGATGTATCAAAATCTTTTTTTCTTTTTATATGTATAAGCCCTATTAATAATGTTGTAATTAAAACCATTATGAAGAAGCATTTTATTAGTAGCAGAAAGGATCCAGTGAAAATGACTATCATCAAAAAGTCTTTTTTTTCTAATCCAATAATGCCTTTGCCACTGAAAATAGTTGTTCAGTATGATGATGAAAAGAAAAATGCAGATACCTCCCAGTGTGTGTTGGTTTTTATATATATACCATGGGATAAAGAACCATCTTCCCTTCTTTCAATCAAAACATCTAAAAAAGGTAATTGATTATTATTTTCTATTTCCATAGTAAATTTAATATTGTTGTGAAGAGAGTTTAAAAAATTGAAAAAGTCATCAAGAGCATGTTTACCATGAGGCCAAATAACAAAGGTATCATCGACATACCTCAGCCATATAGATGTTTTTTTTAACTGCTGAAGTCAAAATTTTATTTTCCCTATACTCCATAAAAATAGAAGCTAATGCTGGAGAAATTGATGAACCCATAGCTAGACCTGATGTTTGTTTATATATCTGCCCATCAAAAACAAAAAAAAATGTATTCGATAAGCAGTGTTCAATCAAAACCACAGCAAATTTAGGCAACTGAATATTTTTTAAAACTTGAATAGCTTCATTTACAGGTACACTAGTAAAAAGTGAAACAATGTCAAAACTTACCAAAATATTATTCTTAGTCAATTTAATATTCCAGATAAGCTCAAGAAAATGATTCACATCTTTAACAAATGATGACATCATTGTTACATGAGGCTGTAAAAAAGAAGTCAAAAAACGAGCTAGTGTCTGTGTAGGTGAACCAACTGCACTTACAATCGGTCTCAATGGAATATCTGGCTTATTAACGTTTGATAAACCATATAATTTTGGCTAAAAAGAAGATTTTTCCCTGGGAGTAAGCTGGATCTTTGCTTCTAAATCTAAATCAGTATAATAAATTAATGTTTTCATTTTCTTTTCAAGATAAGTCATAGGATCTCTATAATTTTTTTATAAATATTATCATTTAATAAATAATGTATTTTTTTTATAATAATCAGCCTTATTTAAAATTACTGTAGTATTATCCTTATCTGCCAGAAGAATAGTAACAGATTTGTCATTTTTTAATGCAAACAAAGCTCTTCTTTCATTAATTGATAAATTAGTTTTAGGTGGTTTTGTTTTATTTAAAATATCTTATATTTCCCCCTCACTATATCTGCATCTGCTACTTTCCACTCTGCAAATAATATCCTCAAAATGTAATTTTGTTGGTTTTATTGCAAAATTAAAACTTTTATTTAAAACTTTTAGTTCAAAGTCTGATAGTTTTCTATCATATAAAGGCCCAAGAACATAAATGAAAGGTGTGAATTAAAGAAGATTAACAACATTTGGAAGAGAAAATAAATTTTAAAACTTTTCAACCAATAGAATTTAAATATGAGGTGAAAGAAAATGATTTTAAATCTCACATGCATTCTTATGATTTGAGAAAGAGGACGGTCTGAGGAAGGTACTTGATATTGTACTGAAACGTCAGCATTTAGCTTTTTCACTACACAGAATATCCTGCAAATAGTAATAGTAATATGACACACACATATATATATATATATATATATATATATATGTGTATATGTCATATTACTATATATATATATATATATATATATATATATATATATATATATATATATATATTAAAGATTATTTTAAATATATTGATTATGTGCTTATTGCTGAATCACATCTCATAGTAAAACTTTTTAATAAATTAGATAAAATTGATGACTTAAAATGCATTGCTGCATATTAATATATATTAATTTACTTTATTGAGAGAATATAATCAACTATAAAATGTTCATAAAATCTTTATCAATTAACATCTTAACTGCCTGTAGCATGATAGCCGCTAGCACCAGCTGATTCATTATTTTTTTTTCTTTTTAAAATTATAGAAATACCATATGGATAACATTTACAAAAATCTCTGAAGTTGCTGTGTTTTATTTTCTTTTTATAATGGTGTATCTCATGTTAAAATTGGACAAATTTTGAATTTTTTATAAATATTTTTATTCATAGATTTATTTTTCCTTTTCTGCTCAGTTTGCCAGATTTTCAATAAAGGCACAGAGAGAATTTTCTTATAGACCAGACTCATTACTGAAATAGATTAAAATATTCCAATGATTCTAATTTCAAGACTTTCATCTTGATGAAAATGTAATCATGAATGATTGGTCATAATTATTCAATTTAATTTTTTAATTATTTTAAAAGTATTATTTTAAATTTTCTTAAATTATTTGATAAATGGTATAATTTATTAATGTGTTTGCATTTGTATTGGTGTGTCTGTGTAGTCCATAAATTATACAGTATATCTATTCAAATATAACAGAAGGGTCTTATATACAATGTTATTTTAGTGCTCCAATCCAAGTTTGAAGCAAACTTATTTTACAAACATAATGATTCTCAAAGTATTTAATACTTTATTAGTGTATTTATATTTGTATTAGTGTGTTTGTGTTTGCACTTGCAGGTTTCTGTTTGTATAGCAAATATTTTTTATGTATAAAATTAAGATATTGTAGAGCAGTGTAATGTAAATTTTAAGACTGATTATCAGATGTACAGAAAGATTGCTATTGACAAAGAAATCATAAAATTTACTGGGCATAGTAACATATGAAATTATAAATTCTTAAAACCAATAAAGAGTTTTCAAGTGGTGGGTGGTGATAGCCACAATGGCTTTGTATATCACATGAAATTGTATGCAGGAAAAGAATCAAATCCTGATTCTTGCCTATGCTTTGGTACTCATGCTGTGGAGTCAGTTGTTTTGCCACATCTTGCAACATATTATTTTCAAGCAAATGAGCTATATGAAAATAAATGATATGTTTGTGGGACAATAATATAACAATATGGCATCATTGGTGTGCAAAAATAATATAAACATTACTGGTGTACATAAAAAAATATAAAATGAAGAGATGAAACTCATTTTATCTTTGATACAGACAGTAGCCTTCAATTTCTAGTTTTGGATAAACAATAAGTCAATTGCTATGTTAAAAATTGAATATCTACCTTCTGGAAATGACTTATTTTGTAACTTTTGTTATGATAAATCTTTTTCTTATAGACATCTTGAGATTTCTTAACTTTTGGGGTACAAAATGCAAATGAAGAATTCTTATGCAACTATTTTTGCAGATTCTGAAGCTATGGATTATCTCATGTAAGAAATATTATATATGGTTTGAATGAGGATTTTGTGAGGAATATAAATAAACTATCAATGAAGACTTAATTTAAACTTAATTTATGATAAATTAGAAATTACGAACAAACAATAAAGTAATAATTATTTCAGATGTTGAAATTTCTTTTTCTTTCTTACTTTTTAATGGTAATCACTATTTGTCTTCGCTTTATTGTTTTCCTTACTGTTTCTAGTTTCTATCAATGTAAAGCTCTTTTTTTCTAATTGTGAAAATTGTGATTCAAGTTATTTTTTTAAAAATTCAATATGGCCCCAAAGATTCTAATATAAAGGGATTCCCAAGTCAAATCGTCTTCTTACAGATAAATTGGATGAATATAGAACACTTTTTTTAGAAATAATGTTACGTAAATATCAAAATGCTAAAGTATTCAGTCCAGAAATGTATGCTAATGAATTATTGAAATGCAGGATATAAAAGGAAAAATATTTTAGGTATATTATATAAATTTATACATTAATGCACAAAAAAACATTGAAGAAAAAAAACATTGATTTCATTACCATTTATAAAAAGTAGAGTGGGTAGTATGACTACATCACTGGCTTCTTTTCATATTAATATTGCATTTAATGTTAAATCAAATAATGGAAAATACGTTCAAAAAATAATAAATATAAAGTGCTATACTAGTGTGGGTTCAGTTATACTGGTGAGTTGAAATGCTAATTGAAAAGAGAATTTATAAATATGAATTTTTGTATAATACATTGCATATTCTATGACAGATTTAAACTTGTATTTGCAGAACATTCAGAAATTTGCAATGAAAATTTTTGCATTGATATTCTTTTATTTCACATGTGGAAAACAATTTGAAAAACAAAATCAAAAAGTCATATGACAGACAACTTATTAAATAAACGATATGATTGTGCTATAACTATTATTGTTTGATTTTAATAAAACTATTTTTAAAAAAATTTAACTGTACAATGCTACTCAGAAAAGATGACATCTCATTAAAGGTGACTGTACGTATTATTTTTTTATATATATTATTATTTTGTATATTAAATCAGAATTTATTTTTTATAGCATCTGTATACAATTGTAATCACATTCATATCGGCTTTTTCAAACCAAATTATGCAAACGCTTTTTGCAAGTGTTAAATAATAAATGAATACCCTCTGACCCATACAAGATATAGAATTTATGCAGCAATAAAAGGAATCCTCTTATTACTACGACTCAAATATTTATATATGAGCAAATCTGAAGTACTGGCACAGAAGGTGTGACTATAGAACAGTCACTTGTATACAGACACTATAAAAAATAAATTCTGATTTATATATATGATTAATTTCAGTTGGAATGACGTTCAGTAAATTCTAGTAAATTTCATCGGCGTCATTCATTCATAAGTTATATATAGTAATTCAAAGTGACTGTTCTATAGTCACACCTTCTGTGCCAGTACTTCAGATTTGCTCATATATAAATATTTGAGTCGTAGTAATAAGAGGATTCCTTTTATTGCTGCATAAATTCTATATCTTGTTTGGGTCAGAGGGTATTCATTTGTTATTTAACACTCGCAAAAAGCATTTGCACAATTTGGTTTGAAAAAGCCGATATGAATGTGATTACAATTGTATACAGACACTATAAAAAATAAATGCTGATTTATATATATGATTAATTTCAGTTGGAATGACGTTCAGTAAATTCTAGTAAATTTCATCGGCGTCATTCATTCATAAGTTATATATAGTAATTCAAAGTGACTGTTCTATAGTCACACCTTCTGTGCCAGTACTTCATATTTGCTCATATATAAATATTTGAGTCGTAGTAATAAGAGGATTCCTTTTATTGCTGCATAAATTCTATATCTTGTATGGGTCAGAGGGTATTCATTTATTATTTAACACTCGCAAAAAGCATTTGCACAATTTGGTTTGAAAAAGCCGATATGAATGTGATTATTTTGTATATTGTAGATTTTAGTCCAGAATTTTTTGTTTCTTAATTTGAATCAATTATTTTTTTCATTTTTTTTTCATTACATTCAGTGACTTGCTTCTTTCTTATATTCTTGTAGCAAAACGAACTCTTTGATTCAATAGAAAGTTTATTAATGAGTCATTTTCTCTTTTAATTAAATTTTAATTAAACATTTTTTCCTTCAGCAGAACTTTCACAGCCCCATTTACTTCACTTTTTCATATTCCAAAATACACAAGATAAATTACTTTTATCAGATTGCAATTTAAACTTTCTTTGAATTTATTTTAATTAAATATTTATTATTAGATACAAAACGTATTATTACCCGTTGATGAAGTCAATATTTCAAAATTAAAAATATTAATTAATCTATAATCAATCCCTTTAGCAATTGAGAAGATATTAAATTAATAATGAGGTCAAATATATATTTAGTGAAGAAATAACGATTTAAGAACAAATATTGCCAACAAGTGTAACAATATAAATATTTAGCGAGAAATTTTATTAGTCATTGCAAATAAAATAAATAAAGGCACAGTCAAGAAAAAAATATGAGAAATATTATATTTGAAAATAATTCATGTTTTACCTTAAGGAACACATAACCCCGCTCTTGAATAACGAACAAATCAAATTTATCTAATAGCCGTTTCGTTGTTTCACTGATATGAATTTTCTGAGCTATAAAAGAAATTATTGAAATAATAAAACTATTAATTATGAATAAACTTTTAATTTGTAATATTCAACTTTTTTTTACATTTAAAATAAGCTCTCATTTAATAAATAAAAAATTTAAATTAATTTTCTTTATTTTAAAATTTTTTAGAAAATATTATTAAAATATCCTATACTTAACAAATCTACTCTATTGATTTTATTTAAAAAATGATAAATTTATTAACATTAGTAGCATGAAGAAGATATGAATTAAGATTTTTCAAAAAGACAAATTAAAAAAGTATATATTATATGCACACATTTTTATATTTGTTTTTGATGAAAAAAAGACTGATGACTATATATTGCTTTTATTATGATATAGTTTTCGATTGTTTGGAAGCCACTTACAATTTTCTTTAATATTTAATATTTACAGCTACATCATAAAGTTGTATCCGTTGTTTTATACATTATTAAGCAGTTTATATACCATTAGATGAAGGTGTATGCTATGTTCAATAATGCAAACCCGCTTTTATTCCAAAAAACAAAACAAAGCAAAAAAGGCATATCTGTAAAACTTAATTCTTCTGTAGTGACATTTCAAATCATCTGACTATTCTAATTTTATTAATTATCTATTTTACTATCAATCTGCCTTAGGTGAATTCATTTTATACAATCTTAAATAATGAACTTTCCCAAACCATAAAACGAACAAGAAGGGTTTAATATAAAATGCAGCCATCAATATTCATTGTGTAAGATGGTTCTGAATGAGAAAATGAATCTGCCTATAAAATGAAAATCCATTCATGAGAGATATCAAATAAAAATGAAGAAAAACCAGATATTAAGTTGATAGAGGTGCAGAAGGAAAGTCAAATATTGATTGACGCTCCCAGTGAGAATCCTTAGTTATTTGTTGAACAAGCTAATAAAGAAAATGGATTAATTTACAGAGAAGCTGAACATCATCAAGAAGTTAGTTAATCAATATATTGAAGTAATTGATATTGAGATAGAAAACAGAGAAGTTACACAACCTACAGTAATAGTTAGTGTAGAGAGAAGATAATTAAAGAACCTATGAAATTAATTGATAATGAGATAGAAAACAGAGAAGTTACACCACCTATAGTGATAGTCAGTGTAGATGAGCAGATAGCTGGAGAAGCTATGAAATTAATTGATATTGAGATAGAAAATAGAGAAGTTATATAACCTGTAGAAATAGTTAGTACAGATGTAGAAATAACTAAAGAACATATGGAATTGATTAATAGAGAAGTTGGTAAAGTTAAAGTAAAGCTTGAAGACAAGTTAAGAAAGAAATTTAATGTAAATATTGAAGCATTCAATCTTAAGCTAAGATTGAGCTTCATGGTTCCTTCTACTATTTAATTAGCTAATCCCCATTTAAATCCTACATTTATACCATGCTCGTATAATTATACAAATTTAAATTTTTTAAACATTTATTATTACTGATTATTTTTGTGTATTAAAGTACTCAGGTGCAGTTCAGACATATATACATAAAAGGAACAAATTTAATAACTAAATGTTAATTTTGTTTTGTAAAACTTTTTCATATTAATTTTTTTTTCATTAAACTATCTTTTTTTTAGAATCCAATATGGAGAATGCGATCATTAAGTTTTCCAAAAATAAGTACAAGGGTGGGAATTAAACATTGTTCTATTATTGGGGAATTTTTTTAAATTAAAGTTTGATTTAAAATAAAATAAGGAATTAATTAAATAGATCACGCATTGTTAAAAATATTTTTGTCAAATCTACTTCCAATCTTGAAATAGATTTAAGTATTTTTTGGAAAATTATCTAACGATTGAATCTCTATAACAATGGTTATAATATGCTAATTAAATTGTACAAAGACAACAGCATTCTTCAAATACCTGAGTGAGGGTATACAATGGACAATTTTAAACCATTAAGGGAGGAGCCATTATGGCAAGTTGAGAGTTGCTAAGACCATCTATATCATTTTTTCTTTTTAATATGTGACTCAGCTAGAAAACTCACCACCTTTCTCTTGCTTCTAAGATCATCATCATACTACTATTTTGGTGCCCTGTCAACATGACTATTGAAAGAGTGCTGAAAAATGTAATGAAAACCATTTGTTGGGTTGATCATTGGAAACCATTTCTTAATCACCATGTACATGAGCTGAACTTACTCAATCAGACTATACAAGTGTGCAAAGGTAATTGATCAAGACCGCCCTGCAAAACTCATTTAAACCCTTTTAAAATGAACTTTAATTTCTAATATCCAGATTTTGTCCTCTTAAAATATATAACCATGTACACCTGGGTCTCTTTTTATGCGGACTTATTTAACACGATTTTGAAGTTACGTGATTCGTGTTTCAGCAGAAGTCGACCTCCGATAATGTGCTATTACTTTAAATAATAAATTTTGTGCACTCACATTATATTGAAAGTTATAGCACATTATTGGAATTTGACTTTCATCTTAGTAATTTCAATATTTTCAGTGCTTTATAAAAGTAAGATTTTATGCAATAATGAAATTAAAATCATGATTTCCACATTTTATGTATGCACACATTAAATTTTACAAGATTATAATTACATTCATATCGTCTTTTCAAGCCAAATGTGCAAACACTTTGCGAGTGTTAAATAATAAATTCAGACATTGTATATAGTAATTTAAAGTGACTGTTATATTGTCACACCTTCTGTGCCAGTACTTCAGATTTGCTCATATAAATATTTGAGTCGTAGTAATAAGAGGGATTCTTTTTATTCCTGCATAAATTCTATATCTTGTATTGGTCAGAGGGTATTCATTTATTATTTAACACTCGCAAAGCATTTGCACAATTGGCTTGAAAGGCCGATATGAATGTAATTTCAAATTGTATACAGACGCTATAAAAATAAATGCTTATTTATATATAAGATTATAATGTAAATTTGTTCAAACATTGTGCGTGTTAATTTTGCATTTTAAATCACATTCTGTTTTTGCTTTTTTAAAAAAACCGTAATCAATTATTAATCATTTAGTGTCCACAAGTTTATTTTTAAAAGGTAAGTAATAGCAGTGGGCACAATTAAAAATTAAAATCTGATTTTTAATTGTAATTAACAATTTAAAAATTACTTACGGGTGACTTGAAATTAATGTGATGCAAAACAAAATTTGATTTTTAAACGGAATTGAAAATTAAAGACAAAAATAAGAATTTAATTTTAATTGTTAGTTTTAATTAAATATTTACCAGCAGTGGTGAATAAATGTCTTTTTATTATCATAAGTCTAAGTTCATAAACAATTAATAAAATCATCATCGTCATCGTCAACAGAAAACCATTAACACAATATGAGAGTGAACTTGGCGCTAGTTGTATTTCCTCTTGTGAGAATAATTGCTGAGATTCTTGACTTTATTTAAGGAGAAGCCAAATACATCACATCACATCACATGAGAATCTGATTTTTTACTAGTTTGCAAATGAACGTGTTTTGGGGCACATAGTGATAATAATTAAAACTTGTATAAAAAAATGTAAATTACTGTACTGTAAATTATGCATAAAAATATATTATTTTGAATAAAATTAAATATTATAGTTAAAAAAAGTTTGTCTTGTATCAATTTTTTTCAAATTTGAAATTTTTTATTAGTCATATTTTATTTCCTTATTTTTTTTTTTTTTTTTTGCGCAAATTTTAAAGTAATTTTACGTTGGTGCTTTGCTTTTATGCAAATTTTGAAAAATCACAGACCACATCCCCCCTTTTTCAATGTAAGTTACGTCTATTTTTGCATGATTTTATTTGCATGTGATTTCTTAGGAACCTATCTATCACGTAAATGAGACCCAGGTGTAATTTTTCTCTCTGTAAAGATAGGATTTGCTCTCAATAACTTTCTTTCTGTAAATAAACTTATCATATGCTCTCCTTTCGTAATCTTGGTGCAGTCTGTCTTTTATATATTAAATTATGATTATTTTATATGAATTAATATGCCAATCCAAACAATTTTTCGAGCTTAACATATAAATTTTTCTCTTGCCCTATTGTAATCAGATCTCCTTAAGTTGAGGTTTGTAAATCCCCCACCCCTGTTAAATAAACTCAAACATACTTTAAAAATCAGATTGTTTCCTCCTTTTAACTTCCATGTTTTTTTTATAAAAATGAAGTCAGTATTTATCAAATCCCAGGAGTAATGCAATTAAATCAATATTTTCTGAGATTTTAAAATGTTATTTACTGAACTTCTAAAAGTGGTGGCTAATCATTTTGTTTTTCTAATATTTTATTACTTTTAAAATGATCAAACCAAAACAATCCCAGTATTTAAACCAAACCACAATGGTAGTGTTAAATCATGTTCTTTTATGGCAGATAAAGGGGGGGGGGGATTTTAGAATCCTATTTAATAAATGAAATTTCAATATATTGTCTTAAAAAAAGAAACATCCTTTTTATACATATGTTAAAATGGCATGGCTAATTAATAAATTGTAGCATTTGAAATGGGGCAGATATTTTGATGCCATAAATAATTACCATGTCACGTTGTTAGTGATCTCTTAAAAATAGACTACTGACATTAGGCTTAGTTTCATTTATTCATATCTATGTGCTTCTAATCTGGGGGTCACGATGGAAACGCATATTTGTGTTGGTGGTGGCCGACGCCATATTTTCTTTCAGATAAAAGGGTTCTCTATGCCGGTGAAGGCCCATGCTAGACCCAATTTCATATTTCTTTAAGCACTGATTAAGAAAAAGGGAATGTTCATTTTTATTTTGTTAAGGAGCACAACTCATCTTACTCGTTTGCCACAGGTCAGTAAGGTAAAATTTTATTTAATATTTTTTTTTGCTTCGTGACCCATTTTTGGTGCTGCAATATTCCAACTTGTGCTTTGCTAAAACATACATATAAATTCCAAAATTTTAATAGCTGCCTGAATTACTAAAGATTTTTTTGCTTTATACAATCCCACCATCATAATTCCCTTTTAGATTTGGAGTACTAGCCTGGGGGGGGGAGGGATATCAAGCATTCTGGTTGAAATATAAATTGTAAATTTTGTTAATCAAAGGTTTTGTTCTGTAATCAAATGCAACTTTGAAATGTTTTGGCTTTTTATTATTATTTTCACAAACTGAAATGGCATGAGAATAATTCATTCAGTATATAACTAATTTTCAGAGCGCTCATTATATCACTATATAGCAATCATCATATTTAATTGTAATCAATAAATGTGTTACTGATATAATATCTAAATTTGCTTGTAAAAATGATTGGCATAGTAATAGTAAACCTACCCAAGAAAATAAAAATGTATATTAATTTGTGAATGTTTAAAACCAGAATATGAGAGCATATGAACTACAATGGCATGTATATTCATGCCCATTGTAAAGTTATTTAAGTATTCAAATTCTTATTTTCTCCTCTTTCAAACACACAGCCATGCTTATATATATATATTAGTTTAGCCAGAGTTAATAGATGTCTCATTGTATTCTCCGCTCTGCTAGTGGGATGGATTAAAATTAATTCTCATGTGCCATCACTATTATGTTATTCATTAGGTGTTTGATGTGGGTCTTAGAGGGTGGGTTCAAATTCAGGTTGGTCCCAGACCTAAATATCGGGCTTGACTGGGTTTGAAGTACATTTTGTGAGTTCCAGCTCATGTTATATGAATAAACATGTTTTGACTTGTACAATATTCGTAAGAAAGGAATTAACCCAGAGAAATATTTTGGAAAAGTTTAGATTAAATTTAAGAAAGCAAAACAAATATTGATAAGTGCTATTTATTTTAAGACAGCAAGAAAGAAAATGCTAGAAAATATAAAGGCAAAAGTTAGACTTAAGAAGGTAGAGATAAAGTCTCTTAGAGAAAAACTTGTTAGGAGAAAAGATGTAAAGAATATAAAGGCCAGATTTAAAGGCAACATTAGGCCAAGTTTTAGGGAAAACTTTACTAAGAGGTATTGCTTTAATGCAACAAAAGGTAGGAAGAAGGAGTTAAATTCCAGAGGTACCTACAATGTCAGAAATTTTATACCTTACCCCAAGAAAATATAAATATTTGTAAAAACTTAGTATACTCAGCTAATTGTGCAATTTAGTGACAATGCTTGTCAAACTTAACCATTAATTGTTAATTTATAATAAAAAGAGTGTATATGTTTGAATTATAATCATTGCTATTTTTATATTATTTTTTTCCCAATGATGGAGAAATTGTGCATAAGTGAAACTTCACTTGGCTCCAACAGGGGCCAGAGTTTATCTTAGCTTAACTTTTTATTTGTAATTTTCTGATTTTTAAAAAAAATAATGATAAAAATAGAAGACATTATTTATTTAGTAAATGATATATGATAATAATTTATAGTATTGTAATAATTATTACATTTTGTATGGTTATGTGTGAAAATTATTAAGATATATGATAATTAGTTTGATGAGAGATATAAGATAATAAGTTTACTTAAAGGAAATATCAGTGAAGTTGTTTTTAAGTTAATAAATGATATTAAATGTGTTATTACAATACTAATACTGGGACAAAATATATTCTATTTTATTATTACTTATTTTAATGATTATTTTTGTTTAGGAAATTAAACCTTATCAAAATTTAAATTTATTTTTTAAAAAAATTGCCCTCAAGCTCTTCCCAATATATGTACATATTCAAAAGTCATAATAATATATAATGGTTGAAAAATAATATTTATTAAGATATACGATCATTAAATAAAACACATTTGTTACATAAACTATATATTTATTTTTCGTGTCATTCTTATTTAATGGATCTCATTCCAAATGAATTTATTATTCTTGAAATCACGTTCTAAGCTGCAAAGTGCTAAGGTGTTAACGTTATGAAATCGGTTGATGTTGCTTCAAGGTGTAATATATCCATAGCTACCCTCTCATAATAAAAGTGGGATTTATAAAAGAATGACACTTGTGCATGAATGTTTTAAAACAACTGGCTGAAAAATGTTTTGGTACATGGTGGTCAAAACGTAAAGATTTATATATTATATAAGGACATAAATATATATATATATATATATATATATATATATATATATATATATATATATATATATATATATATATATATATATATATGTAAGTGTTGTTGAGTTTAATTATTTTAATCAACATCAGTATCTTAATTAAAATTAATTAAGAAAATTAACTTTTTATGATTTGCAAAAAAAAAAAACTTATCAAAACAATAGGTTATAAATTACATAAATGATTATATATTTATACAATAAAAATAATTTAAATAAATCAAAAATACGTTCATGCTTTAGCTTCATAATCATGGTTAAAAAAAAAATTTCATTGTTAAATTAAAAAAAAAAACACATTTTTTTTAAAATATACTTTATTGAATGCTATTGACTCTGATTTGTGACATCTTTTTTTTTTTTTGCAATAAATCAAGCCTCCTTGATTTTTTGCTTTTGATCATTTCTTTCTTCACAAATCACTTCACTAATATCAGGATCAAAACCATGTTTGCATTCCTTTTCATGATTGTAAAATAGAGAAACATCTATTAAATCAGTTGTGTGTTATATTTATAAGTGAAGGTTCTTTATTCTCTTTCTTAAACATGCTTTTGCTGCACCATAGTATAAACATATAGGCAATTTAAGTAGCTGTACTACATGCATATATAATATTAGACCAATTTAATTTATCTCTTTTAATTTTATATTATTATTCAGTCTATTCAAATATATGAGTATGAGTCCTAAATCCAACATTGAACTTATCTGTATATATCTTTCCAATTTTATTTCCAATCCAAGGTACATACACAATAACACTATCAATTTTTTATTTCTAAGTTTTCTATCCTAATTTGTTAATTATTTATGTAAGTTTGAACCTACCAAGATTGTTTGATGCATGGTGATCAGGAAATACAGCTTGATACTTTGATACAAGTAAATTAAATGTATATAATGATTAATTATTGGTATGATTATCATTCTCAACATCAGAGTCTTAATTAACTTTTCATGGTTGTAAAGAAAATAATAAAATAAATAGCTGGATAAATTACTTTTTGATGTAACTGATAGATAGATAGATAGATAGATAGATAGATAGATAGATAGATAGATAGATAGATAGATAGATAGATAGATAGATAGATGGATAGATGGATGGATAGATAGATAGATAGATAGATAGATAGATAGATAGATAGATAGATAGATAGATAGATAGATAGATAGATAGATAGATAGATAGACCGACCGACCGACAGACAGACAGACAGAAAGACAGACAGAAAGACAGACAGACAGACAGACAGACAGATAGATAGATAGATAGATAGATAGATAGATAGATAGATAGATAGATAGATAGATAGATAGATAGATAGATAGATAGATAGATAGATAGATAGATAGATAGATAGACGCAAAGTCAGAAGACACATATGTAGGTGAAAATATAAATATGTAGATGAATAAATTAGAAGATATACTTTTTAAAATTACATATATTTATTATATTATTGAATTTTTCTAATTTCAAATATTATTTCAGTTTTTTTTTCTTTTATTTTTAAAACATAATTCAATTTCAGTTATTAATAATATATTTTCCTTTTGATTTTTTTTCTAAACATGTTTTATTATTGAATAACATCATATTCAAAGTAAATTTGAAATGAACATATAATCCACAATATTTATTTATACATAAACATTTTGATTATTTTATATAACTTTTTTAAGATTAACATACATATGAAAAATATTTGAGTGAAAAGTATAAAACTAAAAACGTAAAATATTTCTCAAATACATAATAAAAATAAAATATTAAAAAAAAATTAACAAAAAAATTAATAATTTAACTAATAAATGTATTTTTAAAGTATTATTTCCGAAATTTACTGACAATAATTTTGATTTTTCTTAATTTTGAAAAAGTTTACCTTAAATAAAAAAAGTGACTGCATATGAAAAAAATATATTACACGTGCTCTACTAAACTTTCTTTGACTTTTACATGGTTTGTTTAAATGAGATATGTATTTATATAGTGCTATGTTTTAATAAACTGTAATAGTAATAATCGGCCATTAAGCTAATTCACATGTGCTTTGGGGATCTTTAACTATAAATGAATACTCTCACTTTCAAACACAAGATGTCATTTGGGTACAGAGAATTCATGAGTGAAAAGATAGAATGATTCCATCTATTATTTGGACCCAAATGATGTTAAGCTATCACTTTAAATTACTTTTACTATACCTGACTGAATGACACTCTCATTTTCAAATGCTTAAGATTTGCCCATAAGTAAACGTTTGAGTCAAAAAGATAAATGAATTCATTCTATTTTTTCACAAAAACTTTATCTTGTGTTTGGAAGTGAGAGATTCATTTATAGTTAACATTCCACAACATGCATGTGCATTCGCTTAATGGCTGTATATTACTATTACGGTTTGTTTAAGTAATAAGTGAAAAAAATAAAAGAATTAAATGGAAAAGTTATATATTAATAATTAGTAAATTTAATAAATAGAATTTGTAGAGTATTATCACTATATATTTACTTACGTTCTCCATGTGATTCCATTCTTGATGCAGTATTCACAGTGTCTCCAAATAAAGAATAACGTGGTATTTTATAACCAATAATAGCGGCTGCACAAGGACCTATTGTAGAAATATATTTATGTGGATGATACTTTATCACAGTGAATAATATTAATATAATGTATGAATATATATTTAATTAATCGATGTATATATATGCCCATCAAAATTATGTATATAATTAATAAAATAAAAACTAGAATAACTAAAATAGTGATTAAACAAGTGATATTTTAAAGTAAATTATTTAAAATTAAACAAATATTTCCATTCTAATAAACAGATTAATTTTATTTAATTATAACAAAAATAAAGCTAAATTATTAATGTTGTTAGACTAGGAAAAAACTATTTTGTAAAAACCAAACAAAAGGTGTTATTTTAATCTATAAACAACAAAAATTAAATATATATTGTACTTGAAAAAATAATAAGGAAGTTTTTATTAATAATATTTTTGTCCCTAAATCAAAAGAATTGCAAGATATATGGTTTTCATGAATATATCTTTACTGTTCTTGTTAATTTATTAGAATACTTTTTACCAGATATTTATAATTACTATGCCAATATTAATCTTTTAGGCTTGCAAACCCAGGAATAGTTATATTGCTATAAACATTCAATGCTTCTCAGAGGTTAGGAATGCATAGACATGCATGCTGTCAATTGTTCTCTATTCTTACTATATTTCAAAGGTAAATTGGAACTTCAAGAGAATTAAAATCATCGAAAACATCTTTTTTATCTTTAACCAAGATCTTTAAAACTAATTATTTATAAAGCTGATCTATATACACCTAAAAATACACTTGACATAAAAGTATTGATGTCAAAGAAATATAATAATACAATTATAGTACATAAGGAAATAAGTTTTACATAAGAATAAAATCTCAAGATAAAAAAAAAAAAATCTCTAGAAAAAAAACTAATAGATATACATACATTATGTATATTCCATTTTTAGCTATTAATTTCAACATAAAGCTTGAAATTGTGTATAAAATAATATACAAATAAATGCATCACATCAAAGAAAAGAATTTGTAATTTTAGAAATTATATTTAAATTGTAATATAAAAAAATAATATTCTTATATTTCTAAATAGAATGCTTCCCATTATTGACATATTATGGAAACAGGAACAAATGTGAGAGAAGCTTCTACATCTAAATTATTTAAGACGTCTACAAGCATTTTGGTTCTTGATAATATTTTTCAATGTTTCATATGGGAAACGATCGTGCAGCAAGACTTTTTTGCAATGGACATACTAAGAAACAATAAAAAGTGAATGATCCAAGCCATATGTACACACACACATTAAATTATTTTAGAAATAATATACAAATAAAGTTTTAAACTTAAATGAATTTATTATTCTGAATATAAAGTTTTAATAAAATATTAATATTTCAAATAGCAGGTTAAATTCCATAATTCACAACTATAAAAATTATTAATATTTCAAGTAGCAGGTTAAATCCCATAATTCAAAACTATAATGCGGGATATTCATATTACTATATTTTATTTTACTTGATTAATCCTTTTCCTTTAAATTTTCTGTATAATTCTCTCTTTAGCATATTTTATTGATCCATGGTTTTGCAAATCCTGTACTACTTTCTGGCTATATTCTCTTTATTCTTCTAGATAGTCAATATATACTGACTTAATTTGCATAAATAGTTTCATTATTATCACTTTTCAAATTAACATATGTAGAATAATTTTATATTTGCATAATTTTACTTATTATGTATATCAATTATTTCTAGAATGAAACTTAACTGTCTTTTATAATGATAAAATGTATGCACACACACTCATTGAATTGAATTTTATTTATTTTTTATACATTAGTGTATCAAATGGAACAGGAATAAAAAAAAGATTTTTAAATGCAACAAGATATTACTGACATTGAACCAAATATTAAGTCCATTATAATGAAATGTTAGAAGTAATTCTAATTATTGATATCTGTGAAAAATAATGCATAGCATAATAATATGTGACAAGTGATGGGGATAAACCAATAGAATATGCATTATAACCATTATTCAAAGCTGAAAAAAATTATAAACATGGAGATAATTAAGCTTTGAAAATTGCTTTCAGTCTGAATAAATTTCACCAATACCTGTATAGTAAAATACTTATACTAATTATTGTCCAT
This sequence comes from Epiperipatus broadwayi, assembly GCA_028023455.1. Taxonomy (NCBI): domain Eukaryota; kingdom Metazoa; phylum Onychophora; class Udeonychophora; order Euonychophora; family Peripatidae; genus Epiperipatus; species Epiperipatus broadwayi. The sequence continues at coordinate 1,544,503 of JAQFVV010000123.1, forward strand.
AAACTACTACTGGAATTTTTTTTTAAAAAAATAAACCTTTATCAGATCATCTCAGCTCATAAATGATTTTGTAGTCAAAATATAATCTTCACATATGATGATGAAATAAATTATAATAAAAGGCAAACATACAACCTATGCTGCTACATTATCACAATTACAAAATAAAATGAAATCCATAGATGGTATAAGAGAGGTAAATTATATTGATACTCTTAAATCAGAGATATGCAATAATAAAATCATTGCATAGTTGACTAGAAAAGATGAGGGTTATAGCAATCTTTGTAATTGAAAAAGCATTGAGTGGCCATTGTCTGCTGATGGCAAGGAAGGAAGTATCTTTGGAGCAAATACAGAAGCCATGTCTATAGAGTTAGTCAGTGGCATCAATTGGAGATTCTTGTATATTTTGGTCTCCAATAATCCAAGAAGATGAGGTTGAATGAAAGTAATCCATTTATGTAATAGGTATAGCTTTGAGGAGAAATTGAGGCCATGGGCATTTAACCCTATTACTTTTAGTTTTATGGGGTATATAGAGGGTTGATGATTTTAGAGGAGGGATTTTTGAAAGGGGGACACTGTGAAATGGAATTCAATTCTGCTAATGTAAACTATAAGTTGATAAATTATTAGCTGATTAATTGCTACTAAGGATGAATGATCAGTTTGGTTAGAAAGGTTGTGTTGGGATGGTGCTGATTTTGGTTTGGATGTTGAGCAAAGTCAGGAATTAGGTATAGTGAGCTGTTGATTTGCATAGTCTTGTAGGGGTTGTCAGTAATCTCATTGATGAGGGATAAGGGTTCTGAATCATTAGTTTTGTTTTTTTTTTGTTGATGAATTTTCTTTGTCCTTCCAAGTTTTGTCTAGCTTTCATTGGGAGTTGGGTGTGGAATGTAAAATGGTATGGATAATAAACATGGTGTAATTGTTTCCATGATAATTTTGAAGTTTTATTTTTTATGATGTGTTGTGATATAGTGATGGTCCATCTCAAGAGGAGGTTGGGAATTCATGCTATAACCTGGCATTCTTGTTGATCAGTGGAAGGGCAGTACTAGATGAAATAGATTCTGGATGCAAGTTAGACTTTGCATACATAATGGTGATAGAATGATGTATTTGTCTGGATAAATGTGAAATTCATTGATATGAATTGTACATATGGCATGTAATGGGGGCTATTCAGGAGATTGTTTATTAGGCTGCCTGTTGTTTCAGGCACTAGCTGAGAATTAGCAGATTTTAATGAGTTGCTGGTTGATTACAGATCTGTTTTAGCAATAGTTGTCAATGAAGGTGGAGCCGGTAGGTTAAAGCACTGAGTTTCAAGATAACTCCTCTCTCCTCCATATTTATAGCACTGAGATATTAAATCATGAAGATATAAATATAAAGTTGCATTTTGATCAATAATTTGGGCAGGGATCATATTTGGGTCAATATCTGGATGCAGTTGAATTTTGAATTTGTAAATGTTGTCTGGAATAAATACAGAGATATTTTTGAAAACAATTGATTGAAAAAGGAGTTTTTTTTCAAAGAGCTGTCTCATCCATTGGAAATTTTGTGGGGTGTATTCTTCACCATTTCAGTGATGCAGTTGTTCTCATTTGAATTGACTGTTATCAATATATAGTTTTCTAGTGCTTTTATTTGACTTTGGAAGTGCTATATTTGAATACTCTGGAAAAATTAAATCACCAGGTACATAGTATTTGGATGATCAGCTATCCAATTGATTGAATCCCACATTCCATGCATTGTAATGAAACACATTGTCGAGTGAACTTGTAGAGAGATACATTCATATCAGTGATTAATAGCACCAGAGACTGGGTGAAAAATATCTCTTAAATGTTATATAAAAAAACCTTGGGAGATAGTATTGAGAAATTTGTCACTAATATTTGCTAGTGTTTCTGATATTCAGTCAATAGTTGGAGGGGGATAGTCCTCTTGTATATTTAAATCCAAATCAGTGATGTCATTGAGAGTAGTTTTGCAAAAATTAGGAATTGATTTTGGAGTGTTTGGAATTTCATTGTTATTACTATGGGATAATTATACATTATTGCTGATGACATTTGCATATGTTTTAGAACTTATACTTTGAGTTTTCAAGCCAGTAAAACCATTTGAACCTATATTGTGGTTAATCTGGAGAATTTATGCATCACTGCTGACATTTCCATCTGTTTGATTAGTATTTGGACTTTGATTTCTTAAACTGTTTGTACTATTTAAGCTTATATCCCTGTTGCTATAGGGATGTTTAAAATTTTTAGTTTGATCTTTGGAGAAAGTAATATCCGAATCTTTACTTTGGTTACCATGGATAATTTGTTCATTTGATGATATTTCCTTATATATGATTAGGATTTGGAGTTTTTTCTCTGAAACTGTTGATTTTATTAGAAATTATATCCTTGTTGCTATGAAGATTTTCCACATTGCTCGTAATAAAGTTCTGATATGACTGATTAAAATCTAGACTTTGATCTTAGAGAGCTAGTAATATTAGCAGGAAATATCTGGTCATATGATAACTCCATAGTCATATTTGACATTGATTAAACAATTAAATTTAATATTTTTTATCAAATTTGTAATAAGAATTGGCAAATGTGCAAAAAAATAATTAGATGATTAAAAATTATAAAAACTGTAAATATGTAAGCTTGATATTTAAAGTACTTTAAAATTTATATAAAATAGAGATAGAAAACTTTTCCTTGAACTGGTTTCTGCTCATCATCATCATCATTATTATTACTATTACTGTGGTTGTTAATGTTATTATTATTCAAAGGTAAACTTTATTA
>JAQFVV010000123.1:1549833-1865713 GCA_028023455.1 Epiperipatus broadwayi
TCTCTCTCTCTCTCTCTCTCTCTCTCTCTCTCTCTCTCTCTCTCTCTCTCTCTCTCTCTCTCTCTCTCTCTCTCTCTCTCTCTCTCTCTCTCTCTCTCTCTCTCTCTCTCTCTCTCTCTCTCTCTCTCTCTCTCTCTCTCTCTCTCTCTCTCTCTCTCTCTCTCTCTCTCTCTCTCTCTCTCTCTCTCTCTCTCTCTCTCTCTCTCTCTCTCTCTCTCTCTCTCTCTCTCTCTCTCTCTCTCTCTCTCTCTCTCTCTCTCTCTCTCTCTCTCTCTCTCTCTCTCTCTCTCTCTCTCTCTCTCTCTCTCTCTCTCTCTCTCTCTCTCTCTCTCTCTCTCTCTCTCTCTCTCTCTCTCTCTCTCTCTCTCTCTCTCTCTCTCTCTCTCTCTCTCTCTCTCTCTCTCTCTCTCTCTCTCTCTCTCTCTCTCTCTCTCTCTCTCTCTCTCTCTCTCTCTCTCTCTCTCTCTCTCTCTCTCTCTCTCTCTCTCTCTCTCTCTCTCTCTCTCTCTCTCTCTCTCTCTCTCTCTCTCTCTCTCTCTCTCTCTCTCTCTCTCTCTCTCTCTCTCTCTCTCTCTCTCTCTCTCTCTCTCTCTCTCTCTCTCTCTCTCTCTCTCTCTCTCTCTCTCTCTCTCTCTCTCTCTCTCTCTCTCTCTCTCTCTCTCTCTCTCTCTCTCTCTCTCTCTCTCTCTCTCTCTCTCTCTCTCTCTCTCTCTCTCTCTCTCTCTCTCTCTCTCTCTCTCTCTCTCTCTCTCTCTCTCTCTCTCTCTCTCTCTCTCTCTCTCTCTCTCTCTCTCTCTCTCTCTCTCTCTCTCTCTCTCTCTCTCTCTCTCTCTCTCTCTCTCTCTCTCTCTCTCTCTCTCTCTCTCTCTCTCTCTCTCTCTCTCTCTCTCTCTCTCTCTCTCTCTCTCTCTCTCTCTCTCTCTCTCTCTCTCTCTCTCTCTCTCTCTCTCTCTCTCTCTCTCTCTCTCTCTCTCTCTCTCTCTCTCTCTCTCTCTCTCTCTCTCTCTCTCTCTCTCTCTCTCTCTCTCTCTCTCTCTCTCTCTCTCTCTCTCTCTCTCTCTCTCTCTCTCTCTCTCTCTCTCTCTCTCTCTCTCTCTCTCTCTCTCTCTCTCTCTCTCTCTCTCTCTCTCTCTCTCTCTCTCTCTCTCTCTCTCTCTCTCTCTCTCTCTCTCTCTCTCTCTCTCTCTCTCTCTCTCTCTCTCTCTCTCTCTCTCTCTCTCTCTCTCTCTCTTTTTACAACTATTTTTAACAAATTATAAATCTTCACATTATTATTGTAAAAAAAATATTTGAAAATTTTTATATTATCATTTAAACAATATAAAATATTTCAGTAAGGTTAATACTCTTTTATTATAACAGTAATATGAAAGAAAATAATTATTCTCATATTCCTATTTTAAATATACGTTAATTTCATACTTGCAATATGTTAAATATTTAAGTCAAGCTTATTTAAGCATATTTAATTCAAACATAGCCATTAGGTATATGTAAATCAAATAGCATATATTTCAAACAATATTATTATATTTATTTGTATTTATATATTGGACTATTTCCATCATCTAATGTAAGTATTAAATGTCTTAAGAAAAAATTAACTTTATTTAGATATAAATATATTCAACTATTAGTAATATCACCCAGGTTAGTATATGCACAATGGTTCAAGAGGAATTATTTTTCTCTCTTCTTTAGATATTGCTGGTCTTACCAGTGACAATACTAGCATGAGAATCAAACCCAGAACCTTAGATACTTGAATATTAAATTTTAAAGTAGTACTCTAATAAATTACATATGGTTAGTTCCTCCTGATTTTTCCACTTTTTCCTAAGAGCAAAGTTGGTTAATGGTTTCCATACCTTATGTATATAGTCGTACTAGCTTGAGTTATGGTATTGTTCATAATTGTTCTGTGAACAACTTCTTTAAATTTTCTTTTTGTACCTTTTTTCTCTATCCAATATTTTTGTATTTTTACAATTGAACATATCCCTAGACAGATCTGTTTTCTCTCTTTTAACCATCAGTTTGTGTTCCTGCATGTACTTTTCAATAAGATGACTAGTCTCACCAAAATACATTCTTCTACATTTACATGGTATTTCATTGATGCAGTTTTTTTTTTCTTTTTAGCATTTCAAGTTTAGGCTTGGTAGATGTTAGATTTCCTATTAGAGAGGTATGGCTCTGGAGAGTGTTCTGATGTTATACTGATTGCATATTTTTCTTAATTTGTCTTCTATTTTTGGTATGTATGGGTACACTATAATACCAATAATTGTTTTTATTGTTCTATTTGTTATATATTTAATGTTTTGTTAATAACAGTTGATGGATAATCAATTTTTATAAGAGTTTGTTCTACTTCTTTTTTATATTACTGTTTTCTGAAAAAACTTATTTTGCTCTGTTGTTTCGTGATACTATAACTCTATGTTTTGTGTTTCTGGTGTGTTTGAATGTATAATCTGAATATTTTCCTATATGTGTTGGTTTTTGTAAATTGTAGTTTTGATTTTGCCATGAGAAAGACTTGTCACAAGAACATCAAAAAATGCCAAATTTTGTTTTTGTTCTGGTTCTACTGTGAATTTAATTGAAGAGGATAGGTTATTGATGTTTCCAGAAAATTTGTAATACTGCTTCACTAGGTGGCCATACAACAAATGTATTATCTTCATAATAAAGTCAAAATTTAGGTAGAGATAGAGTAGTCTTTATGGCTGTAGTTTCAAGTTTTTTCATGTAAATATTGTTAACCAAGGGTGACAATGGTGAACCCATAACAACACCTTAATTTTGTTGGAAGAATTCTGTGTTATATTAAAAATAGGTTTTATTATGCAGGATGTTAATAGTTCTATTATACTATCAATAGAGTTGTTTTGGTTTGTAACCTATTATCACTATTTAATATTTTCCTTACAATAGACAAGGTTTCTTCACAGGATAAATTAGTGAATAATTTTTTTACATCTAAGCTTACTAGCAAGTCGATACTTTTAATTTTCATGTTATTGATTAATTTTATAAAGTGTTTAGAATCCTTTACAAAGGATTGGGTCTTGTATGCCAAAGAAGTAAAAACTTTGTGAAGAAATTTTGAAAAATTTTGGCAAGGCAAATTTTTAAAACTAACAATAGTTCTTAATGGTATGTGATCATTATGGATTTTAGGTAGACTATAAAGATGAGGAATTTTACTGAAATATGATGTTAATTTATGTTTTTCTGAATCACTGAAGTACCTGCACTGCTTTCTGAGTAATGCTTGTAACTTTATTTCTATACTCGATATCAAATTTTTTACCACATTTCTGTATTGACCTGCTGTGAGGAGTTCTTGTATTTTGTATTCATTACAAATGTTGTATTGCCTTTGTCAGCAGATAAAATAATTAGAGATTTATCTACTTTGAGAGATTTAATTGCTTTCCTCTCATCATAAGATATGTTTGATTTCAATTTTTTGTTACTTGTAAAGTGTTTTTTTATTCTCCAGTATAATTCTACTGCTTCTTATAATGACAATTTTTGAGTTATTTTCTCAATAAATTCCATTATATCAAATAAAGAAATGTTGATGAAATTATGACAAAGTTTAATCTTTTTTCAAGTGCAAAAATTTCAGTGTGTTAGATGTTTAGAAGTGATAATTTAACAGATGAAGCTTGTAAATTGTTTGGTACATTATTGTTTTTGACCTTATAGATAAGTATATAAAAATTCTACTGACTGTTATTTTTTGGCAGGATGGCTCAAGTGGGTTAGAGCATTAACTTAAAATTCAGTATTCAAAAATCTAAGGATCCAGGTTTGATTCTCATGTTAGTACCGTCACTGATTCAGGCCAGCAATACCTGAAGAAAAGGGAAAGTAATAACTCTTGAAATGTTATTGTGTGTGCTATTACTAAGAGTTGAATGTATTTAGAATATTCAAATCTTTAAATTTTTTTAAAGACATTCAGTACTTATATTAAATGGTGGAAGTAATCCATTATATAAACACAATTAAAATACCATCATCACAAACCTTCAGGAGGATATTACATTTATTATTTTGCTTTGCACTTATTCAGGAACTAATATCCACATCAATATTGCAAATAATTCAAAATCGGATGCAATAATCTATTTTTATTAATATGATTTAATTAATAAATAGTAATAGTATCTGAATTACTACAATAAATTAAATGTAAATACTAAATTAAATATTTTGTCTATTTTATACATGAAATGATAATTGTCAAAATTTCTTGCTATTCATAAAGCTAGCTTGCTTAACAGAATTTAGTGACACTGATTTTTTTATAAATCTCTTTGCACATATATGGACGATGTCTAGTAATTGGTAGTTATATTATAAAATAATTATTATCCAATATTATAGGATTTACCTGAGATTTGTTCATGGAATTTAGTGCATGTTTTTCATTCTCAATTCAAGTGAGTGTGAGTTTCCATGACAAATTTCAATGACATTTCATGTTGAGGCAAAGTTTAATATAAAAAGATTTTGCAAGGTTTTAATTATTATTATCATTTAACTTAGTATTTAGATGTCATCAGTTATTGATAATTAAAAAGATCATATATTCATTTTTCAATGGCAAAAATTAATATTTCTGCACTTCAGCAATATAGAATTTTGGGTTAACATATATATACCATATTTTTAAAAAAAATACTTTACCAATATATTTTAGTCTCAAAGCTAAAATATTTCTTGTTTTGATTCTTTCGTTCAGTGTTATTCCGATTTATTAATTTTTTAATTTTCAAAATTGATTTTTTAATGTATTTTATTTTTTGAATTTGTTCTAATGAAATTTGTAAACAATAAAAAAATAAAATAGAGAAAATATATCTTTAATTTTTTTCACTAAAGATATAGATATAAAAAGTCTATAAAATTAATGATCATTTATAGTATTAGAGTGTGTTAATAAAATGTAATCGAAAAATGTCGTACATTATATAAATGTTATATATGATTACTATTTTATATATGGTCATTTCACAAATGATACCATCGTGATTCTAAGTAGATCATTAAAATAATCATAGCATGTAAAACTGAAATAGTTGTACTCAGCTGATGAATTATATATATATATATATATATTAAGATAAATCTATTTATTCATGTTTAAAATTGTTTATATATACATATATAATAATTAATAAACCAAGTTATAAATTTCCTAACATGCTTTTAAGCTTGCATTCAAATGATCACTAGATGGAGCTTATCAATAGCTCTAAACAAGCTTTGTTTTTTTTTAAGAGCCAAAAGAGAAAGAATTCAAAATCTCTATCATTAAAACCCTATCTCCAGACCAATTGGTTTTGAGCTTATGGCTTACCTACATGGAGGGCTGAATCTCTAGAAACTAGATCTAAAACATTAACTCAAAAGTCAGCACTTATAAAACACATTTCTATCAATTTGAAAGTCTTGAAATTTTCGGACATGTAAATGTCTTCAAAACCAGCTTTGCAAATCAGATAGCTATATAAATCTGAAAACAAAGTTTGTTTAGAGCTATTGGTAAAATCCACATAGTGATATATATATATATATATATATATATATATATATATATTTAATTGACATACAAACACTATATATATATATATATATATATATATATATATATATAGTGTTTGTATGTCAATTAAATGTTTAAATTTTCATAATATTATTTATTTAAAGTTAGTGTTTTATTGCATTTTATATTTGGAATGCAATATGATATAGCAATGAACTAATAATTAAATTAAAGGTTTAATTACTATTGTTAAGCACTTTAAGTCTAATTATATTCACAAAAGATGTGTGTGTGTGTGTGTGAATAATTTATAAATGAAATGTAGTAATATTTTTTTGTTGTGTACATAAATTTTTATTTAAATTTATTTAAAAAATTTATTAATTAAGAAATTAATTGTTTATTTTACAAATATTTAATGTAATATTTAGATGCCAAAAGATTTTAAAATATTACTAGTTGGTCTGTTTGTAAATCTATTTGAATATCAATAAAAATAATAAAAAAAGTATTCTTATTGTTATTAACTTTTCTTTTAATTTCTTGTCTTCTGTTTTGGTCAGTCAAAATCAGTTCTATTGTTTTTTACTAATTGCTAACTTCAAGATGAAGAAAATCTCTATAATGTGTGAACAAACAATAAGTATGTGTGGCTAAAAGCCCAGATCATTTGCAGTTTCACCAAGCCCTCTTTGTCAGTTGATCATCAATTTATCAGCCAGAGAGTCCTAAAAATCAAATGTATATTTAAGGGAGAGAAAATGATAATGCAACAAAACCTTTCTAAATCTCTGGAAGGAAAAAAGGATCAGTAAGATGATCATTTACAACACTTACATGAATTGTCAATTTGCAGCATGTACTTAACATAATTATTTATTTAAAAAAAGTAAGCACTTGAATGATAAACTGAAATAACTGAGATTATTTTGTTATGTGAAGTGACATTTCTTTTGGAAACCTTTCTATTATCAGTCTTCTTGTCAAAATTGCTGGGGTAAACAAGAATTTAAAATAGTATTGGATTTTAACTAACATAACTTTTAATAAAAATAAATAATAATGATAATAAAGGGAAAGGTCAAAACACATTATTATATATATATATTTCAATTATTTTCTTAATTTTCTCCAATCGAAAATGTAGAAAATAAAGAGCCATTATTTACAATTTAATTAATGCACTCTTATAGCTCATACACATTTCTATATTTCTTTATTAGGATGAATAGATTAATTTTAAAATGCATAATTTTTTTATTGGATAAAAACTATCCAATTTATAGGTTCATTATTGCTGTTAGTTGTGATTAACTCATAACAATCTGTATAATTGTTAAAAATATGTTTCAAAGGTGAATGAATTTGTGATCACTTTCTGTTGTAAAAATAATAATGCAGTTTTATAGACTTAGATAAAGTCATCAGCATATGTACATATTTTAAAATATAGTGGTTATGGAATTTTTATGTTAAAGCATGCATTTACCGAGTTATTTTTAAAACAAAATTGTTTTGAAGAGTTGATATATATGTTGTATTGAATACACATATTTTTTGTATTCATATATTTTAGCCAGTTAGTCAAGGGATTCATGTTGTTGTTAGTTTTTAAATAATATTTATAAGAAACCAAATATGTTTAAGATTGAGAAGGATTTAATATAATTCGAGAATTAGTCTAACCATTGACTGGAGGAAATACATTCTTATTATATCAAATTTTTTAATACTTAAAAAAAAATATGACCTTATTTATATGTATGATATAGATCGTTTTGTTCATACCTAAGACAAACAATATATCACATCTACTTTTGTTATGATAAATTACTTACAGATTTATATTTATTTTAGTTGAACAAAAATAGAAAAAATGTTAAGAAAATGCAAAAATTATTATAATACTATTACTGCCTTTCTATTATAAATGTAAATAAAATGTGAACTTATTTATTAATTAAATTGACTTGTATATTTTTATGATATTATGTTACTTATCAAAAGTCTTGGTTCGGACAGTTATAAGAATTCATTCAGATATTTTTTCCATGTGTCATAGTATCGGCCGGGAAGCGAACCCGCTAACCCGGACTACTGCTTGTAAGGCGGCTGTGCTGACCTCTCGACCACCAACGTTTGATGGATATTTTATTTAACCTGAGATGCTTAAAACAACATTAACACATACTTGAAATTTAAGTATTACATACTTTTCTCAACTTTAAAAAAGAATTAATTTAGAAAACACATTAAATTATTTATTTATTAAATGTAATTGGGATTTAATTGATTCTTTTACATTTTAAACTAATTATTGCCTCACCAATTCTTATAATAATGTTTAGATTTAAAGCTATAAAGTCATGATTAAGTTAAACTAAATTGCACTTCCTTATTTACAATTTAGTTACCCAAAAATCCATGGGGCATATATATATATTGAGATGAATTTTCTATCTTAATTTATATATAAAATATAAAATACTTGGAAATTCTGAGTTGGAGTCAGATTTTATAGATTAGATCAAGATTTTATAACTAAAGTTAGGTTTCAATATATTATGTGTACACATTCATAGGTAAAGGAAAATAAAAGATTGAATTTATTTTTTATTTCATTTTAAATGATACCCATTTAAATTAAATAAATTTGTGTAAAAGTTTCTTTAGTAAATAAAGATTTTTTTTAAAAAAAGTTGAGTTTATTATAATTGCAAAAATCTGATTTTTTTAAAAAAAAACACAAAATAGTTTATCATAATATTAAGCCAAATTCATTTGCTTGAAGTTTTGCAAATGGTATAAAATTTTAATTAAAAATATTTTTAAAGATTAAGATAAACTATTTGTCATGCTAGTCAACATGTTTTTTTATCTAAGAAATTTTGTATAAACATGAATTTTAATCAAAAATAGTTACTGGCTGTAACTATATAAACAAGCAGCCTCAGAAAATAATGTTGCCTTTTCTTTTGCTGCCTCTGTTTGCCATATGCTAATATCATCCTTGTTGTTACAATGTATTTCAAGGAACCTATTTAAGGATTAGAAATAACAACCATGTATTGGTAAGCCACTAGGGAACTTCTGAATATGAATCCCACTCTCTGGATGTCAAGCTCTATCAACTGAATGAATTCCAATCTCATGCCAATCAGCTATAAATATATAATATTGCAGCTTCAATAGATGTACTTCTCAATTTTGTAGGTTAACTAAGTTTAATATAAACTTGACTCTAGACCTGAAAGCCTAAATATTTGGAAAACTATTAACAGTTTATTTCATTAGTGAATGTTCATATTTGATTTAAAAATCTAAATGAATTTCTTTAATAACTACTAAATCTATCAATTTATGCATTAGAAGTTTAGAACTTTTTTGTAATTTTTATAATATTGCTGAATATAATAATCAATATAGTGAATGATATCATTTCTAGAAAGCTGTGTTTTCCCATGACCATAATCTTTATAGTAACAACATTCAGAAGAAAATATTCTCTTATATTTAAAAATAAAACACATTTGTAAAGAATACATATGTAATAAAATTTATTTTTAATTTTTACTAATTATTATTAATTAATTATGATGCAAATATAATCATAAATTTAACAAAAAAAATCAAGTTTTTAGACCATTCCAATATTTTCTCAAAGATCATAATATTTCTGTGAAATACACTCAGCAATGTTTGTAATCACTGAATAAACAATATCTACTCGTGAAACTCTGGTTTCAGTACCTTTGTAATACCAATTATTTCATTTTTACCACCATCTTTTGTTATTTTTGGTATTTCAAATATTAAAAAATAAATATAAGTGAATTTTAAAGCTGTAAATAAAAAGTTTTGCAAAATTTTCACCAGGAGAAAAAATGAATATTTTACTTTCAGAAATTTCAAACGAAGTTCTGTCATCTTGGAATATGACCTGGTTAATAAATGAAATGTATTTCATGTAGAACATTTAAAAAAAATTCTCTTAGTATCTGTGATCAAGATTAGTTATATATAATTTCAGCTGAGATTCCATTATCTCATGACATCTACTTTGGAACATTGATAATAACTAACACAGTGTAGGACTCCATAAACATTTTATCCTTGAATGATGTTTATCCATCCATTTTGTCAATATTACAATCCATGGTAAATTTGATAGTGTTATGGTTTTATGGAAGTTATCATAGCATTTGTTGTTATACATTTCATTTCAATCATAAAGACATCAAATGAAGGGAAGTGTAGATTTTTCTCTCTCTAAGTGTTTTTCTACTCCCAGTCCATATTTCCTTGCTATAAGTTCTTAATCTATTTGTAAAAGTAAAGTAAAACACAAATTTTGAAGCAAAAGAAAGTATGTGTGTTTCTGCTGAACTAATTTTTGTAGCTATGGTATAGACTTTTTTTTTCAATTTTTTTAAACAATAGCTCATGAACATGTGATTTTCTTTATCATTGACATAACTTAATAAAAATATTTCATTTTTAAATTAAAAAAATAAACCATCCATTCCCTCTACATTTATCCCAAATTAATAAACATGTTTTTAAACATAAGACCTATAATTGTTTTGTTTATTTAGGTACTCATAAATTACAAAGAGAACTGACATGTTTATATTACATTATTAAAGCTGTTCATATATATATAATAATTAAAAAAGCAAGTCATATAAAACGTGACATTACTTTTAATGAGCTTGTAGTTACAAAAATGCACATAGAGAGCGTACCAATAGCTCAAACAAGCTCGTAATTAACAAGTGCGGTTATGAGAAATATTTAAAATCTCTATCCAGAACACTCTTATCTCCAGACCATGGTTTCAGGCTTATGGCCCACATCAGTGGAGAGCTAGTGGGCCAAGGTCTAGTGTCTGAATATTCTAGCTCTCCACTGACATGGGCCATAAGCCCGAAACCATGGTCTGGAGAGAAGAGTGTTCTGGATAGAGATTTTAAATATTTCTCATAACCGCACTTGTTAATTACGAGCTTGTTTGAGTTATTGGTACGCTCTCTATGTGCATATATATATATATATATATACGCTGGCTTCACCATTCACCATGGTCTAGCTAAGACCCCAAGTCCAACCACAGTGAATGTATGTTTTTTCTCAAACTTAAAGAATGACCGGCATCAACAGTTATATATTATTTTAAGGGAAATTATTTTAAGAGAGGGGAAAAAGTTAATGAAATAAAATATAAAAAAATAAGATAATTATTTTTTTTTTAATTTTTCTTTATTTTTAAAATATGATGACAGAAAAAGATAAGATAAATTTCCGTAATTAAGCAGAATCCATTAAAAAAAACGATTAATTTATGAAACATTTTAATTAAAAGAAAAATAGATAACAAGGAAAATTTTGAAACAATAGGCCACTAATAAGTAGTTTAATTAAAAATATAATTTGGGAAAAGGAGTATAAGTAAAGAACTTTTCTTTTGTTTTTCAATCTGGAAATCTGCTCAAGCTCTTGAGAAGAACTGTTAAATTAAGAATTTCTAGAATTGGCTGAAAATTATTTTTTTTTAACAAAAAAAAATTCATTTTTGAATTCCTGCTTGCTGCCTTTTCATTGTTGCTGTAGATTATTTGCTCTACACATATTCAAATCCAGAACTTTGTTACTCTACAGAAATGCTGGAGTAGTTTTCTTTGTCTTCAATTTCCTGTCTCTGGGACTGGAGTTGTAAAGATGTGAGCCAGCCAAAGAATCAAGAAAAATGCCCAACAAATGACTACCCTGTAGTAATTAATTCTTTCTATGGAAACATGAATAAAAAAAGGAACTGCCATGCAACATCAATGGAATTCATCTTGACACATGCACGTTAATTACCAGTCACTATACTCTTATGTGAAATGTGTTTATCTTTTTCAAAGTAAATTTAGATATATGGTTTTTTTTGTTTGTTTAACTGAAACACAGGCTTATTATATACCTGTGTCTATATATGTAATATAGAGTATATGAGCACAGACTTTCAGATGATCCATCACTCTCCACTCTATCTAATAACACTGATACACTCAAGCGCATATATGCTGAAAAGATAAATACTCACCAATATATGTATTTCATGCTAAACTAGCAATCATCAGTTGGTCCAGATTACCATCTCCCACACATATATACTATAAGTGCTCAGATATATATTAAGATAGAAAATCCTCATACTTTAATGGACAGGTTCCAATCTACTACACACTCCAACTCTTCAACCGTCCATTCAATTGAAAATCTGATGATGGAATGCTCGAAGGCCACACTGAGGCCGAGATTCTAGTCACACCCATGTTGACCTAAGGCTAATCTGAAACCCACATGTACAGGACATAATCCATGAAATACATATGCAAGGATGGGCAGACATCTCTACAATGTAATAACTGAAACACAGGCTTATTATATACCTGTGTCTATATATGTAATATAGGGTATATGAGCACAGACTTTCAGATGATGATATTTTATAAATTTTTTTTTTTTTTTAAATATTGTAATTGGTATTGGGATTAATACATATAATGGCAATGAATCTTCTTAATTTAGGTAAAAAATGAGTCACTAAACTTGATCGCCACTATACAAACTATAATTAAGCATTTCATTTTATGTACATGTTTTATTTTTTTAAAGACAGAAGAAAAAAAAAAAAAAAATGCAGAAAGTGCAAATCCCCCCCCCCCTCCTTTTTTTTTATTAATAGTGCATTAAGTTCTAGATTTTTCGTGCAGGATTTGAGATTTAATGATTAAAGATTTGATTTAGCTTTCCTTTTGTTAGAAAAGAAGAAAAAAAAGAAAGTCCTTACCTATATTTCTTTGCCATATATGTCTCCTTAATTAAATGTAAAAGGTTACAAATATATGTGTATTTTTTAAAGAATGTAAAATAACAAAACTTTCATTTTTCATCTAGCTGTAAAAGAGAAAATACAGTTGCCCATATTTATTGATATTAAAGTTTTAAAAAAAGATTTGTATTAACTCTGTGGTGGACTGGATGAACGCTAACTATTTTTAACATACCTTTCTTTCCCCCCTTTTGCATAAGTGATTTAATTTTTTCAAAAAAAAAAAACAATTATTTTATAAGGGATTTTTTTTTTGCTTGGTTAGACTTTCAGAATGTTTTTTATACGTTTACTAAGGTTTTTCTTTAAAATTTAAAGGTCGTTGGAGTGTATAGATATTATATTGCATACTAGGTGATCTGTGGATATGTCTCTGAACATTTTGGTGCTTTCCTCACCAAGTCTATGTAGGCTAACATACCTGCCTCAGAAAATAAAATTGGATCTCATATCTTTCAAATATGTATAAATATATATAACTGGACATAAGCAACAAAACTCCATTCCTTAATTTGGATCATGCAGTTAGTGAATGAATTCCTTTTCTCTAACTCAGTTTAGAGATGGAGAACTATCCAGTCTTGTGTTAGCCTTTTGGTAGCCATTTGTGTCTTGGGACTCATCATTTTCCACAATATTATTTTATATGTAAAATTTATTAAGTGTAAACAGATAATATTATAATAACGTGAAAGCTAAAGCATTCAACAGATACGCCTTAAACATGTTAACATGACAGCCAATAAGATGGAATAATGACATCACATGGACCTCTCAATTATCAAACACAAGTCAGAACTATAAGAAAAAGATTGTCTGTCACATTAGTATATTTAAGGCATATCTCTTGAATGCTTTAGCTTTCACATTATTACAATATTATTTTATCTTAGGCTGACATATTTTATATTTATATTTATTTCAAAGACTTTCTCTGCAGAATATTATTGATGTGTCTAAATCAAGATGGAAAATATTCATAGGGGGATCACTATTGAATTTTTTGTTAGTAGCAGAGGATGGTATTTTCAAAGCTTTCCAAAGAATATGTTAGTTAGTTTGGCTAGCTATACAAATCATGTATCTCACCATAGTGTTAATCATGTCTGTCTCTCTCTTTCAATCATGTAACCTGTCCACTGGCTAAAAATGTTACCAACTTATAATGTGAATTTATTGTTTTTTAAAGGGTCTTTCTTTCATATCTGGATATGGTTGCAGGGAAATTAGCCTGTTGCACAACTAATCAATTTGATGTACTCTACAAATGTAAAATAATAAAGTTTTTCTTTTGTCTTTCATTAACTATTATTAAAATTTTGTAGCATTGTTCTCTTCTGTAAACCTAATCATTATATACATGTTCAAATTCATCCTTAGAGTCTTGTCTTTTCTTGATGACTGGGCATATATTAAGAATAAATTCTAGTGTGGTTTGGGGAATAAGTCCATTAGTAGTAATCTGGAGAAGTAGGTGAGGTTCGAACTCCCTATATCTGCATCTCTATGTTAGGCTAAAACAGCTTGACTTTTCATACCATTACAATATATATATATATGTATATATATATATGTCCACAGATGGCGTTCTACCAAAAACACCCATCAAGCGTATGTTTTGTTTACATAAACGTCAGAGTAGTTAGTATTCACTATCTCTAACTATAATTCCACTTTCAGATCATGATTTCAAGCTATTTGCTATCGTCAGTGAAAGACAGGAATAAAGAAACTAGATCTAAATACAAACTCTGAGCGTTTATGAAACAATTTCTATTCAGCCTGCAAGCGTGAATTTTTTAGACACGTAATGTCTTCAAACTCAGCATAGCAAACCAGATAGCTATATGGGTCTGATCTCAGTTCAGCATCACCACATAGTAGAAGCCTCTGCAATCTATATCATTGCAAGAAAGACCTCAAAGGTACATTTATGATAAACAAAAATGCAAGTTAAAAAACTTGCTAACGCTTGTATTTATGTCCACAGATGGCGTTCTACCAAAAACGCCCATCAAGCGTATGTTTTGTTTACATAAACGTCAGAGTAGTTAGTATTCACTATCTCTAACTATAATTCCACTTTCAGATCATGATTTCAAGCTATTTGCTATCGTCAGTGAAAGACAGGAATAAAGACACTAGATCTAAATACAAACTCTGAGCATTTATGAAACAATTTCTATTCAGCCTGCAAGCGTGAATTTTTTAGACACGTAATGTCTTCAAACTCAGCATAGCAAACCAGATAGCTATATGCGTCTGATCTCAGTTCAGCATCACCACATAGTAGAAGCCTCTGCAATCTATATCATTGCAAGAAAGACCTCAATGGTACATTTATGATAAACAAAAATGCAAGTTAAAAAACTTGCTAACGCTTGTATTTATGTCCACAGATGGCGTTCTACCAAAAACGCCCATCAAGCATATGTTTTGTTTACATAAACGTCAGAGTAGTTAGTATTCACTATCTCTAACTATAATTCCACTTTCAGATCATGATTTCAAGCTATTTGCTATCGTCAGTGAAAGACAGGAATAAAGAAACTAGATCTAAATACAAACTCTGAGCGTTTATGAAACAATTTCTATTCAGCCTGCAAGCGTGAATTTTTTAGACACATAATGTCTTCAAATTCAGCATAGCAAACCAGATAGCTATATGGATCTGATCTCAGTTCAGCATCACCACATAGTAGAAGCCTCTGCAATCTATATCATTGCAAGAAAGACCTCAAAGGTACATTTATGATAAACAAAAATGCAAGTTAAAAAACTTGCTAACGCTTGTATTTATGTCCACAGATAGCTATCTGGTTTGCTATGCTGAGTTTGAAGACATTACGTGTCTAAAAAATTCACGCTTGCAGGCTGAATAGAAATTGTTTCATAAACGCTCAGAGTTTGTATTTAGATCTAGTTTCTTTATTCCTGTCTTTCACTGACGATAGCAAATAGCTTGAAATCATGATCTGAAAGTGGAATTATAGTTAGAGATAGTGAATACTAACTACTCTGACGTTTATGTAAACAAAACATACGCTTGATGGGCGTTTTTGGTAGAACGCCATCTGTGGACATAAATACAAGCGTTAGCAAGTTTTTTAACTTGCATTTTTGTTTATCATATATATATATATATTGTACCTATATTGATATAGGCACATATAATTTTTATCTAAAATTATTATTAAAGTAACCTTTCGTAAAAGAAAAACATAAAATTAAATGTTGAAGAGTTTATTCAGTTTATTTTAGAAAAAGATAGGAATTAAATAGTTTTTATTAGTATTCGTAAAAATATAAATATACAAATCTCTTTTCATTCAATTTTAATTAAAGAAAAATTAATGTTAAAACTAAATAGTAAATTGTATTAAAAATATATGACCGTATATATGTGTGATTGTCAACAATAGAATAAATGTTATTATAAAGTTAAAGAAGATTATTATTAAAAAACACGGCAATGGCTATTAATAAAATATAAAACATCTCTGCATGGCTATTACTAATTAAGCAATCTTTCAAAACACATTTATCAAAGGATTAATTGATAAGGAATTTGACAACAGATCTTTGCCGGAGATATCAGAAAGACAACACGTTGCAGATATAAATAGACCTTTTTTATCGGACAGTCATTCATTCCACAAATTAATTGAGTTGAGACAATCAGTTCCACAAATTAATTGAGTAGTGCAAAATTAATTGAGCAGTTAACAAACAAAATGCAGTGTTGAGAAGATCTTGGGAACGCACGTTTATCTTCAGCCCAGATGTCCGAGAAAACAGCAGATCTGCCCGTGAAATAATGTCAGCTTAACATCTTAGAAAATCTCCGTCAGTATCTATTTGTCTCCGATAGTAATAATCGTGAAAATCAGGAAACTCAGCAAGGAAACATCCCAGCCGGCTGGAAGCATTCATACTGGAACCATTCATACTGGAAGAAAACCAAGTGTTAAATATACGTTCAAAATCCTAGGTAAAACATTTGCTTATTTTCGTTTATACTGTAATAGCCATTGCATTTCATTAATTCGTGCGAATCCTCCAAGAGTCTAATTATATGAACTCGATCAGCTGTTTTCTCGGACATCTGGGCTGGAGATAAACGTGCATTCCCAAGATCTTCTCAACACTGCATTTTGTTTGTTAACTGCTCAATTAATTTCGCACTACTCAATTAATTTGTGGAACTGATTGTCTCAACTCAATTAATTTGTGTAGTCCTTTATTATCATTATTATGTGTGTGCATTAGTTAATATGTGCGTGATCATTCTACCAATATTTATTAATGAAATTAGAGTGTTCTGTTATTGAATCTATAGGAATATTTAGAAATGTTAATTTAAAATATGCGTGTGTTTTATTAGAATTATAAAATGTTTAAATTTAGTAAATAAATGTTAGTTAATAAATTATCTTTAAAATTAAACTTTATTTGTTGGTCAATTCTTTTTATCAATTCCTTTTTATCAATTCTTTTACAATTCTTTTTATAAATTCTTTTTAACAAATTCTTTATCAAGTCTTTTAACCACTAATTAAGTATAATCTATTAGTGATTACAAACAAGTGAGCTAGTCGTGGATTTAGGCGTTGGGTTAGTTGCCACTATTCAAAGTACGTTGTCTATTCTTTTAGAATAAGCAGCTGGCGCCTGTGTTTATACACAAACAAAAAAAGTGCTTTGAACTTGGTGTTGAACTCAACAGTCGAGAAGAAGTTATGTCCTGGAAATGTAACATTAGTTATATACTTTATAGCTATCGTTTGGGCATACATACTCTCCGAGTATGTTCTTCTCTGCCTAAGAGGCCGGTGTTTCGAATACACATATTCGAATACGGTTCAATGGCTAGACCCAACTTGGGGCTGAACCTAAGAAACAATAGTAAAGAAATACTTTGTTTCTTGTTTGAAAATTTTGTTTTATACAAAAGTTAAATTACGTATGTAAAAGTGTTTTAATTTTAAAAAAGAATTGACTGAAAACTTTTTTTTCGAAATGAAAAGAGATTTTGCCATTTATGCTATCAAATCAGAGGCAGCTGATATTTAGGCGGAGTTAAAGCATTAGATCGGGTAGTGAAAAGGACCAAAAATGCTGGAGTAACGTGAGTTTCCGTCTTAGTAAGAAAAATAAATAATAAGTCGTATTTAAATTTAGTTTAACATAAGCGCTAGTACTTTGAAATTGAAATTTTTGAAAATGGATCTGAAAGAAAGCCCAATATATTATAAAAATCCCCAGTTAGTGGAAAAAGAGAAAGAAGAAGTATCTGAGACGCGAATGATGATGAATATGATGCAAGAGTTCAAAGCAGAATTGATAAAAGAAATGCGTCAAGAAATTAAACAAAGCCAACAAGAGCTTAAAGAAGAACTCAAAGCAGAATTGAAGGCATAATTTAGTCAGGTTAAAACAGAAATTAAAGAACTCAGAGCAGAAGTAAGAGAAATAAGATGTAAGATAACAGTAAAGGTAGAGAAGAACCAAGAAGTTATAGAGTTAGATTTAATTAAAGAAAGTCAGGGAGTTGAGGTCACAAAAGAGGTAGAAATTGAATTAGAATCAGATAGCGTTGTGACAGATAAAGTAGAAACTTATGTAGATCAAAAGGTAGAAAATCGCGTAAAAGAGTTTTTACAAAAATTTAAAAAGGTTAAAGTAAACATTCGCATTTGCTGTAGACGTAGATTTAAAACAAAGAGAAAGCGTAGAAAAAAAAATTCCCAGATTGAAGTAATTCGGAGTTTGTCTAGGTATAAAGGTTATCTGAGTTACGAAGTCGAGAACAGAACAGAAAGAGATAAAGCAATAAAATATAAAAACAGAACCGATAAGAGAGGAAGGTTAGTTTATATTATAGAATTTGTAGAAAGAAAGAAGGAACCGCCTGACATAGCTTAAAAGTTAATAATCGGGTGGAATAGTAAAGGAAATAAACAAAAAGGACCGGAAATGGACTATGAGTCTAATATAATTATTTTGACGTAGGTGAAAAGCCTGAATTAGAATTTCGCTATTTAAAATGATGGATTGTTTTGTCAGATAATAATAATGGAGGCTTCGCAAAATAAAAGATTTTTTTCCTCCACACACATATTAATTAAAGAAATGTTCGTAAATAAACAGTTCAAATAAATAAAAAATCAAGTTAAATAAATGGGTCAAATTAATGATATAAAAGTAAAGTTGTAGATTTAAATAAATGAATAAAATAACGGAAATACATAAAATAAAAACAAGTTAAATAAATAAGTATAATATATCTGTAGAAAATAAATAAAATATTCGTAGTAAAATAAAATAGTTTTTTGAATATACGCATGTTAAAATATAAGTTTGTTTTGAATACCGTAAGTTAAGAAAAGGATGTAAATAAATTGTTTAAAATAATCAAGATAAAAAAAAAATCTCCAGTAAAATAATAATGAATGAATCATAATAAAGCAAAATAGTTTTTTTCTGAGTACACGCACATTAATATATAAGTTAAAGTAATGGATTAAAAGTAATATCGTAATATAAATAAATATGTAAATTGATGTCCGTGATAGTTTAGAATAGTATTGTAAGTTAAATAAATATGTAAGATAATGTTTGTAATAGTTCAGAATAATATAAATAAATATGTTAAAGTAATGTTCATGTGTATTTAAAATAATATTGTAGGATTAGTGATAAATAATATAAAGTCAATCTAAGTTATATTAGGAGTGTATAAGGGTTCGAATCTAAAGGGATGAGGGTAGTATTGAAATAAGTTAGATAAGGATTAAGTTTAAAGCTCTCGACTGGATAAATACTAGTACCCGCAACGGATTGGCCGGGATCATTCCTCTTTTAAAAAGCGCACTGGCAACAACCAGAGTAAGTTGTAAGTCACTTTTCAGGGGAGAATCCCCATATCTCGTACCTCGTTTTCCAAAGTGTAAGTCGGAAATGGACAGTTGAAAATTCCTGCCATTGCAGCTGCTTAGTCAAAGTCCGATCAAGAGAATCGGCAATCGTTTTCCAGGGCGTAAGTCGAAAATGGACAGTTGAAATTTCTGCCATTTGCAGCCACCTTTTCTTAGTCAAAGTCCGATCAAGAGAATCAGCAGCCCAAGCTTCATTTACAAAAGATCCCTGTGCCACAAATTTAGTTTGTCCTCGTGGTCATTATCCAGGGCGAACATTGTAAGCAATGTTACCAGCATAGATGAAGAAAAGCATAATTGGAGATTGCCCTTAGCATGGAAAGGGAAAAGATATCAAAGGGCAAACTTAGAAAGAATAATAAATTAATATTTAATGTTGTCAGAGATAAAATGGTCAAAAATGACGCATTTTACTCACAAAAGGAAGGGCGGTGTAATGTTAACTCGAACAAATATCAGCATCCAACTAGTATCTGAGACATATATATTGTTCAAAGAAGTTGATTTGAATAATCTTCATCCATATCATGCATGGATGCAATTTACTGAAATACTTGGTAAATTGATTACTAAATGCACCTCAAAAGCCCGGGGTCCTATTTGGTTATTATCCGAATTAGATAAGATTGCAATAAAACTCATGAACTTGCCAAGTGAAGCACAGAATATCGAATCTATCATAGACTTGAAACTGAAATACAAAAGTAAGCAGGATAAAGTTGCTGAATATCTTTCTATAAAGACATAATTTATGTATCATCAGCACTGCTGGACCAGGGGCTATCTTAGGTGGGTCTTGGAGCTGGCAGAAAGGCCAAGGCACCCAGAGTGATTGAGATAGATGGCGACCTATATGGAGGGTCTTCCATGTTGGCCAGGATATGTGACCATTATGTTGAAAAGTGTAAGCCAGGTGAAATCATGATTGAAAGAAGAGAATTTAATTTAATTAAAAATTTAAGCCACAAAATTGCAGAAAAAAAAATCATGGAAAAATTAAAGATGATGCCAGACAAACCACACCCTGGCTTGCATGGAATCCCAAAATTCCTCCTGCTTCATTTAAGTGCTTTCTCAGCACCAATCATTAAAAGAATGGCAGATCTTTTGGCTGATGGCTTCCAGGAACTTTCAGAGATCAACCCAATTGCCATGATTCCTCTGGTTAAAAAACTAGAGGGTCCTCAAAATCTGGGGAATCTCAGGCCAATATCCATGATCTCTCTACTGGTAAAGACAGTTGAGGCCCTAATCAAAAATGACATACAAGATATAATAATTGATCAGCTGTCCAATGCCAGTTTGCCAAAAAGGGGAGCTCAACAGCCGTTGCTTTGAGCCAATTTTGTCTATTGATAGACCACATTCACATGAAGAAGATCTCGCAGCCAATCACAGTTCAGATTGATTTTGCTGCAGCTTTTGATTGCATTCGAGTTGATGCACTTATGAAGATCCTGGAGGGACTCAAAGTACCAGTTGCATAGCTCCAGATGATAGAGAACCTCCTGTATAATAGGGAGGTGTTTTTGTCAATGGATGGGAGGGTGTTCCCAGGATTTAAGCCTGATCTTTCTATTCCTCAGGGCTCCTCTTTGAGTGTGCTCCTTTTCATTGCCTATGTGAATCCCCTCTTGCAGAGCATCAAGACATTTCTTAAAGGGATATCCATATCTTTGCTAAGAGAGAGGGTCCATAAATGGATGATGTGGTGGTTTTTCTTGCTTCATGGGAAAAGCTTGCTGGACTAGAGGAGCTTTTGGATCAATTCAAATGTGAATTTGGTCTAAGAATCAACAAGAAGAAATCAGAAATGTGGTTGATTATGACTGGCAAGCAAATTCCCGGCATATTTAAGGCTCCACCTCGGAAGTTCCTGGGTTTTCCTCTAGTGCCCCCCATCTAAAATGAGGAAGGAAATTGAAAATGATTTAATGACTAAGATAACAAAATTTATTGGATCGTTGGAGAAGATTTATTTTTCTTTGTTCGGGAAAATTGTGCTGATTAATGCTGTCATGCTCCCCAAGATTATGTACTTCCTTGCGGGCTTCTCACCGATTAAAGCCTTTATAAGAAATGTCAAAACCCAATTTAGGAAGCTGTGTTAGGAGGTGGAAGCTCCTGTCATCAGCCTGCAACTTCTACAGTAACCTAAACAGAGGAATGCATAGGACTACACTCAGTCAAAATCTTATTAATACGGTGTTTTCATAATATACTTACCAGATTATTTATAAAAAATCCAGATATGGAAGGTCCAATGTTCCCAGAAGAAATAACTCTTATCGATAGGCCACCTCCCAAAAGTGGAAGGCTTTGGATTCAAAAGCAAATCTCTATAGTATTTAACCATCTAAAAATGAAGCCAGGAACAATGTTTAATAACAAACTAAACTACTGGAACACATATGATCTTATAAATCCAGAAGAAACTAAAATTGACAATATTCTTTTAATTGGAATATCGAGGTTCTCCAGGTTGACCAAATGTCTAAAATTGGAACCGAGGTTTGTTGATTTTTTTAATCAAGGTTAACCTTTGGGCCTTGCCTACTGCTGACTTCCTACATAGTAAAAGGAATTATAATCTGGACCCTATATGTGCACTATGTAGGTGTAGTGATGAGACAATGGCACATATATTGGAGGAGTGTCAAATTTGGAATTGCATAAGAAACACTTTTATCTCATTAAAAACCTAGAATCAGCTTGTGTAAATTTGACTAAGGTTTTCAAAAATGGACATTTTGGGGTCATAAGATTGGAAATGTTTATAAACTTTTCCATTTGGTCACTGAGAAATAAGACTATTTTTGAAAGTGGAGAAGAATATGACATGATGAAATGTCTTTACACTTACTAAAAGAAATTAAAGAATTAGAGCAAAAATTTTCTCAGAATTGAACATTCAACCAGACCTGGGCCCTAATAAACCTAAAACAAAATGTATTACCAATGATGAAAAGTATATAAAGTTGTAAATCCACAGATACTGAGAAAATTTAATGAACCATTTACCTAAAATATTCTTGATATACTTTATATGGAAGAGGTCCAAGAACTAGAAAATGCCATTATAGTTACTCACCTACTTGATGAATAATAGGAAAGGGCCTTCATTTGATTAATGTATCAGTTTTAATCAATGACCCAATAAATACATTGACTGCTTTAACAATGCTTAATGGTAACCGATTCGTTTACTGTAAAGCATCTATGATATATTTCATGTAATTTTCAGTCTTACATATTCTATGAAAACCTGCTTTTAAGAAATATTATCAATGCAATCCCTATATTGGATTGGCTAACCTCATGATCTATAAGTAAAATGTATGGTGGTCATATATAATTCATAATGATTAACCTCTCAATATTTAAATTGTTAAATTAATACACACAGAAACACTGGAAATGCTCTTCACTTGATAAGATAAAACTCCATAGACTAAATGGCCAAATATGGTTTAATCATTGTCCACATGTTCATAAATTAAACAAACTTATATGTGTCTGAATTGACTAACACCATCATATATGTGATATACATGATCAGATTAATGTAAGTGGCCATTACTATAATTTCTGGAATGGGAAGTTATATGTTTTCAATTTCTGGTGATAACTAATGTCTTAATGTAATTGATATGAAATTAATTGTTTTTGTTTATATATACAAGCATAACCTCTGATTTTGTTGACTGGTCTCCTTTGATATTGATATGTAATTGTCCTTCTTTTTGTAAATGATTCTTATGGTTTGTGAATAAAATTTCTTTTTGAAAGATAAATTATTTTATAAATGAGCAAGCCCAATAGAAAGTTAGTAGAAAAAAAGATAATTTGTCCAATATAAATCTAAGATAACTCATACAAAGTCAGATAACTGAAATATTTAAATTAATTAATACTTTTATCTTACCTGAATTAATTCCTATTTTCAGCTGTAGTTGCATATCGTGTAAATGGGTTATTTGAACAGATCGGGCAAAATTAAGAAATGCTATAGCCATCCCCGCTATTGCTGGGGCATGTCTGTCATCATTTTTATCTGGAACTCCAGAAGCAACCATGTAACCATCTCCTATTGTCTCTATCTATGCAAAATTTTAATAATAATATGAGAATAATAATACTTTATTCAATAAAAATATCACCAGCAGTTTTCTTTTAAAAAATAATTCATAAAATTCAATATATATATATATATATATATATATATATATATTGAATTTTATATATTATATATATATATATATATATATATATATATATATATATATACACACACACAATAATTCAAATAAATATATTTAACACAGTATCCAAATTTTAATAAATATATACTTTATTGGAAGTACTTGCGATTGTAACACTGACAATCTTTATCAACCATCTATTAGTACAAATTTACACAAAATAAAAATTTTACATTACCCATCAGTCAATTCATTCAAATTTTTCACAATTCTGTTGTTTTTATTATTAGCCAATTGTCTATTCTATTAAATCCTCTCTGTTTCTAGATATTATCTTTCTTTCTTTATTTTTTTGTTTTTCATTACATCCTTTAATTTGAATAACTTTCACATCTCTATTATTAAATTTAAAACCATAATTACACATTTTATTATGATCAAAAATAATTCATGGAGTATTCATACATATTGAAGTTTCCTTTTCTTTTTGTATACGTTTATACAATATCCTATGATCATTATATCATTTTCGTAATGTACACTTTGATTCCCCTATACATTTCATACTGCAACCACATATCAACATATATTTAATATAACTTAATTCAAACTTAGAAATGTGGGTTTTAGAATTATTTATCATATCATTTATATTATTTGAAGACAAAAAAATACCTTACACAATGCACTATAAAGTTTATTAATTAATTTAAACCGTTGATTAGATATAAAAGAAAAAAAATCCATTTATCACTTTTTAATTTATTTAATATTTTTTATCATTATCATTATTTTGATTATATTTTTTAATTGCATTATAAATAATATTCCTTCCATAACCAACATTTAACATATCAGTAACAAATACATTAATATTTTCAATTTTATCACTAACAAACTTGCACATATAACCATTTTCAAACAAAAACAACATAAAACTAGCCAATTTATGACCAAAAAATTAGATAATAATAATGGTATCTGTACATTTGACATATCTGAAATGTATGGTTCAATTAATTATATGGAATCAATAGAGATTACTGAGAAAGCTTTGATTTTAAAATCGATAGATAATAACATTAAGAATTTTATTATAAAAATATTAAGGTTTGTAATGATCATATATATGTTAACTTTAATGATTGCTTTTATAAAATGAATTATGGTTGTCCAATGGGTCTTCCAGTAGTATCACAAATTTGTATCTTTTTTATTTCAAGTTATGAATTTAAAATATTACCTCAGGTAAGATATAAAAAAATTAAAGTAATTGTAGATATTTTGATGATGTATATGTATGTGCACATAATAAAACAATAGTTGATTTATTTAATGAATTAAATATGATTCATAATATAAAATTTAATTCAATTCAATGTTTGTTAACATGTAAACATACAGTACAAATAAAGACCAAAAAGTTTACATTTGATTGCTATTACAGCTCAATAACTGTTAAATTGCTTTTTTAAAGCTATTCTTTGATAAATTAAAAATATCAATGTTTTTAAAATATTTATTATAAAAATCTGATAATCTAATCACTGTAGATATTTTCAAACAATTTGAATGAAAATGAGGTATATAAAATAGTTCAGTATTTTTACTATTCAGCTTGGGGATTCTATATTGTATTTTTATCTCCAACTCAGAAATATCTATTTCTCCTTTCAGTATCTTTTGTAATATTATCATGTCAACAATAAGTCTATGATTAAATAACTTATTACTTAAATTTCCTGATTTCTTTTTAAGTAGTATTAATTTTTGAAATTTATGTTCAACACTTTGAATCATATTAATATGTGAAATTGTGTCTGCATTCCATATAACAAATCTATAATGAAGTCCTGGAATCACTAATATTTTAAATAACATGAATATAGTATTTAATTCAAAATTATTAATTATCCTCAAAATAGGACCTAATACTTTATGCGCATTTGTTACATTATGAAATGTGCTATATAAATGATCAATTAGCAAAGAAAATTATTCCTAAATCCTTATGATTAATATTTTGAGGAATGTATTATTTAATGTGTATGTATATAAACTTTTATCAGATTTTTTAGTAAATGTTACAATTTTACATTTGCTAGCATTTATAATCATATCATTTTAATACACCATCTGTGTAGATATTATAACATATTTTGCAACTTCAAATGGGTGTTAAATGAAGAGAAAGAAAATTTTATCAAAATTTTAGATATATTTATTACAAGAAATAATAATGTATTAGACTATAATGCGATTTAAAAGCTTGTTGAAATTGGAGGTTACATCCCTATAATTTTAGGGTTCATATTGGTCATAAATTGGCCAGTTTTAAGTCGCTTTTGTTTAGAAATGATTATTTGTGTAAGTTTGTTAGTGATAAAATTGAAAATATTAATGTATTTATTACTGATATGTTAAATGTTGGTTATGGAAGGAATATTATTTATAAAACAAAAAATATAAACAAAATAAAAGTGATAATAAAAAATATTAAATAAATTAAAAAAATGATAAATGGATTTCTATTCCCTTTTTATCTAATCAATAAGCTAAATTAATTAATAAACTTGATAGCGGTTTGTGTAGGGTATCTTTTTATCTTCAAATAATATAAATGATATGATAAATAATTATAAAACCCAGATTTCTATGTTTGAACTAAGTTCTATTATATATGTGTTGATATGTGGTTGCAGAATGAAATATATAGGGGAATCAAAGTGTACATTATAAAACCAATATAATGATGATAGGATATTGTATAAATGTATAGAAAAAAATGAAACTTCAATATGTATGAATACTCCATCAATTATTTTTGATCATAATAAAATGGGTAATTATGATTTTAAATTTGATAATAGAGGTGTGAAAGTTGTTCAAATTGAATGATGCAATGAAAAATGAAAAATTAAAGAAGCAATGATAATATCTAGAAATAGAGAAGGTTTAATGAATAGACAGTTGGCTAATATAAAAACAACAGAATTATGGGAAATTTCAATAAATTGAATGATGGGTAATATAAAATTTTTATTTTGTGTAAATTTGCACTAATTGATGGCTGATAAAAATTGTCAGCATTACAATCGAATGTATTTCCAGTAAAGTATATATTTATTAAAATTTGAATACTGTGTTAAATAGATTTATTTGAATTATTATATTATTTAAAAATACAGACATTTAATAGTTATATATATATATTGTAACGGGAGAAAGATCTTTGAGATTCGCATATACTGAACCCGGGGGCGCCACTAGTCCAAAAATAGGAACTAGACATTTATTTTAGGGTGGACAGGATATGCAAATCAAAAGGCACCGAACTACACTCAGGGAAGAAGAAGATATCTTAAATATTATTTAGACAGCTGAAAAATCAAAGAACAAAGACAAATGTCAGCCAAATAAATTTAAACAATTTATTATTTTATAAGTTAGACAATATAGTAAAGACATCTAGCCATGAATACAAAAGTGACTTATGTTAACATACATATATTTACCAGAGAGTGCACAAGAGTACGACAAACATGAAGACATTAAACATTTTGGCAGCAACATTCTCTCACTTAAAATATATGAAATGGTTAGGATAATAGCTTCTTGCTGGCCAGTTGTAAAATTACAAAAAACAAACAACTCTAGCTTCCTAAATCAGAGATAATAAAACAGTTACTATCCTGCAGAAATCAACGAAACCAGCACGAACATTCGAGCAGTAATATTCTAATTACTGTCACTAAAACGCCACAGGACTGCTGTGCATAATACTACATTCAAAGTAAATGTGGTTGATCTCACATACAAGACAGCAAAAGATATTTGATTACAATCTTATGTAATCCAGAATGAAATGACTACTTTCAGACAACCCGAAGAAATAACTTGACAAATAGCCAGCAAAAAGAATTGTTGTTTGCACAAAAAGTGCAAATGAAACATGCTTAAAGATTTTTTTATTTTACAACGAAGGGAAGGTGAATAAATAAAGACTACAAAAACTGCCAATGCATTTTGTAATAGTTAACTAAATAATCAGGTATATATTAAACATATAAAATACAATCTCCTGATAAACGTAAATTGCAAACAAATTTGGAATCTTAAAACTAAGATTCTAAGACACACTTCAAATACTAGAAAAGAGTACATTCAGATAATAAATAATTAAAAAAAAACAATACCATTTTAAAACATATTTATCATTAAATTGAGCAGAGATTTAATTAAACACAATTTATTTACCCTGGCTAGACTAGGAAAAAGTTTATCTTATGGTAAAACAGAGTTCTAGTGATTTAGTGATGAGTGTGCACTTTTGATAATACTTCATCTTTCAGGTCCTTTGATAGCAGCAAGGTAGAGGCAGTGTTTATTTTAGAAGTTCATGGCATGACTGAAGGAGAGCTGGTAGACATGGGTCTGTCCTTTGTTTAAATTAGCCAGACATTCTAATGATGGCAAAACTCACAGCGGTGGATTTTGACATCTTGCACAGCAACGAAGTTTGTCAATAATTATTTAAGTTTTTAGCAGGTCATAATCCAAGTGTCCTCTTTCTATACTGAATCTCCTCTATATCTAAATTGGCAGGCTATCGTCACCTCAATACATTTCCCGTGAAAAAAACTTTTATTAGTCTCTAATACTATATCTCCTGAAGGGCAAATATTAATTTGCCGCTCAATCTAATTTAAGAATTCCAACCAGGGATTATTGTATCCAAAATAACAAATACAAAATTAAATCTCCACTTTTAGACTTTTAGAATTAACTTTAAAAATGATTAAAATAAAAGCAACAGGAATATATAATTAGCAAGCTTTTTGATTAAAACAGGTGGTGAAAGTAAAGTATTTTTAAATCAATTTTATAAAGAAAGTAGTGAAATTAAACTATTCTAAATCAATTTTATAAACAGTAAATAATCTATTTTAAAATATAAATGCGAAAATATAAATGTGTATGTGTTTTGAAATAATAATAAAAAAAAATTTAGCATTAGACATTTAATGAAAATGAAGTTGTTGTTTTTTTTTAATTTTAGTAATAAAACCATTGATTTGGAAATCAATCCAGCTCAACTGCCTCAATACCTGATCAAAAAAAAAAAAAACTTTCTGCCTTCCATTTTTTTCCCTTTTTTAAACATGTTAACCCTCCCCCCCTTGCAAAATCCCAGCTGGACATTTGTTATATGTGGTAACTGCAATCAATCGCTTTATTATATCTATGATAATTTTTGCTACTTACCTATCATTATTGTTCCTTTGTTCAGCAGGTCTAAGACTACGGGCAGTATAGAATCCCTGAATTCCAGACTCATCTTTCAAAAGAAAGGCATTCTGACAATATTTTTTTTATAGTAAAAGGTCCATCATATATCGGAAAAATGTTTTGTATTGATGCCTTGTTGGATTGCTCATGAGGTTTTCTGACAAAAACCCAATCACCAGTATCGAATTGGCAAGGATTTTGGTTTGCACGCCTTATGCGCAATTCAACCATGTTCTTTAATTTTATCCTAGCCTTTTCTCTGTCCCTCTCTCCATTAGGGTTATCATGATCGATGGGTAATGGAGCTTTGATAAGTATAGGATATTTTTTCTGAAATGCAGCCTAATGGGAATAAACCCGGTGGACTCATTTAACTTCCAATTAATATAATTAACAACATTCTCAGTCTGTTTCACCCATTCTCTGTGGTTCTGGTTGACATACAACTGGAATAACTGGTTAAGCTCCCTCATAACCTTTTCACAGAGGTTAGTTTGAGGGTTGCATATGAATGTTAATAAATGTTTTACATCCTGTTGCTGGAGCCAACGCTTCCACTGGCACGATTTAAAGGGTGTTCCATGATCCGAGAGTATACATTGAGGCTTGCCGATTCTATGAATTTGCTGCTCTTGTAATACTTTGATAGTGCTTAAAGCATCAGCCTTTCTTAATGGATAAGCTGTCACATATTTTGAAAATACATCATACATGACAACTAAGAACCGTTATTGCAGATACGCTGGTAATGGACCATAAAAGTCAATAGCTAGTAACTCATTAGGATTCTGAGCTAGAATGGGTTGCAAAACTCCTGTAAAATTTTTATTTACAGGTTTCGTTCATGAACATGTGTTGCAACTTCTGAGAACCATAAAATATTTGAGTACATCCCTGGCAAATAAAATAATTATCAGAGCACATACTCAATCTTATACAGTCCAAAATGTTCATACAGACAATGCACATATTCAATTAAATATTTCCTAATCTTTTTAGGTATGAGGGTTCTCCAGGAACCTTCTTTTGCAGTAACCTTGTATTGAAGGACACCGTCCTTCTTGTTGTTCTAACTTGAAAAGGTCTATAAGTGAGGGATTCAGCTTTTTTGTAGGCTACCATTGGAGCTTAATCCAGATCGCTTGCCTGTATTTCTCGTAGTTTCCATAAACCTGTTCCACAGAATCATCACTAACCGATGTAATCGCAGTGATACTTAAGTTATCCGAGTTTAGGTGATGCAGTGAAAGATCTACAAAGTGCCGACTTAAGACATCTGCCACAATGTTATCCTTGCCAGGGCAATAGACGACTCTATATTGAAATTTCTGCAAGATCAAGCTCCACGAATGAGCCGATCATTTGTCAGGTAACTATTATTTAGAAATTCCAAACATTTATGGTCAGTAATAACAATGATGTTTGAGCCCAGCAAGAATTGTTTGAACTTTCTGAAGGCCCATGCAATGGCCAGAGCCTCTTTTTCAGTAGTCACATAAGTATTTTCAGCCCCTTTTAGGGTATGGCTACAAACATCTAATACCTTGTGATGTTTCTGCTCATCACTTTGGAATAAGACTACTCCCAATCCATGTTGGCTACTATCAGTTTGAATATAAAATGTTAGGGGAAATGAGGGTAAGCCAGAACTACTTGTTTCAAAAAATTCTTCTTGATGAGCTGAAACTCCTGCTCCTGTTGTGAACCCCAAAACCACTTCTGGTCCTTTCTTAATAACTAGACTAAGGATGGTGATTCTACAGCAAAATTTTCATAAAACCAGTGGTAAAAGTTGCAGAGACCTAAAATAACCTCACCTGGCATCTGTTAGCAGGTGTAGAGAAATGCTCAATTGCAGCTAATTTATCCAGATGGGATTTAATACCATCCTTCCCAATTACAAAGCCCAAAAATCCCACTTCCTCCATGGCTAAGTAACTTTTCTGCAAAATGATCGTGATATTTTTTTGACTGCACTCGGCCCAAAATATGTCCACATGTTCCAAGTGCTCTTCAATATTTCTGGATGCAATAACCACATCATCCATGTTAATTACTATAATATTTTTAACCTTCTCTGACAATTTCTGATCCAAACACCTGAACAACTCGGATCCACTGTTGATCAATCCGAACGGTATTCGTTTAAAGACATACGTATACCCTTCATACCGAAACCCCATATATTGGCGATCGGAGGGATAAAGAGGTATCTGCCAATAACTCAAAGTCAAGTCAAACGTACTAAAGACAGTTTTCTTTTGAAATCTAGTCAGAATTTCGGTTATTGTAGGAGAAATGTCTCTTTCAGGAATAGTGATAGCATTTAAACAGTGAGCATCCAAACATATTCTAGCTGCCCCATTTTTCTTCTTTACTACCACCAAAAGGTTAATATAAGATGATTCTTGTTTACCGATAACACCCCATTCGATCATCTGTTGTATTTGACTATTCACCTCGGCTTTATATTGAAATGGGACGGGATAAGATCGACTTTGAAAATGGTTTTCCTCATTTAATTTGATCGGATAAACATACCCTTCAATAGCCTGAGGTCTATTAAAAAACTGTATGGTACTGTGTCAACGCCTGTGTTTAAAGATGTTGCTCTGTCCCCTTTAGCATGGACTGTTTCACCTTATTCTTTACTTCAGTGATGTCTAAGACTGACTGCATACAGTGTATTTGTAAGGACTGATACATTTTAATCCCTCAAGGTACATTATGCTTTCTCTACACTGAAATATGCATTGACCATAATCAAGCACACATTTATACTGATGAAGAAAATCTGTCCCCACTATGACATCTTGTATCAACCTGGGCATTATCAAAAAGACTTGATCCACTTCCGTGTTTCCCAGATGAAGCTGGATCCAAACCTGCTTTGTCTCTACATTTGCCTTTTTACCATTAGCCAATGTAACTTGCAGTTTCTTTAGAGGCAATGTATACAGGTGAGTTTGTTGTTTTAACTGTGAATAAAAGTGACTGGAAATCAGGGACATCTGACTCCCTGAATCAATTAAAGCCTGTTGTGACGGATCCAATTTTTTATAGTTATGATGGGACAAGTCTGGTTGGCTCCAACTAATGTCGTTTCATCTTTATCCACCACCACAATGGATACTGTTTCCCCATCCCTGTTGAGTATGTTTTCCTTCTCTATTCTATCCCTACTATAATCAATCTCTGTCAATAATGTTATTATTTCTTCTATACACATTTTATAATTAATCAACATGGCTTGTTGTATCACCACTGGCATATTGTTTCTTATTATTGAAATTATCTGGCTTTCTGGCAAAGACAATGTCGTCAATGACTTCAGTATGGCGGCTTGACTACAGAAAAACTGCATATAAGTTCCTCCATCTCCTTTGGAATATGCTTGCTGCAAAACTCTTCTAAAGATGCAATATTGTTTCTCTTAACACCAAAATCTGTGCATGATGGCATATCCATACACCCCAAATGTCAGTGGCTTTACACTTAAAGTATGCCACCAATCTACGGCCACACCCTTCAAATGATTATAAGCCAATGCAATCTTTTCCTGTTCATTCCATTCATGAAACTGAAATACTTGTTGAAGACTTTCAAGATGTGCAGCTGCACTTTCCCAATTATCTGCCCTGAAAACTTTTATCTGGATCAATCTTTTA
This sequence comes from Epiperipatus broadwayi, assembly GCA_028023455.1. Classification (NCBI taxonomy): domain Eukaryota; kingdom Metazoa; phylum Onychophora; class Udeonychophora; order Euonychophora; family Peripatidae; genus Epiperipatus; species Epiperipatus broadwayi. Next base: position 1,582,377 of record JAQFVV010000123.1, read on the forward strand.
TCTTTAAGTTTATTTTGCTTATTTTCAATTTCCTTATAAATTTGCCCTCCCATCTCAGCACTCTTTAACAGCTCATTTATTTATATATATTTTTGCTTTTATTGCCAGTCTTAGAAAACAATGCCTCTTACTATTTATTTAACACTAAGTTTGCCAATCAATCTAAAAGAAAAACGCTATTTAACTATTTATTTGTCACAAGAAAGAGACTTCCCAATATTCATTTTGCTATTTTAAAATAAAACTTTAGCTACAAAAGCAAATGCTGTTTACTGTTTATTAATTATTTCATATGAAAAGACGAACTAATGCTGTTTACTGTTTATTAATTATTTCATATGAAAAGACGAACTAACTATTTTTATTTCCCAATATTTATTTTGCTATTTTAAAATAAAAATTTAGCTACGAAAGCAAACGCTGTTTACTGTTTATTAATTATTTCAAATGAAAAAATGAACAAACTATTTTTATATTTTTTTTAATTAATATAAAAACGAATATGATGCTACTTTCTATTTATTAATTATTTGTCATATGAAAAAGACAAAATAGATATATTTAACTCTTCAAAAAATTAACACCAACAGACTTTCTTAAAAAATATGCTATTGATTGTTTATTTATTTATGTCACATGAAAAAGACGAAACCTCGTTCTACCAAACTGCTCCAACAATACATGCAATAATTAACAAAAATCGAACCTCTACACTCTAGATCTTGCCACATACCCTGAAATCTTTCTCAAATGTCTAAACAAAATCTTACATGGGCTTGAAAACTCAGAAGCCCCAGGTTGGGTGCCAAAAATTACTATATATGTAATGGGAGAAAGATCTTTGAGTTATGCGTATACAGACCATGGGGGCACCACTAGTCCAAAAATAGGAACAAGACATTTATTTTAGGGTGAACAGGATATGCAAATAAAAAGACACCGAACTACACTCAGGGAGGAACAAGATATCTTAAATATTATTTAGACAGCTGAGAAATCAAAGCACAAAGACAAACATCAGCCAAATAAATTTAAACAATTTATTAATTTTATAAGTTAGACAATATAGTAAAGACATTTAGCCACGAATATAAAAGTGACTTATGTTAACATACATATATTTACAAGAGAGTGCACAAGAGTATGACAAACATGAAGACATTAAATATTTTGGCAGTAACATTCTCTCACTTAAAATATATGAAATGGTTAGGATAATATATTTTTGCTGGCCAGTTGTAAAATTACAAAAAACAAACAACAACTCTAGCTTCCTAAATCAGAGACAATAAAACAGTTACTATCCCGCCGAAAATCAATGAAACCAGTGCGAACGTTCGAGCAGTAATATTCTAATTACTGTCGTTAAAATGCCGCAGGACTGCTGCACATAATATTACATTAAAAGTAAATGTGGTTGATCTCACATACAAGACAGCAAAAAAAATTTGATTACGATATTACGTAATCCAGAAAGAAATGATTACTTTCAGACAACCCGAAGAAATAACTTGACAAATAGCCAGCAAAAAGATTTGTTGTTGGCACAAAAAGCACAAACAAAACATGCTTAAAGATTCTTTATTTTACAACTAAGGGCAGGAGAATAAATAAAGACTATGAAAACTGCCAATGCATTTTGTAATAGTTAATGAAATAATCAGGTATAAATTAAGCATATAAAATACAATCTGCTAATGCACCCCCTGATAACAAAAATTGCAAACAAACTTGGAAACTTAAAACTAAGATTCCAAGACACAATTTAAATACTAGAAAAGAGTGCATTCAGATAATAAATAATTAAAAAAACAATATCATTTTAAAACATATTTATCATTAGATTGACTGGAGAGTTAATTAAACACAATTTATTTACCCTGGCTAGAAAAAAAAAGTTTAGCTTACAGTAAGGCAGAGTTCTAGTGATTTAGTGATGAGTGCACACTTTTGATAGTTCATCTTTCAGGTCCTTTGACAGCAGCAAGGTAGAGGCAGTGTTTATTTTAGAAGTTCATGGCATGACTGACAAAGAGCTGGTAGGCATGGGTCTGTCCTTTGTTTAAATTAGCCAGACATTCTAATGATGGCAAAACTCACAGCGATGGATTTTAACATCTTGCACAGCAATGAAGTTTGTCAATAATTATTTAAGTTTTTAGTCGGTCATAATCCAAGTGTCCTCTTTCTATACTGAATCTCCTCTATATCTAAATTGGTGGGCTATCCTTGCCTCGCTACATTTCCCACAAAAAAAACTTTCATTAGTCTCTAATTCTATATCTCCTGCAGGGCAAATATTAATTTCCCACTCAATTTTATTTAAGAATTCCAACCAGGGATTATTGTATCCAAAATAACAAATACAAAACTAAATCTCCGCTTTTAGACTTTTACAATTAACTTTAAAAATGATTTAAATAAAAGTAGCAGGAATATATAAATAGCAAGCTTTTTGATTAAAACAGGTGGTGAAAGTAAAGTATTTTTAAATCAATTTTATAAACATTAAATAATCTATTTTAAAATATAAATGTAAAAATATAAATCTGTATGTGTTTTGAAATAATAGTAAAAAAAATTTAGCATTAGACATTTAATGAAAATGAAGTTTTCCCTTTTTATTTTTAGTAATAAAACCATTGAATCAAAATCAATCCAGCTCAACTGCCTCAATACCGGCTCAAAAAAAAAACTTCCTGTCTTCCCTTTTTTCCTCTTTTTAAACATGTTAAACCCCCCCTTGCAAAATCCCAGCTAGACATTTGTTATATGTGGTAACTGCAATCAATAGCTTTATTACATCTATGATAATTTTTGCTACTTACCTATCATTATTGATCCTTTGTTCAGCAGGTCTAAGACTATGGGCATTATAGGCCCCTGAATTCCAGACTCGTCTTCCAAAAAAAAGGCATTCTGACCATATTTTTTTATAGTAAAAGGTCCATCATATATCGGAAAAAATTTTTTGTATTGATGCCTTGTTCGATTGCTCACAAAGTTTTCTGACAAAAACCCAATCACCAGTATCGAATTGGCAAGGATTTTGGTTTGCACGCCTTATGTGCAATTCAGCCATGTGCTTTAATTTTATCCTAGCCTTTTCTCTGTCCATCTCTCCATTAGGGTTATCACAATCGATGGGTAATGGAGCTTTGACAAGTATAGGATAATTTTTTCCGAAATGCAGCCTAATGGGAGTAAACCTGGTGGAGTCATTTAATGTCCAATTAATGTAATTAACAACATTCTCAGTCTGTTTTACCCATTCTCTGTAGTTCTAGTTGACATAAAACCAGAATAACCAGTTAAGCTCTCTCATAACCCACTCACGGGGGTTAGATTGAGGGTTGCATATGGATGTTAATAAAAGTTTTATATCCTGTTGCTGGAGCCAACGCTTCCACTGGTGCGATTTAAAGGGCGTTCCATGATCCAAAAGTATACATTGAGGCTTGTCGATTCTAGGAATTTGCTGCTCTTGTAATACTTTGATAGTGCTTAAAGCATCAGCCTTTCTTAATGGATAAGCTGTCACATATTTTGAAAAGACATCATACATGCCAATTAAGAAACGGTATTGCTGATACGCTGGTAATGGACCATAAAAGTCAATAGCTAGTAACTCATTAGGATTCTGAGCTAGAATGGGTTGCAAGACTCCCGTGAAATTATTATTTACAGCTTTTCTTTGGGAACATGAGTGGCAACTTCTAAGAACTGATAAAATATTTGAGTACATCCCTGGCCAATAAAATAATTCTCGGAGCACATACACAAACTTATGCGGTCCAAAATATCTATAGAGACAATGCACATATTCAACTAAATCATTCCTAATCATTTAGGTATGAGGGTTCTCCAGGAACCTTCTTTTGCAGTAACCTTGTGTTGAAGGACACTGTCCTCAATACGATGAGCTCCTTCTTGTTGTTCTAACTTGGATAGGTCAATTAGTGAGGGATTCAGGGCTTCTTTTTTGTAGGCTACCATTGGAGCATAATCCAGATCGCTTGCCTGTATTTCTGGTAGTTTCCGTAAATCCTGTTCCATGGAATCATCGATAACCGATGTAATCACAGTGATACTTAAGTTATCCGAGTTTAGGTTATGCAGTGAAAGATCTACAGGATGCCGACTTAAGACATCTGCCACAATGTTATCTTTGCCAGGGCAATAGACCACTCTATATTGAAGTTTCTGCAAGATCAAGCTCCATTGAATGAGCCAATCATTTGTCAGGTAACTATTATCAGAAATTCCAAACATTTATGGTCAGTAATAACAATGATGTTTGAGCCCAGCAAGAATTGTTTGAACTTTCCGAAGGCGCATACAATGGCCAGAGCCTTTTTTCAGTAGTCGTATAATTATTTTCAGCCTCTTTTAGGGTATGGCTACAAAAATATAATATCTAGTGATGTTTCTGCTCATCAATTTAGAATAAGACTACTCCCAATCCATGTCGACTACTATCAGTTTGAATATAAAATGTTTAGGAAAAATCAGGGTAATCCAGAACTACTTGTTTCAGAAATTTCTTCTTGATGACCCAAAACACCTGCTCTTTTTGTGAACCCCAAAACCACTTCTGGTTCTTTCTTAATAACTGGACTAAGGATGATGATTATACAGCAAAATTTTCATAAAACCTGTGGTAAAAGTTGCAGAGACCTAAAAATGACATCACCTGGCGTCTGTTAGCAGGTGTAGGAAAATGCCCAATTGCATCTAATTTATCCGGATGAGGTTTAATACCATCCTTCCCAATTACAAAGCCCATAAATGCCACTTCCTTCATGGCTAAGTAACTTTTCTGCAAGTTGATCGTGATATTTTTTTGACTGCATTTGGTCAAAAATATCTCCACATGTTCCAAGTGCTCTTCAATATTTCTGGATGCAATAACCACATCATCCATGTACATTACTATAATATTTTTAACCTACTCTGACAATACCTGATCCAAACACCACAAAAACCCGGATCCACTGTTGATCAACACAAATGGCATCCGTTTAAAGACATACGTATACCCTTCATACCGAAACCCGATATATTGGTGATCAGAGGGATGAAGAGGTATCTGCCAATAACTCGAAGTCAAGTCAAATGTACTAAAGACAGTTTTCCATTGAAATATAGCCAGAATTTTGGTTATTGTAGGAGGAATGTCTCTTTCAGGAATAGTGATAGCATTTAAATGGCAAACATCCAAACATATTCTAGCCGCCCCATCTCTCTTCTTTACTACCACCAAAAGGTTAATATAAGATGATTCTTGTTTACCGATAACACCCCATTCGATCATCTGTTGTATCTGACTATCCACTTTGGCTTTATATTGAAATGGATGGGGTAAGATCGACTTTGAAAATGGTGTTCCTCCTTTACTTTGATCCGATGAACATACCCTTCAATAGCCCAAGGTGTATTAAAAAACTGTGTGGTACTGTGTCAACACCTGTGTTAAAAGATGTTGCCCTGTCCCCTTTAGTATGGACTGTTCCACCTTATTCTTTACTTCAGTGGTGTCTAAGACTGAGTGTATACAGTGTATTTGTAAGTACTGATAGTTTTTTAATCCCTCCAGGGGCATTATGCTTTCTCTACACTGAAATATGCATTGACCATAATCAAGCACACATTTATGCTGATGAAGAAAATATGTTCCCACTATGACATCTTGTATCAACCCGGGCTTTTTCAAAAAGACTTGATTCACTTCCATGTTTCTCAGATGAAGCTCGATCCAAGCCAGCTTTGTCTCTACATTTGCCTTTTTACCATTAGCCAATGTAAGTTGCAATCAATTTAGAGGCAGTGTATACAGGTGAATTTGTTGTTTTAACTGTGAATAAAAGTGACTGGAAATCAGAGACATTTGACTCCCTGAATCAATTAAAGCCTGTGCTGTGATGAATCCAATTTTTATAGTTATGATAGGACAAGTCTGGTTGGCTCCAACTAACGTCGGTTCATCTTTATCCACCACCAGATTTGATACTGTTCTCCCATTTTCATTGAGTATGTTTTCTTTCTCTATTCTATCCCTACTATAATCAACCTCTGTCAATAATGTTATTATTTCATCTATACACATTTTATAATTAATCAACATGGCTTGTTGTATCACCACTAGCATATTGTTTCTTATTATTGAGATTATCTGGCTTTCTGGCAAAGGCAATGCCATCAACAACTTCAGTATGGTGGCTTGATGACAGAAAAACTGCATATAAGTTCCTCCATCCTTTTGGAATATGCTTGCTGCAAAACTCTTCTAAAGATGCAATATTGTTTCTCTTCACTCCAAAAACTGTGCATGATGGTGTATCCATACTCCCCAAATGTCTATGGCTCTACACTTAAAGTATTCCACCAATCTATGGCCACACCCTTCAAATGATTATAAGCCACTGCAATCTTTTCTTGTTCATTCCATTCATGAAACTGAAACACTAGATGCGCAATTGGACTTTCCCAATTATCTGCCATGAAAACTTTTATCTGGATCAATCTTGTACCTTTAAGTTTACTTTGCCTATTTTCAACTTCCTTATAAGTTTGCCCTTCCATCTCAGCACTCTTTAACAGCTCATTTATTTATATATATTTTTGCTTTTATTGTCAGTTTTAGAAAACAATGCCTTTTACTATTTATTTAACACTAAGTTTGCCAATCAATCTAAAAGAAAAACGCTATTTAACTATTTATTTGTCACAAGAAAGAGACTTCCCAATATTCATTATGCTACTTTAAAATAAAACTTTAGCTATGAAAGCAAACGCTGTTTACTGTTTATTAATTATTTCATATGAAAATAAGAACAAACTATTTCTATTTCCCAATATTTATTTTGCTATTTTAAAATAAAATTTAGCTATGAAAGCAAACGCTGTTTACTGTTTATTAATTATTTCACATGAAAAGATGAATGAACTATTTTTATATATTTTTTAATTATTCTAAAAACGAATACAACACTTTCTATTTATTAATTATTTGTCATATGAAAAAGACAAACTATATATATTTAACTCTTCAAAAAAATTAACTCCACAAGACTTTTTTAGAAAATACGCTATTTATTGTTTATTTATTTAAGTCATATGAAAAAGATGAAACCCCGTTCTACCAAACTGCTCCAACAATACATGCAATAATTAACAAAAATCGAACCTCTACCCACTAGATCTTGCTACTTACTTCTGAAATATTTCTCAAATGTCTAAACAAAATCTAACATGGGCTTAAAAACTTGGAAGCAACACATTGGGTGCCAAAAATTTCTATATATGTAACGTGAGAAAGATTATTGAGATTCACATATACTGACCCCATGGACACCACTAGTATGAAAATAGGAACTAGACATTTATTTTAGGGTGGACAGGATATGCAAATCAAAAGGCACTGAACTACACTCAGGGAGGAACAAGATATCTTAAATATTATTTAGACAGTTGAGAAATCAAAGCACAAAGACAAACGTCAGCCAAATAAATTTAAACAATTTTCTAATTTTATAAGTTAGACAATATAGTAAAGACATGTAGCCATGAATATAAAAGTGACTTATGTCAACATACGTGTATTTACCAGAGAGTGCACAAGAGTATGACAAACATGAAGACATTAAACATTTTGGCAGCAACATTCTCTCACTTAAAATATATGAAATGGTTAGTATAATATCTTCTTGCTGGCCAGTTGTAAAATTACAAAAAATAAACAACAACTCTAGCTTCCTAAATCAGAGATAATAAAACAGTTACTATCCCACTGGAAATCAATGAAATCAGCGCGAATGTTCGAGCAGTCATATTCCAATTACTGTAGTTAAAACACCACAGGATTGCTGCGTGTAATACTACATTCTAAGTAAATATGATTGATCTCACACACAAGACAGCCAAAGATATTTGATTATGATCTTACGTAATCCAGAAAGAAATGACTACTTTCAGACAACCCAAAGAAATAACTTGACAAATAGCCAGCAAAAAGATTTGTTGTTTGCACAAAAAATGCAAACAAAACATGCTTAAAGATTCTTTATTTTACAACTAAGGGCAGGTGAATAAATAAAGACTATGAAAACTGCCAATGCGTTTTGTAATAGTTAATGAAATAATCAGGTATATATTAAACATATAAAATACAATCTCCTAATGTACCCCCTAATAAACGAAAATTGCAAACAAACTTGGAATCTTAAAACTAAGATTCCAAGACACACTTTAAATATTAGAAAAGAGTACATTCAGATAATAAATAATTAAAAAAAAATTAATACCATTTTAAAACATATTTATCATTAGATTGAGCAGAGATTTAATTAAATGCAATTTATTTACCCTGGCTAAAATAGGAAAAAGTTTAGCTTACGTTAAGGCAGAGTTCTATTAATTTAGTGACGAGTGCACACTTTTGACAATAGTTCATCTTTCAGGTCCTTTGACAGTGGCAAGGTAGAGGCAGTGCTCATTTTAGAAGTTCATGGCATGAGTGAAGAAGAGCTGGTAGGCGTGGGTCTGTCCTTTGTTGAAATTAGCCAGACATTCTAATGATGGCAAAACACACAGCGGTGGATTTTGACATCTTGCACAGCAATGAAGTTTGTCAATAATTATTTAAGTTTTTAGCAGGTCATAATCCAAGTGTCCTCTTTCTATACTAAATCTCCTCTATATCTAAATTGGTGGGCTATTCTCGCCTCACTACATTTCCCGCAAAAAATTTACATTAATCTCTAATTCTATATCTCCTGCAGGGCAAATATTAATTTCCTGCTCAATCTAATTTAAAAATTCCAACCAGGGATTATTGTATCCAAAATAGCAAATACAAAACTAAATCTCTGCTTTTAAACTTTTAGAATTAACTTAAAAAATTATTAAAATAAAAGCAACAGGAATATATAATTAGCAAGCTTTTTGATTAAAACAGGCGGTGAAAGTAAAGTATTTTTAAATCAATTTTATGAACAAAGTAGTGAAAGTAAACTATTTTAAATCAATTTTATAAACATTAAATAATCTATTTTAAAATATAAATGCGAAAATATAAATGTGTATGTGCTTTGAAATAATAATAAAAAAAAATTTAGCATTAGACATTTAATGAAAATGAAGTTATTTTCTTTTTTTAATTTTAGTAATAAAACCATTGAATCGGAAATCAATCTGGCTCAATATATATAGTTCAATTCATCAACTTCTTTTTAAATCTTGTTTTTATATGATTATTATAAAAATATATAAATATCATCATCATTGTCAACCATTATCAATCCATCTTCTCTGATCTCTAGCCTCTCTTCTCCATATCACTTCTGCACATGTTTTTATTTCATCCACCCATCTTACATATGTGATCTTTCTGGTTCATTTACAACTCTTGGAATCCATTTTAAGCTTTCAATTATCCATCTATTATCATCTCTTCTAGCAATGTCTATCCCAACTTCTGTCTTTTACTTCTTTTAATGATGTCAATAACACCTATTTGTTTACTTACCCACATATTGCATTTTTGATCTGTCATTGTTACTCCTAACATGCATTTCTGCATATTTCTTTGAGTGGTCTGAAGTCTCTGTATTGCTCTTCAATTAAATGTCCAAGTCTCAAATCCATAAGTAAAAACTGATAAAACACATTTATTAAACATTTTTCTTTTTATACAAATAGGCATATTTCCATTTAGTATTATTTTTACCAAAAATCACTTCAATCAAATTTGATTTCATCTTTTGAGAAAATTCATTGTACATTACTTTAGTTTTGTTTAGCATGTATCTTTAGTCCTACTTTCTTACTTTCATTTGATGACTTTTGCAACATTTTCTGAAGTTCTGAAGCATTACTTGCAAAAACATGTACATCATTTGCAAAATCTAAATGACTTAAATAATCTCCATTTACTTTTATTCCTTTAGCTTCCTATTTTAATCCACAAAATATTTCTTTTAGCACTGATGTAAAAGTTTTTAGAGATATGTAGTCACTTGTCTTACATCTTTTTCAATGTTAACCTTCCTATTATCATTGTGTAATGAAATTCTTGTTGTTACATTTTTGTAAATATTCTTCAGAAAATGACAATATCCTGGGTCTAAACTTTGATAATCCAATGCTTTAATCACTGAAGAAATTATTGTAGAATCAAATGACTTTTCATGACCTACAAATCCAAAGCATAATGGCAACTCATATCCATTGGTTTTTTCTATAACATCTCTCAATACTTAGAAATAATCTACTGTATTAAAACCACTTTTAAATCCAGTTTGTTCTCTTGGTTGGTTGAAATCCAATGTTCCCTGCATATGAGTTGTAATTATCTTTATAAAAAAATTGTATAAAACTGACAAAAGGTTGATATGTCTGTAATTTCTAATATTTTCTTTATCATGTTTTTAAAATATTAATATTGCATTCTTCCAATCATCTGAAACATCTTTATCATTTAGACATTTGGTATATAATTTTGACAAAAATGTTTCAATTTCTTCACTTGCTTTTTTTAATATATGGATTATAATTCTGTCATTACGTTGAGCTTTTTTTTTTCTTCATAAATTTAATTGTATGCCTCAGTTCATCATTTAAAATTCTGGGCAATTCAGAAGATATAATAAATGTAGGAGGTATTTCTTCTTTATTACTATATAATTCTTGATAGAACTTTTCTAACCATTTCATGATGTCATCTCTATTTTTAGTAATAGTTCCATCTTTTTTCTTAATGCAGATACCAATACCAAAATTACACTTTTATACTTTTACTTTCTTCTATGACTTTCATTGTTCATTCACAATTATACTTTCTTACATCATTATCAACTCTTTTTTACACCATTTTACAAAATTTGAGATATTGAAACCTTTTAATGCATTATTTATATATATATATATATATATATATATATATAGAAAGAATATGAATATATATATATATATATATATATATATATATTCATATTCCTTCTTTTCTCCATAAATTCTCTACTCTCAGTAGAAATTTTATTGGTCAATTGCTGCTTTTTTCTAACAGCTATCTTTGTCACAGTTTTTAAAATTGTATCTGTTATTTTCTTATTAATTTCATTCAAATGTCAATCATATTCAAAATCTACTATAACATTAATATATATTATATTATAATATAAAATTAATACACTGTACAGGCTTACACACATCTGCACATATATAATGCAATATATAAGGGATTCAAATGCAGACCTTCACGTGATCTTCAGCTCTCCATGCCATCTCATATTACTGACCCACCTGATTATACACATGTCTAAAAGATAAATAATCACCAATACACATATTTCATGCTAAACCAGCAATTATCAGTTGGTCCAGATTACAATCTCCACACATTTATACAATCAATGCTCAGCTTTATATTAAGATAGCCAATCTTGATACTTTGAGGGACAAGCTTCAAACTACTCCAATCCACAACTTTTCAGCTATCCATTTCATTGAAAATCTGATGAAGTAATGTTCAAAGCCCTCATTAGTGCCAAGGTTGTCATTCTACCCATGTTGACCATTAAATCAACTATAATATTAAGTAGTTAACACGTTGGTATATATTTATAAATTTTTATAATAATCATATAAAAATAACATTTAAAAAGAAGTTGGTGTATTGAATTGTATATAATAATTTATTCTTAATAATAAAATAGATTATTGCTTTAATTCACATCACTATTATTTGAAAACATTATTTTGCTGGAGTAAAGATATATCTTAACAAAATTTGCACATTCAATCAAAAATGTATTAATTTTTTTTAAACAATTTTAACTGTTAAGAATAATGAATTAAGTTATTTTATAATAAAACTTTTAAGTTGTGTTTTATTTTTGTTTGTTTTTATGTGTTATAAAATCGTTACTGGACTCTATAAGATTGTAACAATGAAGTTTATTTATTTAATAAATTATGTGTAAATCAATGTAGTCTGTAATACGTTTATATTCGGAATATATTCTTCTAATTATTTTCTTCAGGTTGTTTTTGTTTTTTTTTTACTTAAATCGGGATTATTTATAGACATCAGTAAAATGTAAAAGAAATATATTATTGTAAAATAATATATTAAAAAATACATTAATGTATTATTAATATATATATATATGCTCTGCGCACAGATAATGAAGCTATTAATTGTCTGTGAAATTATTAAAATTTACCGCCAAGCACTTTCGGGACAGTTTATAGTCCCATATTCATGGCGACTTGTTTTCGATCAATAACTATAATATTAATGCAAATTTTATGTAAATTTATATGCAGATATTACGTGGTCCATTTTCTAGATAGGGAAAAGCATGCCTCTCTTCTGTTGATTGCTGATGGGTCACTTACGATATAGTAAGCTTTCTTAACTTTACGTTTGGTGTCGTTTGTTTCAGAGTAACTGACACTGGCTGTGGTGGGTAAAAAAGCATGTCCAGTCACTCTTTCATGCTCAACAAAAACCGAATTGCCCATCAGCAGTCAGCAGAAGAGAGGCCTGCTTTTCCCTATCTCGAAAATGGTCCAGTAACATCTGCATATAAATTTGCATTAATATTATAGTTATTAATCGAATACAAGTCGCCATGAATATGGGACTATAAACTGTCCCGAAGGCACTTGGCAGTAAATTTTAATAATTTCACAGACAATTAATAGCTTCATTATCTGTGCACAGAGCACATATATACATATTAATTTATTTTAAACGTTAATGAAGTAAAATCTTAACTATTAATGTGTTATATGATATAAAGAATTTAAACTATGTACTTAGCTTTAAAAAAAGTACATATTCTTGTTTCTCCTAACCTAATTATAGCATTTTATTTAAACAATAAATAAATAATAATAGTTGATTGTCATAATACATCCTTATATTTAATAGTGTTCTATACCGTAAAGGCACAGATTGCTTCATTTTTTTTTTTATAATCGTAAATAGAAAATATTTACTATTAGAAAGTAGTCACTTTTAGACTTTCAAAGGAGAGAATAATGTAGACTTTGACTATGAGTGGATTAGATCTTGTAACTATTGTTGACAGATGAACTAGACTATTCATTGAAATAAGACTATGCAATTGTCATACATATACATATTAAATTCTCACCGTCATCCCGCGTGCCTTCAACTTTTTTTTTTATATCTAAAATAGTCTTTAATTCTCCCCTTCACTCAATTTTTAGACATTACTAAAATTACTTAAATTTATATCTATAGATAATAAATATACACCGATATTTCATATTTCCACATTTTAAGAAATAGCAAGACCACAAATTATGTTTTGCTTGTTTTTATAAATTCCCATGATGTGGTACAAGGTTCTATGTTATTGTTGTTACAGCTTTACATTTATTTCATGCCTATCTTTAAAAATCTATTTATCAATTCCATATTAATGTCCCCATTTATAAGAAAAGTATACCATTTTTATTAGCTATTTATCTTCAGTTGTAGATATTTGAAAAGGTTATGGAACACTAGGAAAGAAAAGCTAACTTTTTTTTTATTGTTTTAAAAAAATGATTGACTTAACCATGATAAATTATTGAAAGTTCTTACAATATTGGATCTATTATATTTTTCTATTGTTATTGTGAAAAAGCACCGTATGGAATACATAGCTACTTTTAAAACAGTCTATTATCACCTTATTAGCTGCTATTTGAAAAGATGCTGAAGACAAAAGATTATTGACAGTTTTTAGTCTTTCTTCAGTAATTAACAATAATATTTTCAGTATCTAAAATATTTATAACATACATATTCAAATCAGTGTTTCAATAATAATCTGAATTTATTGCTATATATAAATACATATATTTAGAGGTCTGGTCAGAATTGTTCATACTATGGCATTTTTTATAATTCTATACTGAGTACAAAATAAACAACTAAAAAAAGTGAATGGAAAATTAATGATAATTTTAAAATTTGGTACTGATTAATATTTGAGAATGCTATGCACACTAATAAAAATTGAACCTTATGTGAATCTCAGTGACCAGTGTAAATTTCCCCTTAGTTTAAGATAGACTTGTATATGAATTAAAAATTTTTAAAGAAAAACACACACAAAAAAAATACCAAAATTAAAAATTATATTCTTCCTCTTTCTATATTCATTAAAAACCAGGCAACTATTAGACAATCCCAATATCAATAACAATCAACAATTTCAAACTGTTATCATGGCAACATCCTTTTAACAAGAAAGATGGAATCTCATATTTATTTACAGTCTAATATACATATATAGATACTAAAAATTGCAACTTGTTCACAGAGATTAAAATTATTGATACAAATAAGTTTAAGTAAACTTCTTTAAACAAATACATATAACCTATTCTGAATTTATATAATAAAATCAATTATAACATTACAAATTGCAATTATAAATTTCAAATTGCACCCCCAACTTATTATGTAAATAATAAGTGTAATAATGTTCAAGATTAAATGAATTTGTAAGTAATTATTAAAAATCGTCAAACACTTAGACAATCCCAATATCAGTAACAATCAACAATTTCAAACCGTTGTCAAGGCAACTTCTTTTTAACAATAAAGAGTGTTGTCACGGCAACTCCCTTTTAACAATAAAGAGGTTCTAAAATACATATATTGCAATTTAACCACAGTGATTGAATTAATTGATACAAAGAAATTTAAACAAACCTCTTTAAACAAGTACATATAACCTATTCTGAATATGGACTAATAAATAATCACTTATAACATTGCAAACTGCAATTATAAATTTCAAATTGTCTATACTAAACTTAATGTAATTATAAGGGACTTTAACTCAAGCCAATGGATTCAACATGTATATTGTAGATCATTTGTCTTTTATACATGTATGTGGCTATCTGTATCATTTATATAAGATAGATTGGATACTTGTAGAGAGCTTTAAAGTTCAAGTTTGAATTCATTATAACTGCATTAAGTTTAGTATAAACAATATGTATAAAAGATAAATTATCTCTGATATATTTATTTCATGCTGAATTATCACACTCATCCTTGGTTTAAATTCAAGACCATTATAATTACATTATGTTTAGTATAGATAAAATACATATATTTAAATATTATATATTTAGATTGTATTCTGCCCATCCCTCTTTTGCATAATTAAATGGATATATTAAGGTCTTGTGTGTGAGGGGTCATACTGACTTAAAGTCAACATGGGCATGGCAAAAATATTGGCAGCAACAAGAGCTTTGAACATTCCATAGTCAGATTTTCAATGAAATGGATGGCTAAAGAGTTAGAGAGTGGAGATGATTGAAGCTCATCCATTAAAGTTTAAAGATTTGCTATCTTAATATAAACTGAGCACTGATTGTATATATGTGTGGGAGTTGGTGATCTGAATCAACTATTGAGTGCTGGATCCACATGAAATATGTATCTTGGAGATTCATTTATCTTTTATACATGTATGTTGTCATGTATATCAGTTGTATAAGATAGATTCTATAGAAAAACAGCTTGAAAGTTTGAGTTCAAGTCTTTTATAATTACATTAAATAATAAGTGTAATAATGTTTAAGGCTAAACAGGTTTGTAAGAAATGATTCAACACTTAGACAATTCCATTATCAATAACAATCAACAATTTCAATCTTTTGAAAACAAAATGTGAGATCATTTCCTTGTAAATTAGATATATTTTCATCTTTGATATTTCTAATATCATTAATTATTATTCACAATTCTAAGGCTAAAACTTTTTTCCCAATTCTACAATAACTTAATATTGTGTATTATTGGAAATAAAGGATACAACAACAGAACATTTTAATTAATCAATCTGGAAATATACTGAACTGATAGAAAAATTAAATAATAATGATAATACAATGGAAACATTTTCAATTAATATTTTGATAAAAATTCCATCCAAATAATTACATTTCTTATGTTTTATTTTATATAGAAGTTCTAAAATTTCAGATTCTTCGATTTCTTCAAAAACAAACGATTTTATGGTAGATTTCTCATAAGCATATTCATAACTTCAATAGATACTTCATTATTCTCTAATCAAAAAATATTGAAAATCCTTTCTTAAAAATATTTTTAAGATCAGTCTAAATGTTGATTAATTTGGTTGATTTTGAAAAATGAATTTGAACCTAATAAAAAAAAAAAACTTTAATTACATATTTTTATTATTTCTTTGATAAGGATTTTTAGTTGAGCTCTAAAGTCTTCATTAGAAGGTACCTTTTTAAAAATATACATTTTGTTATGTTTGATATTACTTCATTGATTACCCAATCATTTCTTTTAAAAAAATGTTATATATTTTTAAAAGAACAATGTTCATTAAAATCTTTAATTTTAACAACAATGACAATGTCCAATTTATAATATTCACCTCTAAGATTAGATTCCAGTCATATAGGGTAATTAAGGAATGCAAACGTTTATAAGATAATTCACTAAATTTTTTTTTTCTTAGTATAAATTTTTTTATTAAAATTAACTATTATTCCTTTGTGAATGTGTGTCTCACTATTAAGATATGATCATTAAACTAAAATAATGAGCTAACATGTTTAGGATGAAAAATACACTGAAGATATCCAAAAAATGAAAGTATATTTAAATAGTATTGAGCAGAATAAAAATTTTTTTCAACAATATCTATATTTAAACACCAATAATAATGATTAACTTATCATTTAACAAAGTAAATAAATTATGAAGTTCAATACTAAAAATATTAGCTGCACATTAGCAGGACTTATACAAAACAATAAATGTTAAGTTGTTATTACTGTAACAATGTTTAAAACAATACACTTGGAAGAAACAAGACATGGTGATCTGTTTTATTATAAACTACTCAATTTAATCTTTTATTTGTTTTAGACTCAAAAAGTGATATATTTTTTTTAATTCATAAGGCCTTTTTTTCATATATATATATATATATATATATATATATATACATTATAATATATATATATATATATATATATATATATATATAATGTTTTCTGTCTTGCTAGGCCTCCACACGGAATATAAACTGTGCATGAGTTGATCAAGTTATGTCAAAAAGAAGAAAGTTGTATTTCTATTTCTAAAAACATAACTATATTTCCTGATCAACTCGGCCTAGTACTTGTTACAAATTGTGCTATTGATGAAATCATCTTTTAATTTATTTAATATGGGCACCAGGATTCAAAAGAATCCGCTAAAACCTGTTGCCAGCATGTCTTGTAAGTTGTAAATAAAAAAAAAAAAAGATTTTTATTTTTATTTTTTTAAAGAATCAGTAATTCTACCATAAACTAAAATTATCTTTTTTGAGATTATTATTCTTGGAGCTTATTCAAAACATATTGGCAAAGATAAATTACATTTTTAAATCTTACTAAACTCATAATCAATTTAATAATAAACACTAATAAATATTATAGAATAACGTACAAATGAAAATTGCTATTAGAAGTATTTTTATTCTAACAGATTAAAATCTGTTTAAGTTAAAATGCGGATTACTAATTAAGTAAATTGGAGAGAACACCACTAATTTAAACATGAAGCAATTAATAAAATAAAGTAATTAAAACAATTAATTAAAGTTCTTGATTAATAAGAGTCTTTTGATCACTAAAATTAAAGTCCATATCGGAGTCCTATTATACGTATATTTTTTAAAAAAATTTGTCGACAATTTAGTCACAATTGGGAATAATAAGAGTTATATCTTACCGGTAAATTTACCAAGAAAGTAGTAGTTAACAATGCATAGTTTTTTGGGTAGAATGAGCTTGGCCTTTGGTAATAATTTGATCTTGTGGTCCTTTCTCCTAGTCGTTCATGAAGGCTTTTCTGGTGTACATCTTCAGGCACAATGTCCGCAGAAGCTCTGGTTCACTCCAACATGCCAAATTATTTCAGCATAGAGCGATCCTGGATATATTGTTATCCAAGACTAACTAGAGAAACAAACAAAACAAGACATTCTTCACACTGGTCTCGGCCTTTTTATACTAGAGGCCCAGTTTTCAGACTTCTGCGCATGCTATTATTATGGCGTTTTTGGTTCATAATCTTGTACAGTCTTTACTCATTTTTGAATTACAAAGTTCTTTTTTTTAGCAAATCTTTTGGACATCTTTAATTAGCTAAATTATTTTTCTTTTAGCTTATCTTTTTACTTTTGGAATTCTTATGTTCTCTTCAATTCTACTTTTATTTCTACTTACATAAAAAAAAAAGGCAATTTTAACTTTCATTGTACGTTTTTTTTAACAAAATAAATTATACTTTAAAAAAAATCTAAATCTACCTTTATTTTTTAGCTTTTACCAAATGCCAATATATTTGTACCATATATAAATAAATGGTACATACCACCAGTGCCAGGAGATGAGAATAAAATAGGGGTTTACGCTAATTTTATTCTTAAGTTTTTAAATTCATATTCATGTTTTTTTTTAGTAGTAGCATGCTGATATATTACATAGATTCATTCACAAGCAACGTTTGGCTTTAACGACCATTTTTAGGTCTAACACAGCGGGAATGAGAAATATTTCCTTATTCATCTGTGTCCTTTCTACTTAAGTGTAATAATAATGATAAGAAGCCCAAGTTATAAGCACAAACTAGCATTGCTCATCGTTCATGGCAACTTGGTTCAACTTGATCCACCTTCCCCTTTATTGGGATCCCTTCTAGAAATAGACTGATGGCATATGTTAATATATTGCATATAAGGACTCAGGGCTATGTTTTTTCCTTCTTCAGTAACTGCCTACCCGGACAAATACTTGTGACTTATGTCTACATCAGCCACGATCATGTTTTTTTAGACATATCAAAAAAATATACATATATATTTTTCTTTCTGTAAGTCATATTAAAAAAATATTTTTTATATTTTAATAATCAGGGTTTAATGAGTTAGTTAGTTTCCATAATTTTTTTTAAAAAAACAACAACAAACTACTATCTATTTTCTGGCTGTTTTTTTTTTTTTGGTCATCATTGTAATGTTCTTTATCATTACAACTTATCTCAGGTTGTGGTTTGTTGTATCAAAGCCAAAGTTGAGTAGCCATTATAATGTTTTCCATCTTGCTAGGCCTCTACACGCAATATAAACTGTGCACAGGTTGATCAAGTTATGTCAAAAAGAAGAAAGTTGTATTTCTATTTCTAAAAACATAACTATATTTCCTGATCAACTCAGCCTAGAACTTGTTATGATTTGTGCTATTGATGAAATCAGCTTTTAATTTATTTAATATGGGCACCAGGATTCAAAAGAATCTGCTAGAATCTGTTACCAGCACCTCTCGCAAGTTGAAAATAAAAAAAGAAAAGATTTTTATTTTAATTTTTTTAAGAATCGGTAATTCTACCATAAACTACAATTACCTTTTTTGAGATTATTATTCCTGGAGCTTATTCAAAACATATTGGCAAAGGTAAATTACATTTTTAATTTTACTAAACTCATAATCAATTTAATAATAAACACTAATAAATATTATAGAATAATGTACAAATGAAAATTGGTATTAGAAATATTTTTATTCTAACAGATTAAAATCTGTTTAAGTTAAAATGCAGATTACTAATTAAGTAAATTGGAGAGAACACACCCTAATTTAAACATGAAGCAATTAATAAAATAAAGTAATTAAAACAATTAATTAAAGTTCTTGAATAATAAGAGTCTCTTGATCACTAAAATTAAAGTCCATATCAGGGTCCTATTATACGTACATTTTTAAAAAAGATTTGTCAACAATTTAGTCACAATCGGGAATAATAAATCATATCTTACCGGTAAATTTATTGAGAAAGTAGTAGTTAACTATGCATAGTTTTTTGGGTAGAATGATCTCAGCATTTGATGATTATTTGATCTTGTGGTCCTTTCTCCTAGTCAGTCATAAAGGCTTTTCTGGTGTACATCTTCAGGCACGATGTCCGCAGAAGCTCTGGTTCTGGTCTGACTTGCCAAATTATTTCAGCGTAGAGCGATGCTGGATATATTATTGTTATCCAAGACTAACTAGAGAAACAAAGTAAACAAGACATTATTCAAACTGGTCTCTGCCTTTTTATACTAGAGGCCCTGTTTTCAGATTTTTATGCATGCTATTATCATGGCATTTTTGGTTCATAATCTTGTACAGTCTTTACTTATTTTTCAGCTACAAAGTTATCTTTTTTTAGCAAATCTTTCGGCCATCTTTAATTAGCTAAATTATTTTTATTTTAGCTTATCTTTTTAGTTTTGGAATTCTTTTGTTCTCTCCAATTCTACTTTTATTTCTAATTACATAAAAAAAAATACGATAGGCAATTTTAACTTTCATTGTATGTTTTTTTAAAACAAAATAAATTATACTAAAAAAAAATCTAAATCTACTTTTATTTTTTACCTTTTACCAAATGCCAATATATTTGTACCATATATAAATAAACGGTATATATATATATATATATATATGATCAATAGATGGAGCTTTACCAAGACCTCCAAACAAGTGTATTTTTGTTTACATAAACATCAGAGTCAGAATTCACTGTCTCTTTCGTTGGCTCCACCTTCATATCAGCTGATTTCAAGCTGATGTGCTATCATCAGTGAAGGATAGGAGTTAGAAACTAGACCTAGACAATAACTCCAAGCATTTATGCAACAAGTTCCTATCAGTTTGCAAGCATGAATTTTTTAGACATGTAAATGTCTTCAAAACCCAGCCTAACAAGCTAGATAGCTATATGGGTCTGATATCAGTTCAGTTTCACTACATAGTCAAAGCTTCTGCAATATATATCATTGCAAGAAACTTCAAAGGTACATTTATGAAAAACAAAAACAAGTTATAAAAACGTAAACTTGCTATCGCTTGTATTTATGATCAATAGGTGGAGCTTTACCAAGACCTCCAAACAAGCATATTTTTGTTTACATAAACATCAGAATTCACTGTCTCATTGAATTCTGACTCTGACGTTTATGTAAACAAAAATATGCTTCTTTTGGAGGTCTTGGTAAAGCTCCACCTATTGATCATAAATACAAGCGATAGCAAGTTTCTGTTTTTATAACTTGTTTTTGTTTTTCATATATATATATATAATCCATATCTCAGATAAAATTATTATATAAAATCAATAATGAAAGTGAACTAATAATTCAAAAAATGTCTTTTCACATTACCCTATATTTATCCAAAAACTAAAAAATTAAAATTACCAATGGTTAATTTCCAATAGTAATTTATTTTTCACAGGTAAATAATTTTTGGGTGAGAATGTCGTAAATTAGACCAATCAAATTCAGAATTAATTTTAGTAGCCTTATTTTCAAAATTTTTGCTCAGCAAAAGTTTGCTGACTTAAAATGAAATAAATAGATAGCTATTCCCTTTAGACCCTGTGTTTTAAAAATAATTTTCTATTTTATTAAATCTTTATTTAAATATATAGGTTTATCAAATATAATGTTAGGTAAAATATCAGATAGATATAATTTAATTCTTTTACTACTTGACAACAATAAATCTCTTATTTATAAATAAAATTAACGTTTATTACAAGTTATACATCTACTTTCATATTTTAATTTATATATAATTTTATTATAAGTCTAAATCTATCTCCATAAGTTTAATATTGTTATTATTAAAATCTGACAATTCTCCTTTTTAGCTACATTTTCCGCAACAATAAACACATTTTTACTACAGCATATTCAATGCCAACAATTTCAATTACTTTATTTATAATCTTTGTTCTTTTAAATATATATATATATATGTAAAGAACTAAAAAAATCATGGGTTTTTATTTTTATTTTTTATAATAAAGATGACAATAATAATAACAACAACAATAACAACTTTTGAAAATTCAGTTATTCCTGAAATTTTCCCTTTTATGTCTCGATCGCCGTGAATATCAAAAATGTGTTTTTCTAAAATTAATTTAATCCTATTGTCTACATGGAAGATACTCTCTTAGTTAAGAAGACGATTTTTTTTTATTTAGTTAATAAATTATTACTTGTATCTGAATGATTTTTAACATCTATATATATATCTTTGTACAATTTTTATTTATTTCATTTTGATCATTTTTCAACGTTAATAAAAAAAAATAACTTTTTTTTTTTTAATTTTCAGAACCATATCTCCAATTTATTAAGCTAAAACGATATGTACGACAAGGAATGAATTAAATATTAATTATTTTATATTAAATAAATAAATAAATATTTTTTATTAAAATGAAATATATATTTTTAATTCAATTAACTTAGACACATTATTCTCTTTAACAAATTATTATTATTATTATTATTATTATTATTATTATTATTATTATTATTATTATTATTATTATTATTATTATTATTATTATTATTATTATTATTATTATTATTATTATTATTATTATTATTATTATTATTATTATTATATTTCAAAGATAAACTTTTTTGAGATTCAAAAAATGTTCCATAAGTTACAGGACAAAAACATGAAATCTTAGATACAAGTTGATACATGATATTACATATGCAATAAGAGCTTACAACCTTGCTTGTGATAGGAAAAACAAACATATTTTACAGTAATTGAAAAAAAAGATCATTATATAACAAGATCTGTGTCAAATTAGGTTTACAGAAAAATTTTAAATGAATCTTGAGAAAAATACATGGAAGCACATGGTAATATAAGGAAAAACATATATGGAATGTGGAGTTGGTGTATTTGGTGGGAATATTATAGCTTTCTTGGCTATCTTATTGTTTATGTGTTATATAAGTTATGCATGAAAAACATGAGTATTTAGATACAGTATGATACATAAGATTACATATGCAATTAGGGTATATAATTTTGCTTGTGATAAATAAAGGTGATTTATAATTGTTGAAAGAATAATTGTTTCAAAACAAAATACATATTTCAAATTAGGTTTACATAAATTTTACAAAAACATTATGAGATAAATGCAAGAAAGCATGTAATGATATTTGTTAATACATATAGGGAGGGTGGGTGTAGTTAGTGTTCCATTACTATATGTTTGTACATAAATTGTGCTTATTAGTTGGTGAGCACTATAGATGTCAATGCTATGTTTTATTGTTCATGTGCTGAACATTTAAAGTTCATTTGATGTGAATTGGTGATTATTGTGTAAACTTCTTTGAACCAGTGGGTTGATGAGGTAGGTGTATTTTGTTACTCTCATGTTGTGCAATATTTATTCCAGAGTACACTCTGGTATGACTTTCGGCCTATGAGTTCATGTGTAGTAAGCACTTGAGCTAGTTGAGATTATGGAGAGTGGGTGGAAGTGATATAGAGAGTAGTTGGAATCTGTGATTGATATAATAATGGACCTTGAAGGGAAAATATCTTAAATGATGCAAAATATTCTCTGTAGCATGGTAATAATAAATTTTGGCAAATTGTTGTCAGTATGTCATACATCTATGCCATAGGAGGGAGGTTACAATTTTATGTTTTAAGTCCAGGTTTTAAATGTTATTTGCATTGATTGTTTTGAAACTTCAAATTGGTTTATTTGTTAATAGACTTGAAATATCTTTTCCATCACTGACATGGAAGTAGTTCTTGAGGATGCTGAAATATGTTTTTATCAACTAAAGCTGGCAGTATGGTAGAATGGATTTTGAGGCTAAACACATGGTCATGTTGTTGTATGACAGACATTTTCATTGGTTTTAATAATATAAAATGTCATTTCTAAGAAACAGCTTTTGTAAATTCAACATTATCTTCGAAAAGATGTGTGGCATAGTAAATTGTTAATAATTAGTTCAATATATGTTAAATTTACCTGAAATATTTTAGATTTTGAGTGTTGTGTTGGAGTTTAAATCTGATTTTTTTTTCTTTCTTGCTTAGCAATAGTAAGGTTTATTACCACCAAAAAATATTTTTTTGCAAATTATCCATTACACACACAGAATTTTTTTGCAACAAGAGTGTTATTTAATTAGATCACATTCAGCCGTTATGATGACTTGAAATTTATCTTTAAAAAAACTAGTATTATGCAAATTCTTAGGATTAGAAACAAGAGCTCTTGGAATTAACATACTGACTGGATTATGATTAACTGTGGAACCATTATTATTATTATTACTAATTACCAATTAAATATCTATTAATAATACAGACATATACAATATATGATTTTATTTCAAATTAAGGTAACTGTTTTTGGTGTCACAACTAGATTTTTTTTGTAGTTGTGAAATGCAATTATACTTGTTATAATTTGAATTTTAAGTAAAAAAGGAATCACTCTTTTACTTCATTAAGAAATCCTCAACATTGGAGCAATTGTGTAGGTTAATAAAAAAACCTGTTTAGCCTCAGGATACTTTAATTAGTAATGGGTTTCCTGACAACATCAAAAAGATATAAGTTATCTCTGATTACATTTTTTTTTACTTCTATTATTTTTTAATTTAAAATTTCATAAATACATTCAATTCAACATGTAAATATAATTCTAACATTACTGTAAAGGCAAAAATACAAGGCATGTACTATATATATATATATATATATAAATACATATTTTGCGGGTTCATCCCCATGCAAATCTTCGTTTTAACATATATATATATTGTACCAATATTGAAATTGGTACATACTAATTTATCTAAAAAATTTATTAAAATAAGCTTTCGTAAAAGAAAAACATATTTAAATGATGAAGAGTTTATTACAGTTTATTTTCGTAAAAGAGTTTGAAATAAAAGTTAAAAAATAATTGATTAAAAGGAGGGAAGGAGAGTTTTGGTTAGAAAAGATAAAACTAAGAGTTTATAAAAGCTAAACAGTGATATTATTATAAATTAAAAGTTAAAATATATATCTCTTTTCATTCCAGTTTATTAGAATAAATGCGTATATATGTGCGATGATAAATAAATAATAAATGTAAGCTTGTTAATAAGATATATAATAAATGCATGTTAAAATCATATTGAAAAACAGATGAAGATAAATATTGAAATGAAACATATTTAAAAACCCAGTGGTGGGCTACTAATTAACCTTTTAACCGCTAATTATATTATTGGATGTATGAGGTAAAAATCAAATCTTTTAATTGGCCAACTCACAAACTGAAGACAAAGCCTATTGTTAAAACATATTCGCCTATAATATTAAATTCAACTCAGATACATTTATAAAAAGTATATTACTAATTTTTCAGGTTATGAAGAGAACGAAAGTTCTTTCAAAAATAAATTGCTATTTATTTATTCTAAAATATTCAATTTTGGCAATATAAAAGCTATAATATAAACAAAAAGGTCGACTTTTACGTTATAGAAAAGTAAATATTTCTTTTTATTAAATCTTTAATATTTTTACTAAAATCTTCAATATTTTTCGAAAATAATTTTGTTTTTTTAGTATATTTTTTAAAAAAACTAGTTTAATTTCTGAAATTATATTTTTTTAATTCTTAAAATTGCATTCGAAATGAAAATCTCAGCATTTTTCTTTATTTTCTTTGATCAGGCGGTTTCTTTGTTCTTTCCAGCCAATCAGAATGTCTTTTTCAGCTGAGAGCTCACTAACAACCAATTACAACCAATGTTCTTTTTTTGTTTAGGTTTAAATGCGTTTTTTTTTATTTTTTACTTGTAAAATAATTCGGAAGAGGGCACCATCTTACAAAACTTTTAAAAACCTATTCAAAACCTATCAAACAAATTTTTTAGCATAAGAACTGGCAGAGTTAGAGTGACGTCAGATGTCTACGAGGAGCTTTGTAGGAGGTGGGAAAAGGGTTAAGGATATAAAAACAATACATTTTATCATTGCTACTACTAATTAAACAATCTTCAAAAACATGTTGTCAAAGGATTAGTTATTAAAGGAATTTCGACAACATTTATTGCTGGTGGACATTAAAACAAAAACAATTCACATACATAAATAGCTAGATTTTTATCGGACATCCAGTTCAGCCTAGTTTCCAGTGACAGTCTTGTTTCACCAGAGATAACATTGCAATTCATATTATGTATCCAGAAACAGAAATGCATTGCTGAGCAGCTTTTGGGAATATATGCTCTTGCTTCAGCTCTTTAGTCCAACATGATCATCAAAACCTGCCTGTGAAATAATGTCTGCATAACAACTCAGTAATCCTCTATAAATGTTCAACTGTCTCCAAGAATAAAACCAATGGATTAGCATCAAATCTCCTCAAGAAACATCAGATATAACCACTTACATATCCTTTATTAAATATACTCCATCAGAAGCAGCTAACAACAAGCAATATCCATGTTCCAAAATCCTAGGTAAAACATTTTATTATTCTCATTTATATGTAGTAGCCACCGCCGTAATTCGTAAATCCTACAGAGAAAAGTAATTTGAGCTTTATAAGCATGCATAAAATGAACTACTGATGTGCATATTTGTGAATGTGAAATAATTTATCGATGTCTAATATTATTTATGCTTTTCATAAGATATATATATTATAATGTGTTAATTTAAATGTGCGTGTGTTACATTAGCTAAAAAAATTATAAAGATGTTTAAATTTAGTAAATTAATGTTAGTTAATAAATTGTTTTTAAAATTAAACTCTGTTGGTCAATTCTTTTTATCAATTTCTTTTTATAAATTTCTTTTACAATTCTTTTATTAATTCTTTTAAACACTAATTATGTATAATATATTAGTGATACAAACATCTGAGCTAGTCATGGATACGTAGGCGTTGAGTTAGTGGCCATTGTCCAAAATGCATTACTTATTCATCCTTGAATAAATAACTGGTGCCCGTGTCTACACAAAACAAAAAAGTACTTTGAACTTGGTGTTGAACTCAACAGTCGAGAAGATATGTCCTGGAAATATAATGCTAGTTATATATTTTATAGCTATTGTTTGGGCATACATACTCTATGAGTATGTTCTTCTCTGCCTAAGAGACTGGTATTTTGAAGACACATATTCGAACCTGGTACAAATGGCTATACCCAACTTGGCGCTGGACCTAAGAAACAATAGTAATTAAATATGTTGTTTCTTGATCGAAATTTTTTTATACAAAAGCTAAATTACGTATGTAAATGTGTTTTAATTTTAAAAAAAGAATTGACCTAAAACTTTTTTTTCTTTAAATGAAAAGAGATTTATGCTATTTACATTATTTAAAATAAATCATCATGTTAAATCAGAGACAGTTGGGTGTTTTGGTCAGAGCTAAAGCATTAGGATCGGGTAGAGAAAAATGGACAAGGGGGTGAAGTTAGCGTATATTTCCATTTTAGTAAGAAAAATAAACAACAATAATAATTTTTGATTTGTTAATGCAAAAGAATAAGTTAATAGTGTAACTATGAATAAAGAAATGAATCCAGTAGAAAGCCTGATATATTTTAAAAATCCACAGTTAGTGGAAAAAGAGAAAGAAGAAGTATCTGAGACACGAATGAGATGAAAATGATGATGAATATGATGCAAGAGTTCAAAGAAGAATTGTGTCAGAAATTTGAAAAAAGTCAACAAGACCTCAAAGAAGAATTGTGTCAGAAATTTGAACAGTCAGCAAGACCTCAAAGGAGAAATTAATGAACTCAGAGCAGAAGTAAAAAAAATAAGATGGGAAATTAGAGGAAAGGTAGAGAAGAACCAAGAAATTATAAAGGTATATTTAGTTAAAGAAAGTCAGTAAGATGAAAAGGAAGTTGAGGTGATCAAAGAGATAGAAATTGAATTAGAATCAGATAGCGTTGCGACTGATAAGGTAGAAACAAACGTAGAGCAAGAAATAGAAGAAAGATATAGGTTCAAAGTAGAAGATAGCATTGAAAAGTTTTTAAAAGTGTGTGTTCGTTTTAAACGGAGATTTAAAACTAAGAGAAAGAATAAGAAAAAATATTCACAGTTAAGAAAAATATGGAGGTCTGTGAAGCTTAAAGGTTTTCTAATTTACAAGGCAGAAAGTAAAACAGAAAGAGAAAGAGATAAAATAGATTTTAATCGAGAGATAGAAGTGAGAATATGGAGTATGATTTATATTATAAAGTTAGTAGAAAGAAAGAAGGAACCGCCTGACATAGTTTAAAAGTTAGTAAATGGGCAGAACAGTAAAGTAAATAAACAAAAAGGACTGGAAATGGACAATGAGCACGAATATGATTATTTTAACATCAATAATCTGATAAATTAAATCTGAAACTTCTATTTAAAACTTAAGACAATAAATTAAAAATAAATGAATAATAAAAAATTAAATGTTTGAAAGTAATAATAACAATGGAGGCTTCGTAGAATAAAATATTTATTTCCCTCTCCATGCACAGATTAATAAAGAAAAATGTTCATAAATAAATGGGTCAAGTTAATGATTTAAAAGTAATGTTTGTAGAATTAAATAAATGAAAAAGATAACGGAATTTCTAGAATAAAATCAAGTTAGTCAAATAGATATTTGCACAATAATGAATCGTAAGAAAGTAAAATAGTTTTCTGAGTACACGCACATTAAAATAAAAGTTTGTTTTGAATACCGTAAGTTAAGAAAAGGATGTAAATAAATTGTTTAAAATAATCAAGATAAAAAAAAATCTCTAGTAAAATAATAATGAATGAATTGTAATAAAGTAAAATAGTTTTTTTTTTTTTCTGAGTACACACACGTTAATATATAAGTTAAAGTAATAGGTTAAAAGTAATATCTTAATATAAATAAATATGTAAATTGATGTCCATGATAGTTTAGAATAGTATTGTAAGATTAAATAAATATGTAAAATAATGTTCGTAATGGTTTAAAGATAATATTATAAGAGTAATGTAAATAAATATTTAAATAATGTTCATAAGGGTTATAAATAATAATGTAATATAAATAAATATGTTAAAGTAATGTCCATGTGTATTTAAAAATAATATTGAAAGGTTAATATAAATATAAAGTCAATCTAGATTGTATTAAGAGTGTATAAGGGTTGAAATTAAGGGATGAGGGTAGTATAGAAATGTTTTAGTTAAGGATAAGTTTAGAGCTGTCGACTGGATAAATTTTAGTACCTGTAACGGATTGGCAGGGATCATTCCTTTTTTAAGATGCACACTGGTGACAACCAGAGTAAGTCGTAAGTCACTTTTCAGGGGAGAATCCCCATATCTTGTACCTTGTTTTCCAAAGCATAAGTCGGAAATGGACAGTTGAAATTCCTGCCATTTGCAGTGACCTCTTCTTAGTCAAAGTCCGATCAAGAGAATGGGCAATTGTTTTCCAGAGCGTAAGTCGGAAATGGACAGTTGAAATTCCTGCCATTTGCAGTGACCTTTTCTTAGTCAAAGTCCGATCAAGAGAATCGGCAGCCAAAGCTTCATTTATAAAAGATCCATGTGCCACAAAATTAGGTTGTCCTCATGGTCATTATCCAGGACTCAGAACATTATAAACAATGTTGCCAGCATAGAAAGAAGAAAAGCATAATTGAAGATTGCCTTTAGTATGAAAAGTGAAAGATATTAAAAAAGCAAACTTACAAAAATAATAACATTTAGAATTAAAAATTAAAGTTGTCAGAGATAAAATGGTCAAAAATGACACATTTTACTCTCAAACGAAGGGGGGTGCAATGTACCAATATTAAAATTGGCACATACTAATTTATCTAAAAAATTTATTAAAATAATCTTTCATAAAAGAAAAACGTATTTAAATGATGAAGAGTTTATTACAGTTTATTTTCGTAAAAGAGTTTGAAATAAAAGTTAGAAAATAATTGATTAAAAGGAAAGAGGGGGAGTTTTGGTTAGAAAAGATAAAACTAAGAGTACATAAAAGTTAAAGAGTGTTATTATTATAAATTAAAAGTTAAAATATAAATCTCTTGTCATTCCAGTTTATTAGAATAAATGCGTATATATTTGTGATGGTAAATAAAAAATAAATGTAAGCTTGTTAATAAGATATATAATAAATCCGTATTAAAATCATATTGAAAAACACATGAAGATAAATATTGAAATGAAATATATTTAAAAACACAGTGGTGATCTACTATGTAAAGATATAAAAACAACACATTTTATCATGGTTACTACTAATTAAACAATCTTCAAATACACATTGTCAAAGGATTAGTTATTAAAGAAATTTCGACAACATTTATTGCCGGTAGACATTAAAACAAAAACAATTTGCATACATAAATAGCTAGATTTTTATCGGATGTCCAGTTCAGCCTAGTTTCCAGTGACAGTCTTGTTTTACCAGAGATAACAGTGCAATTCATATTATGTATCCAGAAACAGAAATGCATTGCTGAGTGGCTTTTGGGAATATACGCTCTTGCTTCAGCCCTTTAGTCCAACATGATCATCAAAACCTGCCTGCGAAATGATGTCTGCATAACAACTCAGAAATCCTCCATAAATGTTCAACTGTCTCCAAGAATAAAACCAACGGATTAGCATCAAATCTCCTCAAGAAACATCAGATATAACCGGTTAGATATCCTTTATTAGATATACTCCATCAGAAGCAGCTAACAACAAGCGATATCCATGTTCCAAAAGCCTAGGTAAAACATTTTATTATTCTCATTTATATGTAGTAGCCACCACTGTAATTCGTAAATCCTACAGAGAGAAGTAATTTGAACTTTATAAGCATGCGTAGAATGAACTATTGATGTGCGTGTTTGTGAATGTGAGATAATTTATCGATGTCTAATATTATTTATGCTTTTCATAAGATATATATATATTATAATGTGTTAATTTAAATGTGCATGTGTTATATTAAACTAAAAAAATTATAAAGATGATTAAATTTAGTAAATTAATGTTAGTTAATAAATTGTCTTTAAAATTAAACTCTATTTGTCGGTCAATTCTTTTTATCAATTTCTTTTTATAAATTCCTTTTACAATTCTTTTATCAATTCTTTTAAAGACTAATTATGTATAATCTATTAGTGATTACAAACATCTGAGCTAGTCGTGGATGCGTAGGTGTTGAGTTAGTGGGCATTGTCCAAAGTGCATTATTTATTCATCCTTAAATAAATAGCTGGCGCCCGTGTCTACACGAAACAAAAAAGTACTTTGAACTTTGTGTTGAACTCAACAGTTGAGAAGAAGATATGTCCTGGAAATGTAATGCTAGTTATATATTTTATAGCTATTATTTGGGCATACATACTCTCTGAGTATGTTCTTCTCTGCCTAAGAGACCGGTGTTTCGAGGTCACATATTCGAACCCGGTACAATATATATATATTAAAATCATTAAGCTAAACTAATCAATAAATAGTCAAAATTATCCCAAATTCACAATTCAGTCAGACTAACCAAATAATAATTCTAAAATCCAACCAATGATATCACTGCTACAAGCAGACTTCTCAAGTGTAAAGTATTATTTTGTAGTTTTTTACATTTGAGAAATCTGCTCATAGCAGTAAAATCATGAGTTGTGTTTTAGATTTTATTTTTTGTCTCATCTGGTTAAGTTGTTGGGATATATATATATATATATATGTTTGTGTACGTGCGCGCGTGAATACTTACATCCATTATATTACAATGAATTAACTATGTAAAACAAATTACTGTTTATAATTTGGGAGTTCATAGTTTTCTAAAATTAAAAATTGCAGAGCCAATATCCTATTCATGGACATTTAGCTCTTAATTCTCCCATTATTGTATTGTGTTGAACTAAATCTATCATACACTTTATCAACGAAAATAATATTGCATTCATTTGACCTTAATTTAAAGATATTTTGCAGGTAAAGATAATAATCATTATAAGGTTTGGCTTTAGTAGATTTATGTATATGAAAATAAATTGATTCAGCAATAAAATACTATCAAAATTAAATTGAATAAAAAAAATTCACAATCAACATTTTTATAAAAACAAATAATCCTTCTTAAGTGAAAATCTAAAATAAACATTATATAAATATACTTACAATTCAAAGGTAGTCTTTCATATTCAAAAAATAACTTATTGAAGATTTCCAAAATAATCTCCAAAGGATTTACTTGTTTTTTTTTTAAAAAAAAATTCATTAACTTCATAATAATAACGTGAAAGGCCGAAACCTTTGACAGATGCGGCGTAAACATGCTTAATTAAATGACAGCCATTTTTAAGGCGTATCTGACAAAGGTTTCGGCCTTTCACGTTATTATTATATCATCTTCTTGTGCTTAATAAATTTAATATATTTAATTTCATAATAGAAACTTTATGCATCACCTAATATTATTTAGATTCATTTGCAAAATTATAAATGCAAAAGACAAAATGAATTGTTGGAAGAATTATTCAGCAACAATCTTACATAAAAAAACTCAAAAACATCATTTTAGAAAGGTTTATTTTTATAAGATGCTGTGGAAAATGCTCAATCGTTTGCTTACCAAGTAAAAAAATTGTTGAAAATCTTTTATTTTATGCTTCTTAAAAATGATTTTTTATTTATATTAATTTAAAAATCATAACATTTTGACTTGATAATACATATTAACTTTCTGAGAATCGTAAACATTTTGTTGAGGCAAAAGTAAAAATAATTAGCACTCCATTCTATAATTTTTTTACAATTTAGTAAGAAATTCAATATATTTATTGCAAGATGTGATTCTTAAAACATTTGGTAGAAATCCGTTTAAATTTTAATAGTAATATATAAAAATGAAAAAGAATAAACTTACAAATTTTTCTATAGATTTACAAATTTTTGTAGTATAATTTTCACTATATCA
The DNA here is from genome assembly GCA_028023455.1 of Epiperipatus broadwayi. Taxonomy (NCBI): domain Eukaryota; kingdom Metazoa; phylum Onychophora; class Udeonychophora; order Euonychophora; family Peripatidae; genus Epiperipatus; species Epiperipatus broadwayi. The sequence continues at coordinate 1,615,264 of JAQFVV010000123.1, forward strand.
CTCTCACACAAAGTAGGTACTGGTTTATATGTAAGGGATTATGATCCAGGCCAACTGAGTGCTGGTTCAGCACAAAATGTGCATCTTGGTAATTATACATATTTTTCAAGTCTTTGGTCATAAGTTCACAAGATATTAGAAATCAGATCATACCTTGTATGAGAGTGGTGTAATTAAAAATTACACTGCAGAAATATTCATTAAGTGGATAATCTCTATTCTAATTATTGACTGATAAAAATTATTAATATACTCCCATAGATTTTTTTGCCTTACTAATAATTTATTAATCCACTAAACTCTTTCTGATATCTAAGCATTAATTTTGTGTAATGATTAGCAGAAATACTTAAAATACTTGACTCTCATTTTAAATACCCATTACAATAATAATTTCAGAAAATTTCTTTGTTTGTGTTTGTGAATTTTATTGTCCACTAATGTAATAACATTTTTGACACTGTAATGCATCTTGTAATTTTCTTTATCTACACTATCTGCAAATCCTTCTGATATATTCTTTAATCAGATGGCATGTAACCTTACAAAAACTGAATCAAACATCTATTAATATTATGATGAAGGAAAAGTATCCATTTGTTAAAAATTGTTATATTAGTAATTGTATACTAATATTAATAATGATACTAAAACAGAAGTTTTGATAAGTACTAGTTCTTATTAACTTTTTTCCAAAAAGTAATTTGAGATTTTTCTACATTTTCTGAATAATTTTTGTAAATCCTGGGCAATAAAGTTAACATTGCTGTTTTTAATTTGACCTGGCCAGACTACATAGTATAATTTTTTGTTTCAATTTTTTTTTTTTCAAAAATGTATTCTTCGGCAGTGAATTCTGACCTAGAGTACTGATTATTAAGGATGAATTGATATTTTGTAGATTATTCTCTGTAGTTATCTTTTTGTTATAATTTGTAAAATTTCTCTTTGAAAACATTTATATAATTCTCTTGATTATTTGGATAAAAATTATTTTATTGTCAAGATTTAAGAATTCAATAACATTTTTTTTACTAAAATTAGACCCCCCCCCCACATATTTTCATTTAATAAGGGTTTTTTTAATTTTATTTCATTAGCAAAAGTGTTTTGCTTTTAAATAGATTTAAATTTGATACAGAATCACATCTTCTGGTACTTTCTTATTTCATCAAAATTGCTATTTTTCTAAATCAAAAAAGTCCCACAAATCTCAACAAAATAAAAAAAAGACCTTCTTGTACATATGTATTAGACCTGTTATGTCTTTTTAGATTAATATTATTCTGTCCATAAATTTCTAATCTTGCGATTCCATCAAATAAACTGTGATTTCATCAAATAATGTGAACATCAGAACTTTTGACAAACTCAAATAATAAATTTGTGCACAAAATTAATAAAAACACATTATGATACTAAATAAAAACAGATAGATGTGATTTTTGTTTTATTGTGGCAGTTACAATCCTAAATAAAAACAGGCAGTTCCTGACATTTTAAAATGGCACTTTGTGCCATCATAGTTATTCTCCCCCACTCACATGAGTACATACATCATTCTGCTATCACAATAATAGCCAGAAATTATCAAATTTTACTTCAAGTTAAAAAAATACCACTACATTAATGCTGGTATGCATTCTGGAAGATATTAAAAAAAATAACTCCACCTCCTTCATTCTGTTTTAATAAAAGAGTCTCACCCCCTCCCCCATAAAGCATATAAAACTGAAGAACTGCAATCTGTGGCTGCACTTCGAAGATGGCATTTTTGTTAGCATTCAAGACTATATTTTTAAAAAATCAGTCTATCTCATTAATTCCATTTTAATAAAAATTTAATATTTTTTTTTTTTACGTTTTGATAAAAGTTTACTAATTTGTTTTTTTTTTTTTAACAAAATAAATGTAGTTAGAAATTTCTTGATCCAGATCTGTTATATCATATAATCACAACACATGCTTTCACTCTCCATTTTTTTAAAATCTGATCTAGACGTGGGTAGTTTTTTGTTTTTTAATCTGTCCATTTTTTTCTGACATAGTTAATAGATATAATACTTTATTTCTTTTTTATTTGCTTTATTGTCCATTTTGTAGTTAATATACTTATTATTTTTGTAGTTTATATATTTAAGTGATGGAATAAATGTATGTTTTTTTTTTGCATATATAATATTATTTTTTGGTAATTTTACTTTACTGCCTATTTTGTAATTTTATGACAGAGTTAATATGGTAGTATTTTTTTAATTTTAAATAAAATTTGTGAAATGCTGATCATGTGTGCATGGCAGAATAGCACAAAATTCCATTTTTATTTAGTATTGTAATGCGATAATTTTATTATTTTTGTGTACAAATTTATATTTTACATATTGTTAAAAATGAACTTTTTCAGATTTAGTCTGGTGGATTAGTATTACATAATAGAGCTGCTATGCCTTTTCATATACTATCAGTCTGTCAATAACATTTTAAATCCTGTGAAAATGTCATAAAATAATCTGTACATGTGGTTTGTTTTGACAAATTTACTACTTAAGTTTGTCAGATTTTCCATTGTACACATTATTTGATGACATCACAAGATTAGAAAGTTATTGTCAGACTGATATGGATGTAAAAAGGCATAGCAGGTCTCATATGTAAGTACCAATCATCCTTGATAGAGAAGAATTAAATTTATAAAGTGGTAAATTTTATAAATCTAACTTTGAATAAAACCAAATATAAACTTAATGAGGAGATAAAATAGAAGTCACCTGCTGTTCAAAATTATCATTTGATTCCTAGTAATTATATTACTATTGCTATTACTACTATTATGACTACTACTATTAATGACAATAATATATGTATTTGTGATATTAACTTTTTATTTTCAAATTAGTGCTATAATCCTATAATAAAATTAATTTGTTTGAAAAATAAATTAATATAATGACAATAATGATTATACTTAATGTTTTATTAATCTAATGAATTTATCATTTATAAATGAACTTACCTTATAAACATCAAAATCATTTATTATATCATCAAAAGCAACATATAATTTATGGAGTAAAACTCCCACCTAAAATAATAATTTATAATGAATATTCAAATATAAACTTAACTAACATCATAGTTGATTATTTTGTTTATAGAAACAACATAAAAATCAAACAGTACCATTTAGTGTATACCCAGAGACTTTTTTAATGTATGGATGTGTCACCGAATCAATACTGATATACTAAACAATAAATCTAACATAAAAGTAAATTGCAAATAAAATACATATAACATTAAAATAATAATAAAAACAATAAATATTCAAGAATTTTATATTTAAATACACTTATAATATTATCAATAAAGAAGTAAATAGGAAATTTTGTGACATGATCTATTCAAGCATTTGCTCTCATCAGTCATCAGAAGTATAACTGCAGACCTTTCCTTATTTTTTCAGCTTTTTTCTCTAATTAACCTGAACAAATAATATATATATATATATATATATATATATCACTAGTTGATATATATATATATATATATATCACTAGTTCATAGTATTTGTTAATTAAATACTTTTTTTTTGCTTATTGAATTATATATTAATTTTAAAATGTTATTTTTTTAATGTTTTTTTTTTTCATGGCAAACAATATTGAGGAAGAATAGCAGCAATCTGGATATTTTTACTGATAGCATCACATTTAACTTAATATTGTACAAATTTATTATTGAAACAACAACAATACAATTTTTGGTTTATTTAATTACACTATTTTTTGTGTTATTTATATTAATTTTTTTTTAATTACCATTATTTGTAGTTTTGTATATTTTCTTTTGTTTTTTTAAAATCATATTTAAAAAATAATATTAAATAGGATAGCTTGTAATCAGCCATATTGTTTGCAAGATTTTTTTGATGCCCCTGTAAATAGATAATTAAAACAAACATGGGTGGTAATCATCTGTAGCACCTCTATAAAAGTACCAATATTCACATTTAACTCCCTGAAAGCATTTATAAATAATAAGATTGATGAGGTTGTTAATTTACCCTAGATCCATTTTTAAACACCTTTGAAGACGGATCTTCCTGTTTTTTGGATTAACTTGCTATAAGTACAATATAATAGTCGATAACAATTCTTTGCAAGTCAGAAGCAGTGGAGGGATACAATAAAAGAGCAGGAATCCTTAATATGCTCTTCTATTTTCCAATTTAAAATATTATTTATTTATTCTTTCTATGTAGTAAATTTGACATGGAAGAAGATTAAGAAAATATTATTTACATTATTGTAATGAATTATTGGAAAAGTTAATTGAATTATATAACAGGAGGAGATCTGGGATTTATAGCCTAGTGATCTTTCATTTGTCAATGATAAATTTATTAAAACCATATATCTGTATTATTATATTTTTACCAGATAGAATTATTTCAGCATTGAAAGTATACATAAAACAAACGTATACCACACACACTTACATATGTATTCTAATATAAAATAAAATATTTGGTACTAATTGTAAATATCATCCTACAAATTATATTACTTTTAATTCTAAATAAAAGTTGTTTTTTTTTTTTTAAAAAAAACATTAGTTTTTACAGTCCAATTTGAATGTTCTTTTAAAACTCTTTAGCAAAAATTATGTATCTTTATTTACAATATTAAAGAAAAATTACTGAGATTACTTTTCTAATTCCAAATGAAAATGTTTTATGGATGGTAGGTAACTGGAAGAAATTATCAGGAGACAAAATGATCATTTACTCCTATTTTCTTCTCTTATTTTCTTTTTAGTTGGATAATTTAATCAAACGTTATAAATTAAATATTTAACTTTAACTGCAATGTTAATTAAGTGAAATAATGATTTTTTAATAGATATATTTTATTCATCAGTTAATAGTCTATTCATGAACAAGAACTCCTGGATTCATTATACATATATATATTGTGCCAGTCGGATTTGTATGTTCACGTAACAAGATCTAGCATCTAGGCAAAAGTACCTTGAATCCAATCGTGCGCAAGATACACAAGTCAGGAACACTCATGAACTCTGCCCTATTTGCCTATTTCCCAGATCTATAACATTATAAACAACAATTCCGATGACCGACTTAATTTACTTCTCACTGCCGGCATCGGTCATCGGAGACACAAAAAGACTCTAGGCTAAACTTATATGATAGACAAACTTAATAACTACCTATATTTTATGAGCAATGAAGGCTCATGACCTAGCACATTAATTATGTATTTAGCGGAGATCATCTAGTCATATTGAGCATAAGTAATAACTTAATATATTAACTTAACTAAAAGAAAGCAATGGTTTGAGTTGATATATATATATTTAAGATTTATTAATAACAAAATTATGTCGGGTTATTCAGCCAATATTAGCCTCATGAGTATTATATATATATGTGTTTGATTCATAATTAACAATAACATAAGATTTGCGGCTATGCCAATAATATATATGTGTGACTTAATGAATTAGCGCTATTGGAATACATTACTAGAATACTATTACACATCCAGAGACGAAAAGAGCATTTACTTAATTTAAAAAGATAATAATTTTACAAGCAGATATTACATTTGGTTATATTCAATATGATTATTAATTGGAGTTATAGATAATTAATGCGCAGGGTGGATAATGAATAATTATATAAACGATACTAAATCTATTGCATTAATATATATATTAAACTAATGGAAATATGTCTGTTTAAAAAATCATCCCATTACGGCTTATGGCTATTTCTGGGCGACTAATAAGACACTGAAAGGTGGTGCATGCATGGCGGCTGATTGGGTTGGTTCAATTATGGATCCTGGAGTGTGCTCCATGAATTTTAAGAACGAAGTTGACCAATTTCCTCTGCAACGTAGGCAGGGTCGGTATTGAGATGAAGGACGGTCGACTATGTCTTTATCGGGCTGGATTTTCCAGAGCATTCCCCATATAAAGCATGCACATAAGACCAAGGATGTCCCCGGGGTGGTTTTACAGCCTGGTTTAAGGACATTGATAATGACAATGGGGCTCGACTGAGTGAATATCTCCATGTGAAAAAGAAGCACAAACATATATATAAACAAAATGGCCTTTATCCACGTAACGCTTAATAATATAATATAAATATAATTCTAAAGATTAAAGATTATCAAAACATATTTATTGCACATAAATTATAAAATATTTGGCGTAATGATATGGCTTCATTAAGCAAACATGGATAATAATTATACTTAAATATAAAACTAAGATCTTAAGATCCCCGTCCCCCTTACATTGTGTTACTTAATATTATTCATTACTTCCCATACATTTAATAAATCTCAATCTTGGTTAATCAATGCCCTTGTGAAAATATATAAATTATTACAAAATAAGTGGGTGGTGATAGTAGTTAAGATGGATTTTACATATATAATATAATCTAAGAATAAGAGATAGTGCATTATTTAGAAAGGAAAATATAAAAAAAACAGATGTCAATCTGTTTTTCTACAGTAAACATAAAAATATAATTAGTTTGTTTATCTAAAATTACAAGCACCTGGGCAAGTCGAATAAGACTTGTTTTGATCAAATTATAAGTTATTTACCCGCTAAATGATGGGTGGGGAAACGAAAATGAATTATATGCTTGCGATTTTAGAATATCATTGGCATTTTTTTAAAAATATAAATACATAAATCTAAATGAAAATTGTTTGCTGCTTGGAAATAAAAGAAAGGAAAAACATTTTTATAGGAGGCTTAATATAGATTAGTTATATAGAGTTATAAGAATACATATTTTGAAGACATTTAATATAGATGATTAAAATATAAATATTACAGAGAAGGCAGGATTTAAGAATTATAAGCGGTCAAAGTTCTTTTACCTTGCTTATTTGGAAGAGTGATTTCACTAGGAGTCAGTCCATTGGTATTGTTTCACTAGATCTAGAGTAGCATTATTATTTGAGAATTAGCATTTCATTTTCACTGGAAAATACATAAAATTCATTAGTACGAGATACAAAGCTTCGTTCATGGGAACAGCATATTAGAACGGAGGGAAAAGGTGAAATTTCCCCTACTCACGACACATTGTGTGAGAATCAAAACTGGCATGGAATATGTATAGCAACATAGATATTTAATGGTCTCCTCCTCTTTTGTGGATTCAAATCCAGCAGTATATATACTTTTATTTTGGAAGATGTAACTTAGCAGCTACTGCTGGACCTGAGGCAGTTTAAGCACTTAAGGTTCATTTGGAATAGTATGACCGGATACTCTTATCTAGTAAGATGTGTGAAACAATGCAAGTTTGTTATCAGTTTCTCGAATGATTGTTTTAAAATAAATCTTATGATTTTAAAACAAGCTAGCATGGACAATTTCCACTAATGGGTTAATTTTATTATTACCAATTCGTAATCTTTTACTTTTATCTAAGGGATCTTCTGGGTAATTGTTTTTTGAGAGACTTTTTAACAAGATTGCATCATTTCTGGCTACAAAATGATATATGAAAAAATAATAAGTTTCATATATGATATCTTATATATAATATAACTTAATTAATTTATTCACAATCTCCTACACTGAAATATATATATATATATATATATATATTATTTACGCCTGTATACACATAAGAATATTAAATAAAATATTTTTAAATTAAAATGCATACATGTTTGTCATTTATGTTATAATACTAAGCAAAAGAAATATATATATATACATATATATATATATATATATATATATATATATATATATATATATATATATATATATATATATATATATATATATATACATAAAGGTGGGTTTGAATACAGTTAGATGGTAGGAAATTGGATGTGGGCTGTGAAGCAGGATCTGAACATCAGATCATCTGCTTCAATATATATATATATATATATATGAGAATTTTGTAATTACTTAGTATTACAAAATGAAAACAAACTTATTTTAGCTTTTTTTAAATATCAAAATTAAAATTAAATAATACAGATCTATATATGTTGCATTTAAAATAATTTATAGCACTTTTAAATATCAATATTATTATTTAACCATTAATACAGTATTCTAGTGTATGTATATATACATATATATATATATATATATAAAATAAATATCTGCTAGAATTTTGTTTGTGCTCATTTCTTCTTTTCTTTTCATTTATATATGTACACATAAAACTATGTTGCTGTGTGTCATGAGGCCTTATCTTTTTAATATAGAAACATATTTTATTGTTAATATTAGCATCATGGCATTCTCCTTTTGAAAGGATCACATCTGCAATTGTCTGAATTATTAAGATTACTCAAATATCACATGATCGCCATTTCTTATAGTATTGTGGCAATACCATATGGAAGGTTTTGCCTATTTAATTACTCAAAGATGTGGCAAATATTGGTAGGTGGTAACAGATTTGATACAGCTAAAATATAATTGTAATGTTAATATCCATAACAAGCAAATATATACGTGGATGAATCATTACTATATGCCTACATCCTTTACTCATGAAAATCTTTAATATAATACAGATATAAAATTAGAATAAACATTAAGTTATTTTGGAATTAAATCCAACAAACAACAAGCAGACTAATATTTTAAAAAAGTTAGTAAATGAAAAATAAAATTTGATTACCTCATGTAAAATTTTCTCACCCAAGTAGCATCAAATAAAAATAAATATGTTAGTCTGTTGTGATATACAATCTTCTCTCGATATATATTGGATCTTTATATGGCAATTGACCCTAACAATCATTATCATTTTATATCCACTATTTTGTTTGCATTCAATTATTTGTTATAATGTCTTTTAATTTTTTTTAGATAACCATTTTTTTTTAAACAAAAAATAATAATAACCGCTTTTATGAGATTAATGAAGTCTTAAAGTAGTGAGGATCATGAAAGCAACAACATCCCTTATGTTAAAAGTATGATAATCACATCAAAGAAAAAAGTGACAATACAATACAGCATAACATTTATTTATCAAGTAATTTGTACTTTCGTTGAGTATTTTTGTTTTCAAAAATTACAGCAATTATCTAGTGTAATATAGAATCAAAAACAAAGTTTGCCATTTACATACTAAAAAGTTCCATTAACTGTTTCAGATTCAGGCGCCATATTGAATTTTTATAAAAACTGACCTGAGACACTATAACTTCAGTTTTAATTATGTTAGAGCAAAAACATTTACATTAATAAAAGCCAGAAAAACGAATGAAAACAATAAGTCTAGGACAAATAGTGATAACCATTTAAAAAATAAGGAAAAAAGAAATTTCAACATCGGACATAATTATTACTTTATTGTTTGTTCATAATTCTCTTATTTATCATTAAGTAAGTTTAAATTACGACTTCGGTGATAATTTCTTTGCATTCTTTAGAATAATTTAACTTTATTTAAATATTCTAATTACATTCAATTGTTAGTATATGCACAATGTTTTGAAAGATATTATTCTCCCCCCTCTTCTTCAGGTGTTTTTGGTGTGACTAGTGACAGTACTAGCATGGCAATCAAACCTTAACTCTTAGATTTTTGAGTATTGAATTTGAAAGTGAATGCTCTAACTAGCTCTAACCAACTGCATTACTTTAAAATTTAATATTCAAGAATCTAATGGTCCAGTTTGATTATTATGCTAGTAATGTCACTGGTCAAGCCAGCAACACTTGAAGAAGAGGAAAGACTAATATATTTCAAAATGTTGTGCATATACTAATCTTTGTGCTATTACTAACAGTTGAATGTATTTAGAATATTTAAATAAAGTTACATTTTTTAAAAACATTCAATACTCATATTAGATGAGGGAAATAATCCAACATATAAATACAACTAAAACACAATCATCACAAACTTTCAAAAAATGTGTTTGTACGTATGTGTAATAAAGTAGAAAAATTTAAATCCAAAATATTTACTTTTTTTGAAACATTAAAAACTTGCAGAAGTTGGTATCCAATTACTAAATAGAATGAATCCTTACTTTATTTATACTCCAAGAATTTATATGGAAGACAAGTTTAGATGATAATAACAAAGAGAATAAAATACTATTCTTTGTATATATCAATAATGCTGCATTAATACTAACTCAACTTCATATTTCTAAGAAGAATTACTAATTATTCATTTTAATAATATTAAAAACGGTCATGCAAAAATCTCCTCAACCTTAGAAAAATTTGTCTTCCATATTGTGCCAGTCCGTGTATAATGGCAATGCACAAACTGGCTGTTTGCTGAAGATTCAGCACAGCTTACATGTATCACATGAAAATTATAATTTTAATACGATTTATTAAATTATAATTCAGAGGGGAAGTGGGAGGTACAGATATAGTACATAAATAAATGGGTTTGGGCTATATTATATTCTTATTATACCCACAGTACAAGTGTATGCAGTGTATATATGTTTTAATAATTTATTCGACTAGCAAACCTGTCTAAAAAAAAAAAAAAGGGAAAATAAGTTGTAATATTTGTTTATGTGTAGAACAGTTTTTTTTTTTTGTTGTATTTTACTACTTATAAATGTTCGAACACACATATATAGAAATGTATTTTTATTTTTTATTATTTTCCTAAAAAAAGAAAAGAAATTTCTAAATAGTTAAAAAAAATTTTGCATTTATTGGAATTTATCTTTTCTAATTGTTAGAATGAGAGGGTTTGAAATTAATTAATTAAATTTGTAAAGGGAAAAAACCTTTTTGCTAATTACAATCTACTTTCAACCGAAGAAAATGTTTTGTATAAAAGAATTTTCGGTTGATCGTGAATAAAGATAAAATAGATTTTATCTAAGAAAGGAATGTAAGCACAATGGGTGTCAAGTACTCAATATGGAAGCTTGCAAAAGTGTACTTTAATAAATAAAAAGGTAAAAGAATGTAGAAAGGTATATGAAGGTATAATTTAATTTATTATTAGCTGATGCAATAGCTCGTAGAGGGGGTATGACAATTGGACTGTTTGGGCTATATGTGCTGCTTACTGGGGGCTTTGAGTCAGTCGAGTACTAGCTTGCTAAAGCATGCGGACCAAGGGAGATTAGCCTGCTAAAGAGTGCGGACAAGTTAATGCTAGCTTGCAAAAGCATTCCAATGGCAAAGATTTAGAAAGTTAAATCTTGTCTCCCGCTAGTCTAAAAAAATGGAACAGTATAGAGATTTGTGAAAAACAATCCGACAGAGAGAAAGGAGAAAATGAACTGTGCCTGTTAAAATTATAATCACTTGGTTATTTCCCAGAAAAGAATTTGAAAAATTAGCATTTAGCAAGGATCATTAAGTGGAGTTTGGAAAATGATCAACAACATGGATTCTCAATACGTTTAAATAGAAAAAAAAAAAACGAAAGACGAATCATAGTTGGAGAACTGCAATTTATTTAGGATCTACTTGCCCTAATCAGCCATGTGCGATATACATATATACGGGAGAAGTATACTTACAGATCCGATAAGTTGAAAGATGGCTCAATTATACATTCCGGGTTACTATCCTACCATGGAGTAGACTTTCAGCCATAGTACACCACCTGTTTGGCTATCAAGTCCGAAGATGCCTTAGAAGAAATAGCAGACCCTGATGACAAGAAAGACTCAAAGTATGTCGGTGAATGGAAGCCTTATCTGCCCTATGAAGTAGCCGTGTGGCCCAGGAAGTTCGAATTGAATACAAGAACAAGTTCAGAGGAGCGTGTATAGTTGGTTATATATATATATATTTTATATTCTATTATATATTTTTTTTCTCTCTCATTTATGTTCTTTGTAAAAAAATTTTTATGATATATATATTATTACTGCATACCTTGTTATATGGGTTTATTACTCTAACGTGGGAAGGAATATAGGGCACACCCATTGTGTAATCTTTTAGATATTGTTTTTTTTCTTTTTATATATATCTTGGGGTCATATGTATATGCATCGGTGGAGGGTAAATATAATTTAAATATTTTTTTATATATATTGGACTTATATGTATGCATTAGTGGAGGATAAATATAATAATCTGGGGATAATAAATATTCACTTTTGTAATTAAAATCGTTTATAAGTTCTTTGACTTAGCGTTAAAATAATTATTAAGTTATTAGTACAGATATATAGTTTTTTTTTTTTAATCAAAATGCCAATCCACGTAGTGAACCTGAGATTTATAGAATATAAAGTGAGCTAGATAGGGATAACTTACCGGGGAGTTGGATTGTTTCTTTTATTTTAGTCCGAACGTCTCGAAATATTCATATTCGTTAATGACTAGTCACATTTTACACACTCTTTCGGGAAAGAAAATGAATAAGTATAATCTTGAACGGGAGTGGCGCTAGAGACTGAAGGAAATATTCAGTACTCTTAAAGGTGTGTAAGGACACTTTAATTAGTCAACGTATAATTAATCGGCTAATGAAACAATTTAACAAGGAAGGTCTGGATGGGCCTAATTTTAGGTTCAATCTACTTCCTCTAATAATTTCTTTGAGGTATTTACTCATATTTAATCAAAAATATTTTAAAGAATTATTATTGATGTCCCATTCGGTAGCATACGTCACTTCATGCTTGGTGCGTATGAGAGTCTAACCATGCAAGACCACTACAGGGCGTCGAACCGGTACAGAAAAATGGCGCCTCAATCGTGGTAAAGACGAACTAGGTTAAGATGAAAGAAGATAGTATTAGTAGAAATCTATACTATATTTTCATGGTTTCAAAACAAATTTAGGACAGCTAAGTTAAGAGAAGAACATTGTAAATGAGATAGGATTTTAATAATTGCGTAAGAGAAGGTTGAAATATACGGTTTTGATTATTTAGTTATAAGATTTTTTTCTTTTTCGAGCAAAAATTTATTATCGTGAACGAAATAAATTATTAACAGAAGTTAGATAAATAATTCTGTCATTTATTAGGGCATATAAGTAGAACGGGGCATTTGAAATTTTTTGTTATATTATCACACGTTTGAGTAAATTGTCATTAGAAATCAGGGAATGTGCTTGGAGGAAAGGGCGATTAGTAGGGCATAGCGTAAGACGTGGTGTACTGCGAATTTACTATACGAAATTAAATTAAATATTTTTCTGGAATTGAGTTAATAAACGTTAGTATAAAGGTAAGAATACCTTGACTTTCAAGTTCAGTAAATTTAAACCCGTAAATGCTTACGAGAGCAGGGAAAATCAGAATGGAACAGGCAATAATCAGTGAAACGCTAGTAAACCTGTCTGAAGAACAGGAAGTGGACTGTCAGAAAAACGAACTAGGAAAGGAAAAAGAATGCTTAAAGGAAATGATGGAAGATTTCGCAAACCTTGTGAAAAAGGAAATGGCTAAAATGTCAAAAGAAGTAGAAAGATGGAGAACAGAGAGGGCTAAACAAGAGGAAAATATCGTTCAGAAAATAGAGGAAATGCGAAGCCGATCTTAGTACAAGAAATAGATTTAAGATTTCAAAAGTGGGAAATGAAATGTGATAAATCTAAGCAAACTAAGGAGGATGACATAGAAGCAAATATAAGAGATAGTCAGTCAGTTAAGTTAGGGCCAGAGGAGACAAAGCAGGACACAGAAATGGAGTACAAACAAAATAGGATGGTTGAAAATGTTAAAAATGAACAAGACAACCATATGGCAAATAGTGGAGATCATCTGGATGGTCGTATAGAAAAGACCAATGGAAGTGATCAGCTGCCACAATTAAATATTAACCAATTTTTAAAAATCCGTACATTTGAAGGAAAAGTGGGGGAGGCTCCAGTGGAGCATATAAGAAGTCTGGAAAATTACTTTCGGATAAACAAAGTAAATGAAATCAGTAAATTGCTTGTTGCCAGCGCTCATCTTAATGGAGACACATTAGCTTGGTGGGAGTCTTTGTTTCATCATCCTCCAACCTTCAATCAATATAAGGATATGATTGTTAACAATTTCTGGAGCCCAGAACGTCAGGAGACTATCCTGTATCAAATAATGCAGGAAAAATACAAGAGTAACACAAACGAAAACTACTCTCAATTTTTTTATAGGCAAGCAGCCAAATTAAGAAATTTAAATGCCTGCCAAACATCGGAGGGTCAAATTATTAGAATAATTAGACATAATTTTCCTTTCCGAATAGAACAAACATTGTTGACAGCAAATGTAAATACAATGGAACACATGGCGGAGTTATTGAACGTGTTGGACATGAACCAACTGGACAAACCCCCAGATAAATTTAGAGAAAATTCGCGTATTAGCGCAATAGGATGGGACAGTGATGATGATGATCAAAGGGGATATATAAAAACAAAGAAAAAAAATTGGAATTCAGAAACGAATGTCAAATATATTGACAGTCAAGTAAATGACCAGGGTAAGAAATATGGAAAAGGCAGGGGATATAGGCCAGATTCGCCGAAGCCTGGGGGGAGTAAAAATAAATAGTAAATAACAGTGTAGTGTAAGTGAGTATGTCGTTTAAAAGTGGAGGTGAGGACTTTGTGGTTGTTTCAGGCATTGCATGTAAGGTTTGAATTATGTCGGTTTGCTCATGTTCTTTGGGAGATGAGAGTTTGGAGGGTTGGTTGCGGATCTTATGTAGTTCGGAATTTTGTGGCGTTATGTCAGCGTATGTACCCTGTCACTAATGCGGGGGGTACCGTTGGGCTGAGAAAAGGGAAAAACTTTTGTTTTCCTCTCGGGGACCTTCTTACCTTGTAATGCGAAAAGACCCTATAAGTCTTAAAAGAAAGAAGCATGGGTGCATTTACTAAGGTATTCATTCAAATTACCTCTTCGAAAACGAAGAGCTTGTTTTTCGTGTTCTAAAATGCAAAAGGATCTCATAAGCCTCCAAAGACGTGAGCTGGGATGCATTTATTACACATTTACGGTACTTGACATACGTTGTTCGTCACAGAGTTCTGCATGAAGTAGGGATCTGTAAGCTGATGCTCTGGGTTTCTTATGGTCTCGAGGTGGCATGCGGGGGGACGATGTAGTCTGAGCCATGCAGATTGATGTTTGAAGGGCTATGGGTGTATATTGCTACTGAATGAACGACATAACTTGCATGTTTAAAATGTATAATATAAATGCTGAATTTAAAATGTAAGTAATTAAAGAAGATGTAAAAATAGTTAAGTAAGACCATTAAAAAAGAATGGTTTCCTTTTTAACAGTCTCATCGGGGATGGGGGTATTGTGCCAGTCCGTGTATAATGGCCATGCACAAAATGGCTGTTTGCTGAAGATTCAGCACAGCTTACATGTATCACATGAAAATTATAATTTTAATACGATTTATTAAATTATAATTCAGAGGGGAAGTGGGAGGTACGGATATAGTACATAAATAAATGGGTTTGGGCTATATTATATTCTTATTATACCCACAGTACAAGTGTATGCAGTGTATATATGTTTTAATAATTTATTCGACTAGCAAACCTGTCTAAAAAAAAAAAAAAAAGGGAAAATAAGTTGTAATATTTGTTTATGTGTAGAACAGTTTTTTTTTTGTTGTATTTTACTACTTATAAATGTTCGAACACACATATATAGAAATGTATTTTTATTTTTTATTATTTTCCTAAAAAAAGAAAAGAAAATTCTAAATAGTTAAAAATTTTTTGCATTTATTGGAATTTATCTTTTCTAATTGTTAGAATGAGAGGGTTTGAAATTAATTAATTAAATTTGTAAAGGGAAAAAACCTTTTTGCTAATTACAATCTACTTTCAACCGAAGAAAATGTTTTGTATAAAAGAATTTTCGGTTGATCGTGAATAAAGATAAAATAGATTTTATCTAAGAAAGGAATGTAAGCACAATGGGTGTCAAGTACTCAATATGGAAGCTTGCAAAAGTGTACTTTAATAAATAAAAAGGTAAAAGAATGTAGAAAGGTATATGAAGGTATAATTAAATTTATTATTAGCTGATGCAATAGCTCGTAGAGGGGGTATGACAATTGGACTGTTTGGGCTATATGTGCTGCTTACTGGGGGCTTTGAGTCAGTCGAGTACTAGCTTGCTAAAGCGTGCGGACCAAGGGAGATTAGCCTGCTAAAGAGTGTGGACAAGTTAATGCTAGCTTGCAAAAGCATTCCAATGGCAAAGATTTAGAAAGTTAAATCTTGTCTCCCGCTAGTCTAAAAAAATGGAACAGTATAGAGATTTGTGAAAAACAATCCGACAGAGAGAAAGGAGAAAATGAACTGTGTCTGTTAAAATTATAATCACTTGGTTATTTCCCAGAAAAAGAATTTGAAAAATTAGCATTTAGCAAGGATCGTTAAGTGGAGTTTGGAAAATGATCAACAACATGGATTCTCAATACGTTTAAATAGAAAAAAAAAACGAAAGACGAATCATAGTTGGAGAACTGCAATTTATTTAGGATCTACTTGCCCTAATCAGCCGTGTGCGATATACATATATACGGGAGAAGTATACTTACAGATCCGATAAGTTGAAAGATGGCTCGATTATACATTCCGGGTTATTATCCTACCATGGAGTAGACTTTCAGCCGTAGTACACCACCTGTTTGGCTATCAAGTCCGAAGATGCCTTAGAAGAAATAGCAGACCCTGATGACAAGAAAGACTCAAAGTATGTCGGTGAATGGAAGCCTTATCTGCCCTATGAAGTAGCCGTGTGGCCCAGGAAGTTCGAATTGAATACAAGAACAAGTTCAGAGGAGCGTGTATAGTTGGTTATATATATATATATTATATTCTATTATATTTTTTTTTTCTCTCTCATTTATGTTCTTTGTAAATTTTTTTTTGTGATATATATATATATTTACTGCATACCTTGTTATATGGGTTTATTACTCTAAAGTGGGAAGGAATATAGGGCACACCCATTGTGTAATCTTTTAGATATTGTTTTTTTTTATTTTTATATATATCTTGGGGTCATATGTATATGCATCGGTGGAGGGTAAATATAATTTAAATATTTTTTTTATATATATTGGACTTATATGTATGCATTAGTGGAGGATAAATATAATAATCTGGGGATAATAAATATTCACTTTTGTAATTAAAATCGTTTATAAGTTCTTTGACTTAGCGTTAAAATAATTATTAAGTTATTAGTACAGATATATAGTTTTTTTTTTTTAATCAAAATGCCAATCCACATAGTGAACCTGAGATTTATAGAATATAAAGTGAGCTAGATAGGGATAACTTACCGGGGAGTTGGATTGTTTCTTTTATTTTAGTCCGAACTTCTCGAAATATTCATATTCGTTAATGACTAGTCACATTTTACACACTCTTTCGGGAAAGAAAATGAATAAGTATAATCTTGAATGGGAGTGGTGCTAGAGACTGAAGGAAATATTCAGTACTCTTAAAGGTGTGTAAGGACACTTTAATTAGTCAACGTATAATTAATCGGCTAATGAAACAATTTAACAAGGAAGGTCTGGATGGGCCTAATTTTAGGTTCAATCTACTTCCTCTAATAATTTCTTTGAGATATTTACTCATATTTAATCAAAAATATTTTAAAGAATTATTATCGATGTCCCATTCGGTAGCATGTCACTTCATGCTTGGTGCGTATGAGAGTCTAACCATGCAAGACCACTACAGGGTGTCGAACCGGTACAATATAATATACATTGTTGGATAGCAAAAAAAAATGAGGTTCATTTTATCTGTTTTCCAATTAGGTATAAATTCATGTATGATTTTGGTTCTATGTATATACATACGGTGATAGAGATTTTCATTCCCAATATATTTACATAATAGTGTGCATCATGTATTTTTTAATATTAACCTATTAACAATGATATTAATCATACACAAAATTATTAAATGAATGTCTAGGGATTTAAGCTTGAAAATATTAAGCTGAATCAATTTTAGTGAAATACTAATTACATCTACAATAAATAAAATTTCATATTTGCAATTATTAGTGATTAAATTTATCTTAAATTTAAGATTTTTGAATGCAAACAAAGTGGAGACTAATTAAGTTGGTTTGATAAATATGGATTTTAGTGATATCTTATATATGACAGTTGGATAGATCGGGTATCACTATGAAGAAATAGCAAGTTATTATGCTGATGATATTTCAATGTTTTAATTGAATATGGATATAGAAAATGTGCAAGGAATCACCATATCAACAAATCAAATATTAAGTAATATTAATAGAAAAACACATCACCAGAAACTATTTCCACTAGTCAAACTTTGTAGCCATATTTAAAAGTCATATAATAAAATCTTAGGCTAATCGTTATCAAGTCAATGCCAAATTTGGGTATAATATAAAAGTCAATAACTAATATTTTAGCTGCATGTACATATCTACCTACTAAATACACTTTGCAATTAATCATATGTCAAAAATGTTGGAATGAAAGGTACTAGTGATTAGACACACATGCCATTTGATGGCATTGTTGCTTTGCAAAAACTATAAAATATGAACACTCCCAGGCCATATTTTTGGGAGATTTTTTTTGTTTTTTAAAATATGTATTTAGTTTGTTTCTCTTATTATAACACAGAATTTGTAGTTTTTAAAGGTCTTTTTTTATTAACATCAACAAATTTTCAACTTATTACACTTTTTTTTTTTTGTTTGGTTTCGCTTTTTTTAAATAACATCAATAAATTTAAAACTTATTAGGTTTTTTTTTAAAAAAATAACATCAACAAAGTTAAAACTTATTATGCTTTTTTTGGTTCTGATTTTTTTTAAATATATGCTTTCTAATCGAATCCATTTGATTGCATGAGTGGGATGAAAATCAAAATTGTACATTTTCTGATAAAAAGTTTCATTGATGCTCCATACTTGCATGTTTTTGAATATGGAAGCACATTCTTACCCTTCCAAAGTGTCACAGCATCCACTTCTGTTGCCAGTAAATGTGAGAATCAAATAACATCTTGTTTTTCCTGTGCCATTTTGTTTGTCTCATGTAGGTTATTGAGAATACATTATTTGACATGTTACCTACTTCAAATTATGTTCAGATCTACCCTTTGGTGGGGTTTTGCACCTTAAAACTTGACTACAGGAGTGTGTAAACCCTCCAATAATTATTGGTTAGTCAAATTGCATGATTTCAATAAAAACTTATTTACAAATAACAATTTTTGAGTACTTGATCAACACACACCCTCAGAAGTGTGAGAATTCTCAGAAATAATTTAGTGTGGTGTGACAATGTGGCCTGCCATGTGTAATACAACAAAATTGTTGTATTACACATAAACACAGCTGTGAAAATACAGTCGGCCATATAAATGGCATTTTTATGTGTTTTAGAACATAAATAATGCCATCAAGTGGTGTGTATGTCTAATCAACCAGTACCAGATGTTTATATAAATGTTGATTATCATCAATCCTATGACTTTTCTGATATCTGTTTACTGGCTCTAAATTAATTATCATCATAAAATCTTTATTGTAAATGAATTTTAAAACACTAAATATCACACAAGTAGGCACTAGACAACGATTTTATGCACAAGCCTTCAGGCACCCATTGATTATTTTGGTTTGCACTGAGTGGCACTAATGTATGGAGAGTTTTGTCTGTTTTAATAAATAAATTTTAAAAATAACTTTTATTATTTTATCACCATCTAATTAAGTTTAAAGAGAATTATATAGATTTTTACAAGCACATATTTCATAAAGTGTAAGTCTGGAACTGGCTTGGGATTACAAGGATCTTGAGAATATTAACATGAGAAAAACACAATATTTAAACTATACTAGCCTTAAATCACTACACTGAATAACAACATAATGATTGATAAATTTATTGTTTAGAAATAATGATAATAATAAAATAAAAGATATGGTAAACATTTTATAATACAGATTATTCTGATTTTGACTATTTACAAATGTCTGAAAATATTTCAATATATAATATTTACAAAGATACACAAATGGTTTATATAATATATATGCAGTCATACATGAGTATACTTCAATACACAATATTTCAATCACTAATGAGCTAATAAATATTATTTATTGCAAAACTACAAATAATTAAATGTTCAACATATGTGACATAAGCTCACACACATGTTTGCATTACAATATAAAAACATTTTATTTTCAAATAATTAATTCATTAAATCTATTGAGCAACAGTATTCTATTTGCTACCATATATAAATATTATATGATCTTACTTGTAGTATGTATAGACATACAAAACAATATTTTATTCATTAATTATTTTCTTTGCTCTTATAAACTGAATTTACTTTTGCTATCTAATTACAGAAAATATCAGTGTAGCAAAAGTTAATTACAAAGTCAAAATAATACATTTCGTAATTTCATTATATTTTTCTAACTTTAAAATAACTATTTTATAATTTACATAACAATATATATATATATATGTGTGTATTGCTAAAAGTTCTATCCTTGGAAACTTTTAAGCTGTTCAGACATTTTTTATTAAATATTTGTATTTATTAATTTCTATCCTTGGAAACTTTTAAGCTGTTCAGACATTTTTTATTAAATATTTGTATTTATTAATTTACTACTTTATAAAAATCATTCAAAATTTGCTTAGTTTTAAAACAAATTAAGACAGCAGAAGTTTAATATTTTTTTCTGTTGGAAAGTAAACAGAAATAGGTTTTTAGGAACATTGTGGTTAGTATTTGAATTTCTTCATTTGCCAATCTCATCCAGCTGTGTTTTATACATAAATATAAACAATATACCATTAGAATATCATGATCAATAGCTTCTCTTCTTATATAAATTGCTTGTTAACCTGTTCTGCATATCAAATAATTGAAACAAATGATATATTTTTTATCTCACTTTAGCTTAATATTTTCCAAATTATAGCTGAGGAAATAGTGCCTATTTCACAAATTTTGGACTAGTAAATTATGGGTAACTCACACCATTTCACTTTTTTAGGAGTTCAAAAGCTCAATAACATCAAGACTAGAAGCATATGTCTATCTAACATTCCACACATTCTTTAAATTTAATTAAACTAACTCACTATTTAAAGTAGGTGTGATAGAATATATAAACAGAATGATTAAGAACATGTATTTTTCTGTTTTTTAATAAAAATTAAAAAATTATTAAATTACCAAGATTCTATTTTTAATTTACATTCATAAAATCAAAATAAGTGAAAAAATTCCTTAACTCTTTAAATATTTGTATAACACCAATTAAATATGAAATAATATTGACTAAAATTAATTTATGTCTTCTATAAAATTTATAATATTTTAATCGGCTATTTTTAATTTTAAAAAAATATACTAATTTATTTTCAATATATATTTCTATAAAAGATATATCAACAGTGGCTTGTAAATTATTGATAAAATCTCAAACAAAACATCATCATCAAACAAATCAACCCAAATTCCAGGCAAATACCATTATGTTTAATTTGATATTAAAATTTAATTGTAATCTGATAGTAATTTAATGAAAGACTTTTTGTTGGCTGATTGTTAATGACAAAGCAGAGCAAATAGCATATTACTTTGAAAATAAGCCCCACATTTTTTCCAAATTTTGGACCCCTAAAATGGAGATGTGACTTAAATTCAAGGCAAATTTTTTTACATCTTATTTCTGTGGATATTTCCTTTATACTATACATGCACGTAGTATTATGATGGTTTCCTTTGTAGAATAACATTTTAAATCATTTAATCAATATTTTTAGATTAATTTCATAAATGGCTTTAGCTATCTCTCAAACTACTACTTTAAATGTTATTTTGCCAAATTTACTGGCATTTTATCAAGAAAAGTTTATTGAATAACACTTAGAATAGTTTCACAACTGTCAAATCAAATCAATATAGCAGTGAGATAAAAGCCTGGCTTCCAAGGTGCTGATTGGTTGATTGATGTTCTTTACATGAGAGCACCTATCAAAATTTCACCAATTCCATTAGCTTTCTTTTGATTTTTAAAATGAAAGCAAATGTTTTAGACTCTTTTTATTTTTACATGCTTCTTAATTTTTCCCAGAAAATATTTGTAAAAGTATAAATTACTTTAGAAGAATGATGTGGGATTTTAATAGAAAAATTTACTTTTAGATGAAAGCAAATTGACAAAAAAATTACAACATTCAGCTGCAATTTAAATGGCTTCAAGATTATATATCTGATGGAATAGTGTAATTGAAAATTCAAGTTCTTAAAGTGAAGATGTAGAAAGTGAAAATACTATATATCTGAAGAATTTTAATAAATTGGGTGGGTTTATTATATTAGATTAGTTTCCTATTTAAGTACATATAAGTGGCTTAAATTTGGGGTGGCTTATATTCAAAGCAATATAGTAATCAAAGTAGTTTTAAATAATCTTTCAGTCAAATAAGTATTTTAATATTTAAATAAAATTATGATTTATTTAATATTGTTACATATTTATTCAGTGTTCAACTAGTTATGTACATATGTTTATTTGAAGAAATATTATTGGCAATGAATAAGATTATGAACTCTATCACCTCGATTAATATTAAATTAATACAATCAAAAAATATTATTAAATTTAACATTGCAGTAATGCTTAAATAGAAAATGGGTGACATTTTTATGAATTATCAACTGATTTCCAGGCAGCTGATGTCTTCACTTTGGATAAACCCATTTAGAAGAGATTCGTTATGTTATCTTTTATCACAAACAAATTTAGAGAATCGAGCTTTCTCCTTACTATTTAAATCTTACATTTTTCAAATTTCATATTGGGTAAAATAATTAATAGTCACAAATGATATGCAGTTGTTTTCCATTATCAGCA
Organism: Epiperipatus broadwayi; assembly: GCA_028023455.1. Classification (NCBI taxonomy): domain Eukaryota; kingdom Metazoa; phylum Onychophora; class Udeonychophora; order Euonychophora; family Peripatidae; genus Epiperipatus; species Epiperipatus broadwayi. The sequence goes on from JAQFVV010000123.1 coordinate 1,638,177, forward strand.
TATTTATTAACATTAGCTACTGAAATGCTTATAGTATTCAGACAATTATGATTGAGATAAATAAACTCTCTCTCTCTCTTTATATATATATATATATATATATATATATATATATATATATATATATATATATATATATATATATATATATTAAATCATAATATTATATATATGTAATAATATATATATATATATATATATATATTTATGAGTGGATGTCTATTTTTAAAGCAATATATGTAATTATATAAGTGAATATTTGTAAATACAGTAACTAAATAATTAAAAAAATTTATCCACTTAGGAGTGCTTTCGATTATCCCAGTAATCTGTGTCAACTAAAGCTTTGAAATGCTAACTTTCCCACAATTCTGTGATCTTAACATTTGCTGCTTGCCTGTTAATTATTTAGTTACTGTATTTACAAATGTTCAGTTATATATATATATTATACCAGACAAAAGCTTTAGACTCGCATAAACTGACCGCCAGGGTGCCACTAGTCCGAAATTTGGAACTAGACATTTATTTTTGAGGGGTTACAGGATATGCTAATCGAATGCGCCAGACTAGCTCAATCAAGCAAATGAGATCTATGTTTTGTTCAGTGAGTTGGAAAGGTAGCAACAGAAAACAAAATCAACTAAGTAGATGAATAAATAAATAATTTTATTAAAAGTATGATTAAATAAACATAAATCTAAATAATAATCTTTAAAGCACACTTAAAATATGTACTACACGTACATACGTCAAAAATAAATTTAAATATTTTATATGGCTTTGAGGGTGCGTGAAAGAGTGCAAAATACTGACAGTAGCAGAAGTATTAGTAAGTATTCCATGATCTCACATAAGAAAAGGGAGGTTAGCTTCCTGCTTATAACCCATAGTTAGAAAAGGCTGAATCTCCGTATTTGAGATTTATGTAAGCTTATGTCAAAACCGAAGAAATACGAAAGTAGCTTCCAAAACATTAATAATAATAAAAAGAGTGTTGAAAGTTATTACTTTCAATCGATTGACCTCCCTCTGAGTGAGACAGGCTAGGAGCTCACGATCTACCTATTGAAAGGGTTAAAACAATCGTACATGCCCCTAATAAACGAATTGGAAGCTTGAAGAAATAAAACTAAGAACTATTATAAATAAAGTTTCACAACATAAGGAGAACTAATAACAAAATGGGTTACGAGCCAGAAGTCAATTAAATTAGTCTGTAATATCCAGACTGCTTTCTATAAAAAAAAAAAGAATGTGAGATTATAAATAAACTACTATCTTACTTACTAAGACTTAAATAGGATGGACAGTAATAGGTTTGAAACTAGCACTCATTAAAAAAAAAATAAAACACAAAGAAATCGAATCACATAAGATATAACTTTAAAAACATTTATATTAAAAAAAACAAATCTAAGACAACAAAATTATTTAAATTGTGGAGTATAAGGTACCTTAATAATTTAGTTAAACGCTAGTGCACTGGACTTCTTAGGTTAGTCCGTTGCTCTGGATTCACTGACGGTAGACTTGGGCGAATTGGTTAGTGGTATCTTTGGAGCCGGTTCTTATGGCATTGTAGGCAGTTAATGGAGACACAGGATGTCTGAACCTGTCCTGGCGAAAAGCTTAGCACATCATGGTAAAGAAAATATTATTGCTGTAGGTTTAATGTTCATTCTAGGTAGAATAATTACTGGATCAGCTTTCAGAATATGCAGGAATCGTTCTTTCCAAGTATTTTTGCAGAAATCGTGCAATTCTCCTGTCAGAGTTGGTGTCTGTCTCTTTGCACTGGTGCAAGTATTCTAGCCGATGCCAGTATTGAAAGCTAGTCCAAGATAATCCAATGACCTGATTCAGCCTGTTATATCTGAATCATCTCTTAAACCAATTACCAAACTTTTTCTTTTTAATTAAAATTTAAAAATTCTCGATCTAGATAACAATAGCTATCTAATTAACAAAATAAATTGCCCTTTACAGATCTAGGAATTAACTAATGAAAAATTCTTTTCTTTTTGTTTTCTTTCTTTTTAATTAGCCTTATCAATCTAAATCCCCAAATCTGAAAAGCAATCTATTTGTACACTTTACTTTTACATAAATTTAACAAAAAAAAAAAAAATCTTAGTTTTCTTTTTTTTTTTTTCAAAATTAAAATTAAAAACCAAATATAACTGTGGTATTAAAATATAATTCCCATGCACATACATATATATTTGTACAAGCATTTAAAAAAAACTTTTAATCAAGTTTTACAAACGAAACCTTATATAAAAATTTATTTTACTTTTTTCACCCCTATAAAACTATAATTTTTGTAATGGTGTCTTAAACATCCATTACAATATATATATATATATATATATATATATAATGTAATATATATATATATATATATATATATATATATATATATGTGTGTGTGTGTGTGTGTGTGTGTAATTTACCTGTCTTGGAGTACTTTTAGCAGTGATATGACTAAAATCTTGAATATGACTAAAGAAAATAGTAACAGATTCAAATGATTCAGGTGGTGTTGGTAATTCGTCTTGCAACTTTTTAGCCAATCGTCTAAAATAAATAAATTTTATGATTATATATATATATGGGGGGGGGGCGTGTTTATAAAAATAATTTTAAATAGTCTCTTACAAGATAATCACCTTTTAAAGAGAAATAGTTAACAGCTCATAATTTTTTTTCCAATTGTTTTTATGAGGGTTTGGGCAGTTTTCCATTATTGCTTGATTCATTGATTAAAGATGACGAGAAATGGCAATGTACGATTAATATAGGGTGATTAGTTGAGTCGTCTACAGATAGGTTGTCAAAACAATCCTAGCCTGATTAGACCCTTAAAATATTTTCAACATTAATCAGTCCCAGATTCAACTCCATATCTTGACCAAAGTAAGTACATACATTACTAATTCAACATAAGGCTCTTCAATACATTTTATATAAGAGAAAGTGTGTTTGAATTTAAAAAAATGTAGCGTTTGAATTTTTTAATGCTCAAAATGTTAATTAAAAATAAACATTAAATTCTTTTATTTTAAAACTTTTTATTCTCAGCAACAAAAGATAAATAATCATTTATTCTTTTTCATTTATTTTTGTATTTATTTAGTCACAAACAAGTAAATAATACATTAATATGAATTCAATACAATATAAATATTGATTGAAGAGTTTAAAATATAATAGGTAAACCGTAAAAAAAACATTATATATATATAATTTAATACATTGTACAGGCTTACACACACCTGCACATATATAATGTAATGTATAAGAGATTCGAACTTAGATTTTTAGACGACCTCAACTCTCCATGCCATCTCATATTGCTGACCTACATGATCACACACATGTTGTAAAGATAAATAATCACCAATATATGTATTTTATGCTAAACCAGAAATTATCAGTTGATCCAGATTACTATCTTCCCACATATACACAATCAGTGTTCAGCTTTATATATATATATATAAGACATTTTGCGGGTTCATCCATGTTAAAAAATGTATATATATATATATATTATAACTTACACTCCCAACACCGCTTATATACATTACATGAGCGAAATGCCCAGGCGCCAATTCTATTAATAAATAGAACATTATAACAAAATATATAATACAAAATTATTACTGAGACTCTATATTTAAGTTTATGTTCAGCTCAGCTCAGTGGGAGGCTATAGGCAGTTCATAAGATATATGATAATAAATGAATAAAAGAAGAAATATTACAAAACATTTAATATAATGTAAATTCCTTTGTTAATTAATAGTATGATAAAGAATCATAATGTTTATTTGGTACAGTCTATTAAAATATACTTTAAACTTAATTTCTTCCTTCATCCAAGTATAACATATATCAGCTTGCTATAATTATAATCCTAAACTATTCTATGACTTGGCATATTATAATCTAAACATCTACTTTAATGCCAATCAAGAAATAAACAATAAGATCTCAGGGAATTTTAACAAACACAGTTGAATTAAATAAATCTATTGGCCTATAAGTTATAATTCTAAAATAAGATAAAATGTAATGAAACAAATTGACTAAATATTTTACTGTGTTTCCATAATAAGATAATGACAGAAATAGGGTATTTTAATCTAATATCATCATCTAACAAATATACTAACTTGGTAACTTTTCTAATACGTTTGTCAAGTGGCAAATGTTCTTTTATAATGTTTGGATTAAGAAATACAATATTGTCAGACACCAGCAGATTTAGTATTATAACTCTAAAATAATATATCTATTTTGTAATAGATCTATGAAATGTGGAGATGTGGAAATGTAAATACAAATGTACACAAGAATAACTCAAGACACAGCTTTTAAGATTTTAAATAACTAAAACAAATCATTTATTACAATAAAATAAACTTGGTTTAACATGATATTTACAAATGGACTATTTGTCTTACAGATTTTTAAATTATCAAATAAACTTTGAGTATCAGTTTGGGATTATCCCCACTATCAAAGCAAATTAATAACAAAACTTAAATATCCTGACTTCGAACACATGCTTTGCCTACATGTTTCATCTACATGACAATAAATAAATAACATGTTATATTATTAGCACAAAAAATACTTTTGAAAGGATATTACTCTTGATTAACAAAATAAATCAAATTAATTATATTTGGCTCTCAACAAAGCAACTTTCTCCAATTGACTAAATAATCACTTTCAATTACGTATACCTTTCATGCATAGTAACAAAAATCATGTTTATTCTGATGATTTGATGATTTATAACCTTTATTTAAATAAATACACTGTATTTCCCGTTTTTAATCTCAATACTTTATACTTTTATTTAAATGAATGTAATGTATTTCAAAAGCATTTATTTCTCATTTTAATTTCAATAATTCTATACTTTATATACGTGATATTATTTATATTACGCGTGTGTGTGCACGTTCAAACAACAATAATATAAACAATCTTTTCTATAAACTCTCCATTCATTAAGAAAATATCATACAATTATTTTATTTCGGACAATGTCGTAATTCATCAATAAAATATGACACTAATACTACATCAAGAATTAATCTAACAATTTATCTAGCCACATATTAATTAACACAAAGCTATATTTTCATGCTTATACATACTATACGTTATAAGGAAAATCTAAATGAGGAGCAGGTAAACTCTTACTGAACACTTCTACAACAATTCATCTGATTCTAAATATACTTTTGGTGGGGACTTTTTCCTCATCACCAAAAATCTAAGAAAAACATCACATAACTTCCTAAACATCATTTAATCATACTTCAACAATAACTCATCTATTTCTAAATACATTATTGGTAGGGATTTATTCCTCATTACCAGGGCCCTAAGAAAACATCACTTCAAAACATCATTTAATCATACACATATAATATCAACTAGGCTCTACTCATGGAAAATTATTAACATATACTAAGTAAGCAAAATCTTTTATCCCTACAAACATTATAACGCAATCAGATTTCTTTCCATTTTCATACCTTTTCTAAATATCGAACATTATAAGTGCACACTGGCAGATAAATACCTACAGATAACATACTAATCCGTTCAACTTAGCAGAATATGACAACGCCCGAAATTTATACATAAAATATTCACAAACTGAAATTTATCAAACATATGTCCCAATTGTGCAAAACAAACACACACCCGCGAACAAAAATATATATAAAATTAACTCTAAATTACACACTATGCAGGCAACATGGTAATTAAATATTGCATTAAGGTATAACTTTTAATTCAAAATAAACTTTAGGTTACTTTTAAAATTTAATATTTACAATTATTATGAACAAACTTTCTTTCATATCTTGCAAACTATTTTTATTATACATTCATTGATTCAAAAAAAATAATTCTCACTTTGAGATAATAAAGTATGCAAAATAAAATAAGCCTCTCTAATAATATATTTAAAAAAAATTTATTTCTTTTATCTTCGTAAAAGAACAATGAGAACTATTTGAACACAATCAATTTTTACCAGCGTATTCCTCATTCAGATACGCTTCAGAGACGGTCTTGAAGATCAAAATAACCCAAATTATAAATGAACATAATAATAAATAAGCCTATCTACCTATCATATACATTAATTATGACAAGCAATAAAAAAAAATAAAGAAACAAAGGTTATTAGTTTTGTAACTCAAAAATAAAAGTTCACATGCAAAGCTCGGTTCCAGGTTTATGAAACAATGAGACACATTTTAAACTGAATTTAAATTAAATTGTTGCAGGATAACCAAACAAATATAATCATGCCTAAATAGGACTCAGCATCTTCAATGTTCATAACAAAGTTATTTAAGTTACTGTATCATACATAAGCAATTAATTTGTCTTCTATTATGACGAGAATATAATAAATTCTTAACTACTGGTGGACAGGAATTATCTCACTTATTCCGTTGTAGTTTTAAATTAAATACGTAATTATTTTAGTGGTTTCTTGAATAGCATTTAACACTTTATAATTTATTGTACACCTGGTTTATTCTTAAATATTGTCCATTAAGATACCGCATTTCCTTAGTAATTTTTCAATTAATAATATTTTGTTTTATTTTCCATCTTTATCGAAGAGAACAAAAATTACCCGCATTTCTATCCTTCCATTCGATTTAAGCAAATACTTAATTTGAAGTAGCTCACATTTTATTTCCTTTATTTAAAATATGTATTATTTCCAGAAATACCAGACAAATGAATACTGTCATCTCTTTATGATGAATTTAAACATGGCATGATTTATCAAACCATGCATATCCTTAAATTTATGTTTAATTCTCACAAAAACATAACACAGAAAAATAGTGAAGAATTAAAATATATTCTGTAAAATAGTTCTGCATGCATTTTCCAGATATATTAAAGAACACACGTTGGTTAATGATACAACAATAATATTCATGTAATTTATTCCTATTTAAAATAATTAAGTGAAGTAATGTAGACTGGACGTTATTAACATATATTTTAAAAAGAGCAATAGTTATGAAGAGGTTAATTCAAAATGGTTAAATTAAGGAGAATAAAGTGAACTGAGTACCTTTTTTTTTTAAATTTAGAACTGCATTCTGAAATTAACTTGTCCCATAATAAATTTTTTGGGATTCTTTCGAAATTTTACTCCAAAATCTTTTTAAAATCAATTTGACTTCAGCAACTGGTTTTACTTTCACAATAATGAGCCACTGTTTTTGGCTACAATTACATTACATAATAAGCAAATTCTTCACTGGAGATCTTTGTTAAAAACCTCTCTTTAGCCAAGTTCATTTTCCTTCCACAAGGTTACTCCCATGCTTTTCTTCTAGAGTTGACAAAAATTATGTTGTGGAAATGGGATAGAGCAGATTATGGGTAAATTTAGAGTGGGGAATGTAAAAGAAAGTGGCTAACAGGTTTATCTGGGCATAATTGCTGAGATATTCTTGACTTCGTTTAAGGAGAAGCCATAATACATCACATCAGCTAATTACATATTCAAAAAAAATCTTTTCAAAAAAAAATCACTTTGATTTTTAGAATTAAAATCAAGATAAAAATAATAATAAAATAAATATCTTTTACAAACTTGAAAGAAAAATGAATATTAATTAACTATTAAATAAAAATGATTAATAATTTATTTAATTTGTAAAATAATCTCTTGATTCAACTATCTATTAATCATTGGAAAGACATTTTATATTTGTTAAATTATTTAAGATAACTACTGTAATTTATATGTTTTTTATTGTGAATGTACTATTGTTTGCTGTTATTAAAAGATGAAAATGAAATGAAAATGATGCAGAGTCATACATGCATACACATGTACTACAACCTAAATATTAAACTATCTTAACTAAATATAATTGAAATGGCTATTAATTGTTGACAAAAGGATAAGTATTAATGAATAAAGGATTATGAAATTATTCAACCAATACTACAATAATATAAAATAACTTTGCATCTTTCTGACAAAATGTATCAATTCCATTAATAAACAACCCCTCTTCCTTACATTAAATACCTCATTAACCACACTAATAATAATAAATATCTATCAAGTGGTCAATAAACTGCATAAGCAACCCATAACTAAGCTTTAAACAATCTCCAGCAAAAAATTTTAAAATTCTAAGGCTGTTTCATTTTTTTAATATAATATAACTATTTAATGCAGATACAAAGTATCTTAAACCCTTGTGCCCATTCAGATGGTCGCAATATATAGCACTGATAAAATAAGTATAATTTAATATATATATATATATACATATTTTGCGGTTTCATCCATGTTAAAAAATTTAAATATATATAACTGATAAAATAAGTATAATTTAATATATATATATATTATTTACTATAATGCAACCGATGATGTAAACATTTTTTTTTAAAGTTAAGTACATAACTAAGCAGTTTTGGACTAAAAATCTTGAAAAAAAAATATGTATACTTAAATGATATTTAGTAGATAATCATGTATTTACAATAGAAAATCTAGAATCTAAGCGAGATCTATAATGCATATTGATAATTGTTCTGCAACTACATAAATAAACAAAATCCATTGCACCATTTCAATAAGAGTTTCTAAAAAGATATGCTTAAAATCTGCCCAAAATAATATCCATTGTATCATATTCTAAAATAGATATACACATTGCAAAATAGTAATACTTCACCAAAAGTTATATCAAACTGCAATATGTTTTGAAAACAGGAAATATAAATAGTATTAAAGCTGATCTAGATAAAATCTTAGATAAATGGAAAAAAAATAAAATTTAAATTTCAAAAGTCAATACGATTTGATTAGAATACTCTAAAACCAATAAATACATGAACAAATGAAACATTAGCACATGTACAAGTATTATAGTAATAAAAAATAATCATTACAAATGGTGATATCAAAAAAAAAGAACAACAATAACAATAAAAACCTTAGTTCTGTGACCATATTTATTTCAAGATCTCCTGTTTCAAATAGGAATTTGCATAATATTAATTTTTTAATGATAAATTTCAATTCATCATAAAAACTCAACTTGACTTAATTAGATAATACTCTAGCTTTTTTTAAAAAATGACATTTTTAAATCATTAAATCCAATCAAAATGGCTTCCATATAACCACATGATAAAGTCATTGGCACCTAAACTTATTCTACTATGTTTTCAGTTGTATTTCATTAAAAAATTGTATGTCAGAATCACCAAAAACAATACTTAAAAACTAGACTTAAAAACACAAGATTGTACACCTTCTTCTGGTCTGGATTCCTGAGATGCTAAAAATCATTTGTCAAAATTTATTATTACCATGCCACATGAAAAATTTGCATGAATTACGACACCCACCACCAAATCCATCATTTATCAGTCACAGACTCCAATTGCTCTCTATATTGCTTCTACCCCACTTTCACCAGTTCAAATTCCTACCACACATGAATGCATGGCTCCAACATCACACCTTCATGAACATTGTACCACTTGAGAGTAACATATACCTGCTCATCAATTCACCAATGTAAGCAAGTTTACAAGATAATTCCACCAACTTACCTCAAATGAACTTTAAAAACACATTACATGAACAATAATTTTTAACCTTGACCCATATAGTGTTAATCAATAAATAAGCACAATTTATGTAAAGCCATGCACCAATGAAACCCTAACACTACCCACCCTTCCAAAATGTATTACCAAATATCACCAAATTTATCTTGCAATGCTTTTGAAAGATCTATATAAATTTAATTTCACATATGTACTTTGTCATGCAACAATTATTGTTTTTCCACCTACTATAAATCACTTTTTTTGTCATAAGCAAGATTGCAAACCTGCATTGAATATGTAATCTCAAATATTAAATTGCATCTACAAACTCATGTTTTTCACATACAACTTCTGTAACACATGAACAATAAGACAGCCATAAAAATTACATTCCTTTGCACCACATAGATCCACTTTATATACAATCATATATCAATCTAACACTAACATCAACTCTCTCCCCATATATATTTTCACTCATACTATCATGTCCTTTCATGTATTTTTATCAAGATTTCATTTAAAAATTCTATATAAACTTATTTTGAAACGTGTATCTTGTTATGCAAAAATCTTTTTTTTCTTTCAATTATTGTAAGTCATGTTTTTCCCTATCACATGCAAGATTGTAAACCCTTATTGCATATGTAATTTCATCTATCAACTTATGTTTTCATATGCAAGTCATGTAACCCTTTTTGAGCATTGATAAAGATTATCTTTGAAACATCATTATCATCATCATCATCATCATCATCATCATCATCATCATCATCATCATAATAATAATAATAATAATAATAATAATAATAATAATAATAATAATAATAATAATAATAATAATAATAATAATAATAATAATAATAATAATAATAATAATAATAATAATAATAATAATAATAATAATATTATTAACACTAATATATGCAGTCCTGCTATTCAACCAGAAAAGTAGATGTATAATCAGTGCTACCAAAAAGTCAGAAAAAAGTAATAAAAAGTCCAAAATTTCGAATGGAACACAACTCATCAAGAAATAAGAAAGGAAAAAGTAACACAAAAAGGACTTTTTCTGTGAAAAAAGGTAAAAAAAACTTATGCTTATTATATAAAGCTAAATTAATATTAAAAACAAATATGGCATCAGGAGAAAAAATCTTATATTAGATAACAAAAAAGATATCAGCACAAATTCAAGCAGTGCAAACAAAACTTAAATGTACGCAAATGTTATAAAAACAAATTAACTATTGTTTAACAAAAAAAAAGTTATAGTATCAACACAGATTGCAAGATTTAGAAGAACCAACAAAAATGACATTGAGGATATAAGCATTGGCAATAAAAATAATAATGAACTGGAATTCTAAATGTGGACTTAAGAAGATTTCAAAGAAATCAACCAAAAATTTAATGACACCGTACCAATAAAATTTTTCAAATCATTAAAGTAATTCTTCTCAAAAAATCTTTAGTTTTAATAGGTAGTTACTAATGGGAATCTATTCTTATATAAATTTCCAAGAAACAAACAAATGTGGCCTACCATACTAGCAATCAGAGATCCCCCCCCCCCATTGTAGATATGTCGTGATTGATTTTTTTAATGAGAAGCAATGTGCAGAGTTCCAGGAAAAAATTAAATCACTCCAAAATTATACTCTCATTATAATAAATAAAAACCTACAGAACTACTTACTACACAAATACATTGAAAAATAAATACTTTGGCTATAATATGCAAGATTTTACAAAGCTAATACAGCCATTTGTTCAACTAATATATATATATAGAGCATATATATATATATATATATATATATATATATATATATATATATATATATATATATTAAACTGATCTACTGCACTGACACACCTATTCTAGTTTACATTTACAACTTTCACTTTAAAATTAAGCTAAATGACAACATCAATCCGGAAAACAACCCTAACCAGATAACACATCAGGAAGCTATTCTGACTCTTCAAATAAAAGGCCTGAGACCACAATGCTATGGTTGTGGAATTAGAGGACACCTAGCAGTAAATTGCATGAACAACAAAAACACTAAAAGCCACCTAATCTCATATGATATGCCTAAAAGAAACCACAGGGAACAGATATGGAATTTACTACAAAATATGAGGCAAAGCTATTACATAGACAACAAAATAATGCTAAGCCTACAACACATGAAATGGAAAATACCAATAAAGAAAGATCAACTAAATACAAAAATAGTGGATATACAGATATTAATAAGATAAAAAACTGGAAATACAAACAGTAAAAAACAAAATGAAAACAATCACAAATATAAATATATTAAACACAGAAGACCAAATGAGAGTCCAGGAATCAGACCAACCAAACATCCAAAATAAAATAAGAAGCACAAACTCACAAATTGATGTGCAAGCACCAAATCTGGTGTGCAATAAGCCTTCAGAAAAATGCAGAATAAAAAGGAAGGTGAAGGTTAAATAAACAAAAAGGAAAGAGCAATAAATGAAACACTGGTACTTAATAATAGTAAAATAAATAACAATTACTCTAATTAACCACAAACATACAAAAATAATAAACAAGACCAGTACACAAATCATGGAGCAAATAACCAGAGATATATCACAAAATATATCAAAGGAAGTTCAGCAAAGGGTAAAACCAGAAGGACCCCCAAATAAAAATAAATGTATAAAAAAGGTAAAAACTGAAGAAATATATAATGACCAAATTAACCCACTTTGTCAACCAGTTGATTTTTCCAATGTAGAAATTGACCTAGACTGTGAATATGCATCTGAAATGCTATTAATGGACAACAGAGATTAAAGTAGCAATACCCTTAAACAGAATTATAATGTTCTAACTAAAACAATGGACAGACTTCAAGATGTACTTCAATCAATGGGTTGTTTACAAATTGATAAGGGAATGAGTATATATTGTACTGGTCAGATGATGTATGTTGGTTTAATCTAGTTCAAATACTAGGCTAAAGTACCTCGAGGCCACCCATACATGAGATATGGAAATCAAGAATGCTATGACCTCTGCCTTATTCGCCTATTCTCGAGTCTAACTATGAAACAACAACATATCTGAGATATACATAAATTATTTTCTCACCCAGCCCAAAGCTTAGCATCAGGGAGAGACATGGATGAGAACACTTACAGGACTAACTAAGTTAAATGTGCATAAAAAAATGTAATATGAAATATATGTTTGTGCATGCCTGGATCATTGGAAAAGTAAAATAAAGGTTAAGCTAATCAGAAGTTGAAATAAAATTAGAAAACTTAAGCCTTTTTGATTAAATAACATATTTTAATAAAATGTAATGCTAAATATTTGAAAGATTTTAATTATCTCCCCTATTCCCCGATTGATTATATGATAAATAATTTGACAATAATGTGAAGGGCAATTACATAACATTTTGCAGTCTAAATCTATATCTTACCAACTTTTATAAAATTATCAACTAGAATCCCCTCGATAAAGCACAATTAAAATAAATCTTTCACAAAGGATTTTCTAGTTGCTTTGTGCTTAAAACAATTTTAAAATATTTATGATATTTATACTAACTGAGATATAAGTATGGAGCTAAAGGTGGACAAAAGAGGTGTTATTGAGGAGATCAAGTTGGTAAACAAAGGAATCTTACTAGCATTTAGAAGACTGATATTATTTTAAATTGGAAAGTTTTAAATGGAAAAAAATAATTTAAACCACAAATAATAAAAAAAACAACATTTATATATATTTTAAAATGAGAAATAATGAAGGGGAAAAATTTCAGTATAAGTAAATGATCAAACAATAAAGTAAGATTAATCTAATATTAGTCTAATGTGAACAATAATTATATAATGAAGAGGAATTGAAGACATAAGTAGCAAAAGGTATTTAAAAAAAAGGTAAGTAATAGTTCATGAGCAGATTATTATATAGTTACCAGTCCTTGCTCTTTGGATCCACTTCCCTCGACATAGTGGCTTGAGTAAATATGTGGGGATTTGTCTGGACAAGGAAATGGAAATTATGCGGCATTTTAATCATGAAGTTCACAGACATGGCTCACAGTTCAGGTTTCTCTTTGTTTGACATGTTATGACATTTTGATAAACTAGGACCCTGATGGCAGGCAAAGCTGTTATGCCTAGCTGCCAAACATGGTCGCTTCTACCAAATTTCTATAACTTTTAACAGGTCGCATGTTGGGACATATAACAGGAAATCATCCACAAAATTTGGATCACCTTAAACCATAGACTTCTGAATCTTCAAGCACAAAAATCAGAATAATGGTGAAGACAAAAACTGAATAAATTCAGGAGCCAAATCTAAATGAGTTGATCAACAACAATCTGCCTAATTCAACAACAATATTTAACTGATTTTAGAAGCAAAATTTTACAAAGAATACAAGCACAGGATCTAATAGCAGAACAGCACCAAAACAAAGTAGAATCAAAAGAGCTAGTAGTCTCTTTGTGTGTGTCATGGCTTAACCTAGTCTTTTGTTCTCCTCTCCTTTTTATACCCTTTCACGAGCTACCCTTCTATTGTTTTGCATATGATTTTAGATCTTGATAAGCCCCTTATACTCCTTTGTTTCAAAGCAACTTTTAGCTAAAAATAAACTTCAAATTTTTGTTATCAAATTCTGCATTTAATTTCGAATTTGATTTAATTTTAAAAAAGGCCATCTTTAATTGCCTTGAAAGGAATATTAATTGAAACGTGGCAGGCTTATCTCAAAATAAAATCATACGCCATATTTTACAAAATTTAAAAGAAAAATATCTTATTATTTCTTTTAACAAAATAATATTTTATTTCAACAGAATTTTGCATTAAGTCTTATATATACACTTGACATTTATATATGTTTGATTAATATGTTTTAAAAGTAAATTTTAATAGCAATTTAATCTTAATGGAATTTATTTTAAAAGAAATACTTTAACACAAATACAAATGTAAATACCATTAGGTAAGCAAAATGAACATATCAATTTTAGCTTTAATGCAAAACCCTGCTGATACTGGACTATAAACTTAATTCAGATCTACAATATTAGTTAAGTTTATAGAAGGCTGTGAAGCATGGATCATACTTCCAGATCCATTGCTTCATTTCCCAATAGTTAGTGAGAAAAAAATGTTAAAAACATGCAGTTGCTTCAGGTCAGAGATAAACATTTGTGCCAGGTGAGTTCAAGCCTACTCTTTAAATTGCTGTAATATTTACTTTATTAAATAACTAACAGTCTTTCTTTTCTTTTCTATCTGTAATCCATTGTTATATACTTAAGATTGGATCTGTATTGTTTTTAGTTTAACAAGTTATGTTATTACTTTTTTTTTAAATTTCTTTACTTTCTGGGGTTGTCTTTTTATGCTGTGACTAACTTTCAACAGAAAAGCATTTTCTCCACACTTCTTTTTTAATGCATACAGTACTTTATATATTGGGAAAAACTTTTTAACTTTCCTTCACACTGTACTACTTGGCTTAAGGTCTCTCAGCCTTACTTGCTCCCCTTGCCTAAATTGACACCGCTGGTTTCGTTTTTCTCTTCTTATGATGCAGAACTACCTGTCTTTACTGTTCATTCGCTATCTTTTGGTTTTCTAGTTGATCTATTTTCTCTTCTTCTACTAACATTTTGGTTTTGAATACCTGAAGACATGCTCTACCATACTGCAAACATGTGGAAATAAATCCAGTCAAGTCATTCATTTGAGATGGTGATCATGTTATTTTATTATTAATGTATTGTCCCCTCTTTTCAGTTTCATTTACCAAATCTGAAGTCTGAAGAGTCTTTGTGCTCTTGCTATCCTCTATTATCTGCCAATTTTCTTCTCTACTTTGCATTTCATGTTTGATTGACCAAGTCCAAATGCTGTCTTCACCTGTTTCATCATTAATCAAGGATTCCACATCATTATCATCTTGTTCTTGTGACTTATGTTTATCCTGGCACATTACTTGAATATCATCATCTGGTGATGCCTTTGTCATACTACTCTGCTTTTGATGGAGTTTCATATTTTCCTCTAAATGGTTTAATCTTTGTATTGTATTTCCCATGAATTCTTGGAGCATGGTCATCATCATTTTTTTCCTCTCTCCATTCTTTGATGAATGCTACCATGTTATACTCTTGATCAATATGAGTACACGTCGACATCTTGGGAAGGTTGAGTACTACCTCCTTACTCTCATGATTTTCGCCTCTATTCTGCTTCTCCATTTTTGCCTAATATTGGCTATTTTGTTATTCAACAATAACCCCTTACTTCTATAACTTAGTCTTTTGAAAGCAATTATAACTATCTCTACTAACCTAGAGACAACAAGGATAAAAAACTAATCAAGATAATATATTTTACTATAAGTGTCTAGCTGCTATATACTTTTGTATATTATTTTACTTTTTACTAAAACAAAATTTTACTTCTTTGTAAAATAGATCAATATTATAAGTTTTATGTTATATAACTAATTCTTTTACTTTTGTAGTGTATTTAGAAATCACATCTTTGCCTACATGACGAGGTCCTATTTTACACAAATGCCCAAATGTGTCGGTTTTACAATGGAAAAAAAATCTTGCCCTGTCTGTGTCTGTTTTATATTAATTCTACCTATATTTAAATCTCCTCACTTTACTTCTATATGTATTTGACTTAAAGTCACAGCAATTAATTTAATACTCAAAATAATACAACTTACAGCTTGCCCTGGCTTTCTCTGACACCTGAAACAACTAAAAAAATGCATTTACATTAATACACAAATTTATATATATCCAAAAAAAATATGTGAACAAAAATATACATATGTCATGTTTAAATTATTTTGGCTCACTATGCATACATTGTTATTTTGATCATCTACTATACTTATGGTTTGGTTTATTGTAATCTGATATGAGCAATTACACTTGCTGACAAATTTATTTGATAGGAGGGTGCCAGTCAACAAGGCGATAGCCATATCATATATTTATGGATAATGATCCAAGCACACATTGATAAAGGTTTATAAAGTTTAATGTAATTAGATTTACTTTAAGTTTCACTTTTTTGCAAAAAAAAATTCCTTCCTCTTATGATTCTTCTAAACAACAACAAAAATTTCACCATGCAAGTAAATGCTAAGTTTTAAATGACTTTAAAATGATATCTTAGGACGTATAACACTAAGTAAGATAATATGTATGACCTGGATTTGAAACAAGCTACCATTTTGGTCATGATAAGAAAATATAAATTAGACAGCCAAAGTATGATTAACAAAACAAAAAATATAAAATAAAAGTAAAATCACATGATAACCACAACTCCGAATTATGAACCTGGGATTGAAACCAAATACCATTTTGATCACAACCCGAAATAAGTTATACAATTATCAAGAAATTTTAACGATCACGAATGGAAATGAAAAACTGTATAAAAAACATTTACATAAAAACGGGGTTTACTGAACTATACACGAAATGTATACCATATACACCCATATATATGAATATATACTTCACTAAATAAGCATATATATGACTACATATAAATATACAAACAGATATACCTATATAAATATTTCTATTATCATCATGTACATGATGTTATTATGAAGGATTCGTCATATTGCAGACACATACTCCTATTCTTTCAGGTTAGTAAATGCTGGTTGCAAATGTAATGGGGAAAGAATGATTGCAGACATAGACCTATTATTTCAGGCTACTCAGTTATCCTGAACTCTAAAGTGTAAGGGGTCTTCACCAAAACGGTTACTAAAAAAATGTCTTCACCAAAACGGTTACTAAAAGGGTCTTCACCAATAACGGTTACTAAAAAGGTCTTCACCTAATGGTTAGTAAAAAAGGTCTTCACCAATTCAATAGCATAATCCAAATTGAGAAAAAAATCTTAACTAAAGGTGGCTGACATATATGTTATATGAAACACATTTTAAATATGTTTCCTTAAAAAAAATGAATATAACGCATTTACTATTTCACAAGTTGAAAATTAAATTTGATATTATTAACAAAGCTTATACTTATATATTATTTGCAAGGTAACGTAATTACAAAATATTTAAAAGTGAAAAAAAAAATTTGCATGATTATAATTATTTATTATATAAAAAGAAACGAAATGCAGAGAAAGTGAAAAAATATTTGCTGACACCGTACGTTGACAGGTATTAATTTGAACTTATCAAACTTTAGATCTACGAAAAAAAATTCCCTACTAATGGAAAAAAATGTTATCAAACTATTAGATCTATACAAAAATTTTATAATAAACTAAAAAAAATTATATTATCTATTTGTACTTTTTACTAAAATTAGCATTGCTGTATGTATGCTATATTTCGAAAAACATTATAATACCAAAACTGCTCATGTTTAAGCAATACTAAAATAAAATAAAGTACAAAAGCTATTTTAAGGAAGGGTATTTATTTGACACATCTGCCCACATCGGAGCTATATACTTTATACGACAAAAAATATGGTGACTGGCCATGACAAAACTCTACTAAACAGAAATTTTTTTTTGGCTTTAACTCACATATTTAATGTCATTATATACTCACACAAAAAACTTGATGGAGTGTTAACTTTTTAAATATAAAATCTTCATTTTATCAATTTAAAATTCGGAAAAATTTTTTTACATTATGATACATTTAACTTTTTAATTAATCTTAAAAATGAAATTTGGCCCACATTAGGAGACAAACTCAGAAAAAAATTTATATATATATACCTTAAGTTTCTTTTTTTCTCTTCTACAAAATAAAATTCGGCGCATTTTGTGTGACAAATCAGGGGGAAAAATCTTACACATATCTTTTTATATCAATATATTTGACTAAAACAAACTTCTCAGAGTACTAATTTTTTTTAAAAAAACAATGACATTCATCCCATGGCAACAAACACGGAGAAAATATTTTACATATATATACCTTATGTCCCTTTTCCCTTCCTTCCACAAAATAAAATTTGGCCCATTTTGTTTGACAAATCTGGGTAAAAAAATCTTACCCAATATCATTCATTATTTAGAACAGAAGAAAGAAAAAACATTATACATACATAACAAATGCTATATAGGGCATTGCAGGGTGGGTGGATATTTTGGATAGCCTCACAGATGGGTGTCTAAATCCGGGGAAAAAATCTACTATACCAGTCAGATGATGTTGGTTTAACCTAGTTCGAATACTATGTGAAAGTAACTTGAGACCACCCATATGTGAGATATAGAAATCAAGAATATTATGACCTCTGCCCTATTCACCTATTTTCGAGTCTAACTACAAAACAACAACATATCTAAGGTACGCATAAGTTATTTTCTTACCCGGCCCAAAGCTTAGCATCAGGGAGAGACATGGATGAGAACACTTACAGACTAACTAAGTTAAATGTGCATAAAAAATGTAATATGAAATATGTGTTTGTGCATGACTGGATCATTGGAAAAGTAAAATAAAGGTTAAGCTAATCAGAAATTGAAATAAAATTAGAAAACTTAAGCCTTTTTGATTAAATAACATATTTTAATAAAATGTAATGCTAAATAATTGAAAGGTTTTAATTATCTCTGCTATTCCTCGATTGATTATATGATAAATAATTTGACAATAATGTAGAGGGCAATTACATAACATTTTGCGGTCTAAATCTACATCTTCCCAACTTTCATAAAATTATCAACTCGAATCCCCTCGCTTTGTGCTTAAAACAATTTTAAAATATTTAAGACATTTATACTAACTGAGATATAAGTATGGGGCTAAAGGCGGACAAAAAGGCATTATCGAGGAGATCAAGTTGGCAAACAAAGGAATCTTATTAGTATTTAGAAGATTGATATTATTTTAAATTGGAAAGTTTTAAATGGAAAAAAATAATTTAAACCGCAAATAACAAAAAGAAAACATTTATATACATTTTAAAATGAGGAATAGCGAAGGGGAAAAATTTCAGTATAAGTAAATGATCAAATGATAAAGTAAGATTAATCTAACATTAGTCTAATGTGAACAATAATTACATAATAAAGAGGAATTGAAGACATAAGTAGCAAAAGGTATTTAAAAAAAAGGTAAGTAAATAGTTCATGAGGATATTTTTATACAGTTACCAGTCCTTGTTTTTTGGATTCAGTTCCCTTGACAAGATGGCTTCATTAAATATGTGGGGATTTGTCCGAACAAGGAAATGGAAATTATGCAGCATTTTAATCACAAAGTTCACAGACATGGTTCACAATTCAGGTTTCTCTTTGTTGGACATGTTACGGCATTTTGAGGGACTAAGACCCCGGTGGCAGGCAAAGCTGTGTGCCTAGCTGCCAAACATGGTCACTTCCACAAAATTTGTATAACATTTAACAGATCACATGTTGGGGCATATAACAGGAAATTTTCTGCAAAATTCAAATCACTTTAAAGCACCGACTGCTGAATCTTCAAGCACAAAAATCAGAATAATGGTGAAGACAAAAACTGAATAAATTCAGGAGCCAAACATGAATGAGTTGATCAGCAACAATCTGCCTAATTCAACAACAATATTTAACTGATTTTAGAAGCAAAATTTCACGAAGAATCCAAGCACAGGATCTAATAGCAGAACAGCACTGAAACAAAGTAGAATCAAAAGAGCTAGTAGTCTCTTTGTGTGTGTCATGGCTTAACCTAGTCTTTTGTTCTCCTCTCCTTTTTATACCCTTTCACGAGCTACCATTCTATTGTTATGCGTATGATTTTAGATCTTGATAAGCCCCTTATGCTCCCTTGTTTTAAAGCAACTTTTAGCTAAAAATAAACTTTAAATTATTAGTTATCAAATTCTGCGTTTAATTTCAAAATTGATTTAATTTTAAAAAAGGCCATCTTTAATTGCCTTGAAAGGAATATTAATTGAAACATGACATTCCTTTAGAAATGTTGGCAGGCTTATCTCAAAATAAAATCATACGCCATATTTTACAATATTTAAAAGAAAAATATCTTATTATTTCTTTTAACAAAATAACATTTTATTTCAACAGAATTTTGCATTAAATCACATATATATAATGTGAGAGTACCATATGAGCCTCACCTAAAACAATTTGTGTTTCTTTGTGAATTTAACTGTGCCTATATCAAATCAACAGATATAAATAACATACACCTATCTTAGGCTTTTCATATATCAGCTATATATATAAACTAGTTAGTATTAAAAGAATAATTCTAAAAATGAATAATTCTAATTTGTTTATACACACACATAAATAAATGTTTCCAACTAATTTGTATTTTTTATTAACCAAAACTTGACATTTGACAAAGCCTTAAGTCAATATTGCATTTTTATCAGTTGAAACAAAGAAAATAAACGTTTAAAGTTCATTACAAATTGTATATTTTAAACAATAGAGCGTGAGCATGATTATGTGATATCCTTGCTGAAATTAATCCAGTATAAAAATGAACTAATATTGTTATAACAATAATCTTCTATTTAGTTATCAAGGCAAGAACTACATCTGTAAATTTAAATGTGTTCGAATTTAGAACACATTTAAAAAAAAAAGAAGATTCAATATTTTAAAACCTGCTTCAAGTAATTAATTTACTGCCTTTTAATATTATAAAGAACTATAGAAAAATAATCAGTGAAATTAACAAGGTTATAAAAGTTATCAACGACTTCGAAATGAGCTTTCAAAATATATATTTAAGAAGACAAAAATTTATGAAGATGTTCTTTGGCTAGATAATTTATGCCAGGGATTTCTGCTGATGTTTTAAACCTGAACATGTAAATTTATTCCTACTTAATCAATGCCTAAAATATAATCGTCATAATTCTCATTTAAAAAGCTGCCTTAATAATGGAGTATTATATTGAAGAAGATGTTAAATATTTTACTATGCAAATATTTAAAGAATGAATATCTGGATTGCCTCTTCGAAGGATGATCAATGAACTTTATGTTTCAACATTCATCGTCATTTTATTTCATCTAAGGACGGATATAAAACCGTTATTTTTTCTCATCTTGAATTACTTCATTGTGTATTTTAATAACCTTTAAACTTTATTTCCTTTGTGGATAATTATATTTACTTAGAAAAATTACTTGTATATTAAAGTGGAGAACTGATGAGATGAACACTTTATTTTTTTTATTTATTTAATAAAATTTAGATGTTGATATTTTGATATATACTCTGATGGAAATGACAGCTGACTAAGGTAAACGTTTTTAAATTATTTCAATTTGGAAGTAAGTTTTATTATATTCCAAATTGAATCTTACCTGACAATTAACATAATTTCTTTTTAAACATACATAACTAATATCAGGATACATTCTATTATTAATCTCGTGTGAATGGATGTTATCGTATATAGACATACAACACACACTGAATCATTTTAATGACACAATAGGTAGATTTATAATGTATCATGTGTATTATTTATTATACACATGATTTTAAATTATATATATATATATATATATATATATATATATATATATATATTTATATATATATATATATATATATATATATATATAAATGATTACATTATTTTTTTTGAATATTAAATAATTTATTAGTGTATATATATAAGCACAAATTATAATTCTAAATTTTAATGTTTTATGTGATAATATTTTTGTTTTTTTATTACGGATTAAAATGTGTTAAACTTGATTTTAAAATTAAACAGGTCTCGTTTGTTTATTTTATTTAGTCGTTTTGTAAAACCAATAATTACAAATATACATACTCACGCATATATATGTTGAATCAACTTAGTATTTCAATATTTATAGTGAAGTTATATATAACTTATATTAAATTTATTATTACTATGGGATATTTGTGGAAATGCCTGAAGAGAGTCGATTGCAAATTTCTACTCTGAGCTCAAATTCCGAGAGTAACGAAGTTATTAATAGATGAGTGAATTGGATTGTATTTTAAATCACATCATCCATGGCATTCTATAAGAAGACTCAAAGTCCGACTATAGTTAGATGCGACTTCCTCGAGTCCTGAAAAGGATTGTCCCATTATAATATATATATATGCTTGGCATTTATATATGTTTGATTAATAGGTTTTAAAAGTAAATTTTGATACCAATTTAATCTTAACGGAATTTATTTTAAAAGAAATATTTTAATGCAAATACAAATATAAATATCGTTAAGTAAGCAAAATGAACGTATTAATTTTAGCTTTAATGCAAAACCCTGATACTGGACTATAAACTTTATTCAGATCTACAATATTAGTTAAGTTTATAGAAGGCTGTGAAGCATGGATCGGTCTTCCGAATCCATTGCCTCAATATGAAGATAAACAAGCACAGAATTAAAAACATTGATGATAATAAAATAAAAAATTATTATTCAGGCATTGTAAAATATTTCTTTTAGGGTTTTGTAAAAAATGGTGGACATGTTTGTGCACTCCAGAAAAAAAACTAGAATGTATTCGAGAGGTTGTTTTAGATTGTGCACTGACAGCTGTGGAATTTAATTAAGGCATTGACATAATGGCGATTGACTATTCCAAGAGATATTTGCTGATTGCAAATATTTCTGGATAAGAGACGATACCTTATTGGATGTTGTATTAATTGCTACAGTTATCAGCAAGCAATAAAAGACAGTGTAACAACTACGCAGAGAAGGTAGTGTAATATAGAGAGCAGTAGAGAGCAGTCATGCAGTTGAGTAGCAGTATTTTGAATGAACATCTGTTTAACACCAGTAGAGATATATCTCATGTTAGTGCTTGCAATTAATGACCAGCACCCAGTGGAAATGTAGTTCATGGGTGTAGCTGAAAGAGACTGCAGCAGAGATATTCAGAGCATTCGTTGAAGAGCTTCGTTGCAGACCAATTCATTGAAGAGCTTCATTGCAGACCAATTTGTTGGAGAGCTTCGTTGCAGAACAATTCATTGGAGAGCATTCATTGCAGACCAATTCAGTGGAGAGATTGCAGACCAATTCGTTGGAGAGCATTCATTGCAGACCAATTCATTGGAGAGCATTTGTTGCAGACCAATTCGTTGGAGAGCACTCATTGGAAAAGAACAGCGTGGGAATTGTATAACATTATTTGCTGACCGCACAGTATGACTTGCATTTATCACATTGGCACAGTTGTAAGTGCAGATTTAACATTTCTATGTAACATTAACCCCATTCATTGTACTGTAAATATACACATAAACCAATGTATGATCTATACAACTATAAAAAACTAAGTAACCTATTTATTGTGCAATAAAGTATATTGTTAAAATTTAATAGTAGTAGTAGTAGTGGTAGTGGTAATGCTTGTGGTAATGATAGTGGTAGTAGTGATAGTAGTAATAGTAGTAGTAGTAGTAGTAGTAGTAGTAGTAGTAGTAGTAGTAGTAGTAGTAGTAGTAGTAGTAGTAGTAGTAGTAGTAGTAGTAGTAGTAAAAACAGGCAAAACTCACTATATATCCAGCAAGCTAGAGTAATCAATGGATGCCAGAAAGCTTGTGCATAAAATCCCCATCTAGTGTCTACTCATCCAATATCCCCAGACAAGTTTCTCACTTATGGCCTTCATCAGTGGGGAGCCTTATATCTGAAAGCACTGCATCTAGACCTTAGGATCTTATGCATCTGTCCAGCAACCATCTGTTATCTCCATTTAACTACAAAACTAGGAGTCTTAAACTGAAAACACCTTCATGTTTTAATCCAAGCCCATTAGCTTATATTGTCATATAGGTCTGAACCCAGTTCAGTACCCATACATGTTGGTGTCCTTGTTTCTTTAATAACCATAGCCCCCACTATTCCTATTAGGCAGGATTAGTTTTAATCCAATAAACATCACATGACCACCCCTCTTATGATTGTGTATAACTGTTCTTAAAACAGGCAAAACTCACTATATATTGCCACACACAGCAAGCAAGAGTATTCAATGGATGCCAGAAGGCTTGTGCATAAAATCCCCATCTAGTGCCTACTCATCTAAGATCCCCATACTAGTTTCTGGTTTATGGCCTTCATCAGTGAGGAGCCTTGGACCTGAGAGCACTGTATGTAGATCTTAGGATCTAATGCAACCCTCCAAAAACCACCTTTTATTTCCATTTAACTACAAAACTATTAGTCTTAAACTGAGAACACCTTAATGTTTTCAATTCAAGCCTATTAGCTTATATAGTCATATGGGTCTGAACCCAGTTCAGTACCCATACATTTTGGTGTCTTTGGTTCTTTAATAACCATAGCCACCACTATCCTATTAGGCAGTATTGTATTTAAGCCAATAAACATCACATGACCACCTCCTCTTCTGGCATACATTTATTACTCTAGCTTGCTGTGTGTGTCAATACATATAGTGAGTGTTGCCTATTTTAACAACAGTTATACACAAGCATAAAAGAGGGTAGTCATGTGATGTTTATTATTATTATTATTATTATTATTATTATTATTATTATTATTATTATTATTATTAGTAGTAGTAGTAATAGTAGTAGTAGTAGTAGTAGTAGTAGTAGTAGTAGTAGCAGTAGTAGCAGTAGTAGCAGTAGCAGCAGTAGCAGCAGCAATAACAGTAGCAGTAGTATATGTAAGCATTTTTCAGTAAAAGTTGACTAATATTAGCTTCTGCTTAACACTAATTTTTACATTGTTTTTTTCTGAAATTGAAAGTGAAAAGTACACCAAAAGATAGAGGAAATTTTCCACTCAAAGGTAAGTTCTGTTTAGAGCAAAAATTACTACTATTTTGAGGAAAAATATTGGATTTTAAAATGTCTGATTTTTTTATTCTAATGCAAAAAATGGTAATGTTATCTTAGATAAAGAAAAGTCTTTGCAAGATCAAATTTCTACTGATAATAATACTAAGGAAATTATAGTAACAAATGTAAATATATTAAATTTATTAAATGCAAGCAGATGATATAATAATAATGTGAAAGGCTAAAACCTTTGACTGATGCACCTTAAAAATGCTTATGTGGCCGCCAATCAGATGTAATAATGATTGCACATGAAACTCTTAATTTAAAAACACAAGCCAGAAACACAAGAAAAAGATGGAACCACCTTCTTCTATACTTAAATTTATATATAAATAACCCAAACTCAAGCATTCTGAACTAAGATTATGAAGCTTAAAACATCTTCATATTTAATTCACTAAATATTATATATAAATAAACACCATGAAATATTTCAATTTACTATGAAATAATTTTCAAATCTAATGAAGTAAAGGTGCATCATTCAATGGGTTTAGTCTTTCACATTATTATTATATCATCTGATTGTGCATAATAAATTTAATATATTTACATTTGTTACTATCATTTCATTAGATTTGAAAATTACTTCATAGTAAATAAAAAGATTTCACATTGTTTATTTATATATATAATTTTTAGTGAATTAAATGTGAAGGTGTTTTAAGCTTCACAATCTTAGTTCAGAATGCTTGAGTCTGGATTATTTATATATAAATTTAAGTAGAGAAAAAGGTGGTTACAATTTTTTCTTGTATTTCTGGCTTGTGTTTTTGAATTGGGAGTTCCACATTCATTCATTATTACATCTGATTGGCTGTCACATAAGCATTTTTAAGGTGCATCAGTCAAAGGTTTTAGCCTTTCACATTATTAATACTAAAAAAGTAAGGGAAGAGAACATTAGTCATTTTCTAAAAGTTAAAACTGACTCCACTATGTCTGAAATCTTATCTGATTCATCTGAAACAACTAAAAAGTTTGAACATAACAATATGCCTGAGGCCTCATCGAATTCTATGATTGATAAGAATTTTAAACCAACTTATGCTACTATTTTAAAACAGATATTTGAATAGGATACCAACAAAGTTACAGAAAAAAATTTATCAGAAATTTTTAATTTTGAAAATGAACTTAAAATGCAACAGGAAAATTCAAATTTATTATCAATATGTAATACAAAATATGGATGTGCATATGAAAAATTTATGTTCAAAATTCCCTAAACTGTGCTTAAATCTTTTCAAAAATTTAAAAGTATTAGAAACTCTATTATAGCTATAACAGATACTAATTCTTCAGTCATGAATTTCTCTATTGATGAATTTTGTGCTTGTTTATCTGAAAAAAAGCTATGGTCAATGATTTACAAAATCTTAGACCATCCAAATAACAGATATAAAATAATAGAATATTATAGTGTGACTCATTCACTCATTTAATGGAAAGGTTATTTGTCATATAGATATTGATAGACCATCGAATTTGAGTGGAAAAATCAGAAATTGCCATGTAAATTTTAAAACTAAAGATATGCAAGACTTGCTAAAAAGCTATGGCCCTATGGCAAATTTTAAATCTGTGTTGGAGAAGAGAGTCACCATTCCAGTCTTGACCAATATTGCAATTTTCACTATGTTATGAATATTCAAGCAACATATATTCCAACACTGCATGCAGCAGAATCATCTCCATTAGTAATCACCTTCAGGGACATTCCACTTCATTTTATTGTAAAGCTAAAGACCACTTTCTTAAAGAATACCCTAATCACTTTTTTTACAGTGGAAAAAGTATTTTTATTGGTTGCATGTTGTACACAATGAAATTATGAATGATGGATACATAAAATAATGAGCAAGTTTCTGTCTTTTATATACTTAGAAACCAGAAACATTTCATCACAGTGAATTAATAATAATCTATAAATAAAACTCAAATAATTATACAGTGTATAACAATAATACAGATGTAAAACTGGTGAAACAATTATCTGTCTTCTGATTCAAGACTTCATTGGACCAGGCAAAGTCAAGGAACAAATTCATTGACAAAGGAGCAACTTCTCCATATAACAGGAGTGGATGTCCACAGAAGAATAAGCAAAACTAAGAATAACATAACACCTACAATCTATCTAAATGCAGAATCAGACATTGAATCACCATTTACAATGAACATTCAAAATGAGCTCTATGAAAACACCCATGAACAATTAAATGGGTTTAAATTATTCAGGTCAAATTATGAAAATGATCATCATATTTATGAACAAAGTATGTAGAAACAAATCAAAAATGTTCCACCTACCAAGGTAAGTTCAATAATTTTACAATAGTGTATTATTATTATTATTATTATTATTATTATTATTATTATTATTATTATTATTATTATTATTATCATCATCATCATCATCATTATTATTATTATTATTATTATTATTATTATTATTATTATTATTATTATTATTATTATTATTATTATTATTATTATTATTTTCCATTCCTATATAACAAATTCTTGTTACACTTTTACTAATTTTATTTTCTCCATATATTTTATAATAGATTATGTTTTATCCCCCATTCTATATAAATAGTAATATGGGTTTTTCTGTTATTGCAATTAATGTAAGAGGTGTTAACTCAACCCAGTGAATATTCACACTAAGCAATTGGATAAGTCAATTTTCACGGATATTCTTCTATTTACAGAAACAAAATTCTCTATACATTTCTACATTTAATCCAGAGCAGTGCCTTAGTAAATTTGGATACTGTAAATTTTCAACATCTGATATTGCTGCTGCCGGAATAAGGGTTCTTATCCATCCTAATTCTCATTTTTAAACTTTTTAAAATTTTATACTTAGATCAGCATATGAGTATAAATATATTATCTAATTCTGCTTTCACTCTTAATTTAATAACATTGTATTTGTATAATCAACCAGCATTAATTCATAAATTAATAGATAAAATACATTTAATATTAGCTACAAATTATTACCCTACATAACCATGGGTAATTTCAACATGTCCTATATGAGATTTACATTAAAATACCTTCATTTGATTAATAAAAATCTTATGAGTGCTGAAGGGTTTTTTCCAACCAATTTCATTTCATTCTATACTAAAAACACTTTTCTCTAATAGACCTTACTTATTGAACAGATCTATATTTTATAATAAGCCCCTCCCTATACCCTGTAACCTTCTCTGATCATTTAGCTTTTAATGTAAGACTCATGATACACATACATCATCAACCAATTCTTCCCCTAAATAATACTACCCAGCTCCTATTAAAATTCATTGCAACTGAAGCAGTTCTTTTTGAAATCTGCATTTATTTTAAAAAGTTAGAAATACTATCTCTAAACCCAGTAAAGGCTTGGTTGTCTTTTATTAATATAGTATCTTTAAATATTTGACCTTATACTTCCAAAAATCGATCCCCCATTAGTCTTGTTAAAAAATTGGATATATTACACTTGAAACTAAAAAATACATCATGTGATCCTTCTTCAGTCAATTCAATAATGTTTTTAAAACAAAAGTACAAGCAAATGCAACTAATATTGGCTAATTATCTCTCTATTAAGAAAGCAAAAATTTATCTAGCTAATACCCATAACTGGTCTAAATGATATATTCAGTGGGCCTTAGTATATACTCCAAAAAAATTAACTCCACTTATTATTTATGTTTCAAAGATGATTGCTGGAAAGACATGATTTCTCAAATATATTACCACTTTATAACTAGACTTCAGAAATTTCTTTTTCCAAAGCTCTCTTCTTTTACTTTGACATTACCATAGAAGAACATAATATTACACAGAGTGAGATTGCGCTAAAGTTGAACTCTATTCCAAATAATACACATCCATATTTCTAAATGTTTATTAGCTCATCTTAATCATTGTACTGTCCCAAAACTCCATAATATGATAAATTATTTCTCAAAACAGATACACAACATTGACCAACTTTATCCAGCACCTCTTGTTTCATTTCTTGAAATGAATATACTTCCTTCTTTTCTAGATAATCTATGACCTATTTTGATATCTCCTTTTATCATCAAACTAATAGAATCAGTTTTGAAAAACAAAATTGCACCTCTTACTCTTCATGTAATGTCTAAATTTCAAGTTTCTAAGAAGAAGTGTTTTACTTCCAAAGCAATTAGTTATTTAGAATGTTGATTGAAGGTGTAAGACAGACTATAAAATATACATATATTGTAGTACAACTAGACATAAAAGCTGCATTTGATTCAGTACTTGTAGAGAAGCTACTAGAGTTCCTCAGTCAACATAATATTCCAAACTGTACATACTAGCCAACCTACTCATTAATAAAAAGAAGCATATTACACATAATGGCAAAATGTCCCCTGACTTCTCTCCACACAATTCAATATCTCAAGGCTCCCCTCTTAGCACACTGTTCTTCATTATATATATATATATATATATATATATATATATATATATATATATGTATATATATATATATATATATATATTATACAAAATTAACAAAGCGTATGCCACACTTGAATGAGAAGCTATAAAGATACACAGAAATTATTACACGCTAAGTGCTTTCGAGGTCTTTTGCCTCATATTCATAGCAGTACTGTGAGCTGCAGAACGAAAAAATAAGGCAATGAAACAAAACAGTATGCAAAGCATATGCAAATGAACTAGATAGTCCAATGTTTGGAGATGTCAAAGCAGGTATCTCGTCTATTGATGGAGTTATTATTGCCATTAATAAAATATGCTTCTCTGATTTTCCGCTTGATGTCATTTTTCTCAATACAAACTATTTTAGGGCTGGAAGGTTCAAACAAATGTCCTGTCTTCTTGGAATGCTCTAAAATGTTGATGAATTATCATTGTTTTTCATGGCTCTATTATATGTATATCTGTGTTGTGCTGTCCTGTTGATTATGCCTGTCTTGGTTTCTCCAAAATAAATGGCCCAGCAACCAGGTTGTGGGCAAGCTATGCTGTAAACGACATGGGGAGTCTGAGAAGGTTCAATTTTGTCCTTAGAGTTATTGATTAGATGATTAGTGCATGGGGGTGTATGAAAGCTAATTTTAAATTTATTGGACAAAACCTTGATTAATTGATAGGAGATTTTAGGTATGTGGGAAAGAGTAATATATGGAAGTTTAATATTGTTTTTATTGTCAGTGATTTTCCTATAAAATTGTTTGATTTTATTGTTAATAGTGTTGAGTTTATAGCCTGCTTGTAGTAGGTCTTTGGTGTAA
Organism: Epiperipatus broadwayi; assembly: GCA_028023455.1. Lineage (NCBI taxonomy): Eukaryota > Metazoa > Onychophora > Udeonychophora > Euonychophora > Peripatidae > Epiperipatus > Epiperipatus broadwayi. The sequence continues at coordinate 1,669,010 of JAQFVV010000123.1, forward strand.
AGATGTATATTATTCTTTCTATCTGTCTCAAACTTGCACAGCTGCATATTTCTATATAAAAATGCTTGCAGGCCTGCCAATTTGTGAAAGCTTGGAGAGTTGGAGTATGGGTGTATAAAGCCTTTGATTTCAAAGGGCTTTATTATCATTGAATAATTTATACCTCTCTCATCGTGTGTTAACCTAATGTCAAGGTAATTTAGACCTTGGAATGAGTCTTCTGCTGTGGAATTGATAGTTAGATTAGTATTATGTGTTAACTCTTGTGTAATACTATTTATAGTGTGCTGGTTGGCTAAAATAAATATATCATCTACGTACTGCATATATATAGTGTGAGGGCTGTCAGCTTGATATTTGGACATGATTAGTCTTTCGTAGTGATTAAGGAAAATGCTGGTTACGATTCCACTGAGGGGGAGGCCTATAGGCCAACCACTTTTCATATTGTACCAAACGTGCTCCAATGTTGTATATATATGTTTATCCATCCATGTTAAAAATGTAACAATGAAATTAATGCGTTCAGCTGACATCGTGTTGGTAAGTTCTTGTTGGATGATTTGAATAGATTGTTTTCTGTCAACCGATCCGTATAATTCTTTGATGTCAAGGGTAGTCATATCGAAGTTGTTCTCGATCGTGGCTTTTTTGATTTTTTCCACAACTTGAAAGGATGAATTAACAGAATAATTTCCAAAGCCCAAGCTGTCTATTAATAATTGATTAACCATTTTCGTGGTTTGAAAATAATGGACTCCCCCAAAATCCATCATTAAACGCAGCAGTTCACCAGGCTTATGGAGTTTAATGTTGGCAAATATTCTTGGACTTTAGTGGAGGAAGGATAAACTCGGTAGTATTCTGCAATTGAAATGCCTTTGTTTTTATGAAAACGGAAAATGGATGAAACAAATTTATCGCGGTTAAGCTTATTGTTGAATTGTGCAACAGGAGTAAGTTGTAGATTTGTAATTTGTTCATTTATTTTCCTCTTATAATCCTGAGAATTTAAAAGCACAAATCTATTGCCCTTATCTTCTTTAAGGCAAATTAAATTATTGCGATCAAGAAACTGTTTCATAATTTTGGTCACTTTCATACACCCTCATGCACTAATCGTCTAATCAATAACTCTAAGGCCAAAATTGAACCTTCTCAGACTCCCCATGTCGTTTACAGCATAGCTTGCCCACAACCTGGTTGCCGGGCCATTCATTTTGGAGAAACTAAGGCAGGCATAATCAACAGGACAGCACAACACAGATATACATATAATAGAGCCATGAAAAACAAAGATAATTCATCAACATTTTTAGAGCATTCCAAGAAGACAGGACATTTGTTTGAACCTTCCAGCCCTAAAATAGTCTGTATTGAGAAAAATGACATCAAGCGGAAAATCAGAGAAGCATATTTTATTAATGGCAATAATAACTCCATCAATAGACGAGATACCTGCTTTGACATCTCCAAATGTTGGACTATCTAGTTCATTTGCATATGCTTTGCATACTGTTTTGTTTCATTGCCTTATTTTTTCGTTCTGCAGCTCACAGTACCACTATGAATATGAGGCAAAAGACCTCGAAAGCGCTTAGCGTGTAATAATTTCTGTGTATCTTTATAGCTTCTCATTCAAGTGTGGCATACGCTTTGTTAATTTTGTATATTAAATTATCGAATGAGAAGTCTTAAAATCTTTAATATTTTACAAATATATATATTGTAACCTCTGCTCTCTTCACTTGTTCACTTTATTATATTTATAAATGCCCAGGCACCAATTCTATACAAGATAGAATAAAATTTATAATTGTAAATTGCTCTACGGATTAGCTCAGTTGAGGTTATAGGATATGGTCTTCATATAGGATGCAAATAAAAGTAATAAAACATTTATTAATAACAATTCTGTAACACTAATTTAATTATATGCCACACATTTATTTAATTATAAAACTATTGCAAAATTATTAATTATCATATTTAATATAGGATAGATAATGATGAGGATCGGGTATCTTTTTATCTACATCACCACCTATTCTAAGCAAAGTAGAATATATTATTAGCACTGTAATATGGTGATTTATCATCTTCAGACAGATTAAATAAATTGACTTCTACTGGCAAATCTATATATTTTAGGGCTATGCTATGTTAACCATATATGTATGTGTGTGGAAATGGAGAATCGAACGTATATAATCAAGTAATTCATTTGGGCTTTTAATTCATTAAAACATTTATTAAAAATTTTAAAAAAAGACAAAATAAATAATAATAATAATAAAAATATTATTCTATGCACTTTGCTAACCAATTACATTGCTCTTATAGCAAAACCAAAATTGACTAATATTTAATATACGAGTCATATATTTTCGAATATGTGTGCTTTTATAATATCTTAAACATAATGTATTTCTAAAACATACTTTTTATTAGCTTATTTATAAAACATAGATGATGCCATAAATCAATCATCTTTTATATATATTATAAAATTTATACAACATTTATCTGTTATAATCGGTGTAAATCATCTAACATTAACTATACAAAATAAAGCAAGGTAAGGAAAAACAATAACTAAACACTTATATTTGTACTTATACTTATATGCATGAGGGTTAAATAATATCTCCAAACTCAATCTAAATAATCTAATCATCCCTTGACCATTTCTACCTTCAACTCACATTCAATATACTTTCTATATAATGAACTTATAACAGACAAGGTTTTAATTCTTTATTTTTTTTAATAAACTTCATGAACAAAATTAAAGCATAATAAATACAATTTTTTAAAATAATAATCTATAGCATCATGCACACATCCAAATATTTATAATCACCTATAATATAATTTCTAGATCATACAAAATAATAAATTATCATATTATAATAATATGAAGTTACATTGTTTTGTTTTGTTTTTTTTTTTTAAAAGAAAAAAAAATTGGTTATACATTTATTATAAGTAATAACAAAAATACTTATCAATATCCCATCATTACATATTAAGTTTTTTTTTTAAAAAAAATACATATTAGTTTCAAAGACAACATTAAATTATAACATAAAAAAAAATGTCTATCCATTGTTAAAGCATAATTTGTTAAGAACGACAATAGTTTTTTTTCCTTTTATCCTAGAATTTCATTATAGGTGTAATAAATGACATTTGTATGCATTGGAATTATTTGTTATATATCGTGAATAGCAAAGTTATACAGTATAAAATTATCTTCTTGATATAAGATTAAATAGATAAACTTTTTCATTTTAAATTTTATTTTGTAGAATATTGATAGAAAATTCTTTAAATTGAAAATCAAGTGTTTAATTATACCATCTAATAAAAAAAATTTAGCTAGCTTTATTTTACACAATTTTGTCATTTTAATATTATTTAGCTTTGGTAATACTTTAAAATAAATCATAATAATTTAGCTTACATATCATCCAGGCATTTTGAAGGTAGTGAATATGGACCATCGTTTGACAGAGATTTGGAGGCTGGTATCCCTCTGGGGGGAGGGCGTTTATCTCCTCATTTTTATATCATTCCAGTAGTATAATAACAAAAATTCTCCATAGGTATATTATTAGAATCCTTGCGATATTTTTTTATATAATACTTTTAGAGAGTTATTGAATCTTTTAAGTTTTTTTTACATTTCTTCCTTGGAACTTTTTTTTTACTTTTAAGTTTTAAACTCTATGTCTTTCTCCACTCACGCCCTCTGTGTTTTTTTATTATTACAATCATCTTTGGAAGTGTGCCAGAATTTTACTTATAAAATTTTAACAATACAATGTTTGAATAGAATAAAACATAATAATAATAATAAAAAAATTAAACATCAAATATTAATTTATAAATGTTATTCACTAATATACAAATAATCTTTATCATTTTTAAACATAAGATTATGAACAATATATAATTAGTAAATAATAAATAAAATATAGGAAAGAAAATTCTAATTAATAATATATCTATATTTCTGCTCATTATGACATGTAAATTTTTCTACTACATATAAACATCCCTAATATTGGTCATCCTCCTCTTCTACTACCAAACACACATAATCCAAAACTCTACCAATCAGTACACCCAATTAAAGTTTTAATTTTTTTAAATCCTAATTTTAACTAGCAAATTACATCTCAATTCATTTTTCTCAGATAATTAACTTTAGCCATTGTTAGCACAAATGTGAACTTCCCACATTTCTTACTGGTGCCAACCTGGAAGGTCACAGTATATATATATATATATATATATATATTAACCCTCTCCTACTTGAGATAGAATCTAAACTACCATGAATATATGTATCTATTATAAAACAATCAAGTAATCATATTTCATATATGGATAATATTGTCATTTTCCTCCCATCTAAAAAATATCTATCTAAAATGTATACTATATTAGAAAATTACTCTGTAGCTTATTCTTTAAAATTTAACAAAGAGAAAACATCTATATGATGTATTCATTCTGGTAATCAAATTCATTCCGTATGTAGTTTCCCTGCTCATAAATTACTTGGATTCCCTATTCACCTTTCTATGAATGCAATGAGAATAATGATACAAGGCAATTAATAACTGCAATTGAAAAAATGACAAGCTCACTTTCAAAAATGTATCTCTCATTGCATAGTAAAATATCATTCATTAACATATATTTCCAAAAATAAATTATTATACATTTATCATTAAATTCACCACCTCATCTCATTCACAAAAAAACTTAACTCACTATGTACAAAGCTAATATGGAATAAAAAAAACAGTAGCAATAGGAATTAAAAGTCTGCAGAAACATTTAAGACTGAATGGCCTAACATTACTCTGCTTTTCAATATTTTATTATCAGAAAACTTATAATGCATTAATGAAGCTTTGTACTATAATTAAAAATTTTCAGGTGTTTATTCTAATATCACCTACAGATACTCCACCTTTTATTAAAAATAAATGTATCAACAGCCTGATTTGAATTCATTTTCAAACATAAAGAACCTGCTTTTAATTTGTTTTCAACAAAAATTAAATATTGGGAAGCTCATTATACAATCACTAATGCCAATCCTTTTGAAATACCAATTAGTTTCCTTAATATCTCAAATCAATCCATAATTCAAAAGTTTAGATTTTGGTATTTGAAGACTAAATATCTGAATTTTTTAATAAAAATCAATTTAAAGGCTCTACCTACCAATTCTTTTCTGTCTGATGAAATGAGATTTGCAAATATTGATGCCAATTGTATTTTATGTGGTAGAGAAGATAAAACAATGGGACACCTTGTCTCTCAGTGTGTTTCCCTACAGACATATTAAGAACGTATTTCCATAATTACTCGTAATTCGAATTCCTCATTAAAGATATTGATAGAAAATATTCAGAGGGAATTGTTTCCAACTATAAGGCTAACAATCTATATTTTATTCACATTGTGGTTTATGAGACGATACTTTGTATTTAATTCCATATCTCATAAACTTAAATCCCTTTTTCTAAATAAGTTGACAAAAATTAAAACAAGAGATCAGGCATTAGCTCTTAGTAGATATAGTATCAGCAACTTGGAGCTTGATCAAATTACCAACACCACTGTGAAATATGAATCATATTCTTAGTGTACTTTATTTGATTTTCAGTTTTTATATTAATGATACTGTTATAAATTAACTAGTTTCTGATTTTATTTCCACATTGTTATGTAAAAATTATTGACATTCATTTATAATGCTTGCCTTTAATTATTATGGTCTTATATTGTAATAAAGATCTTGTAATGCCTTTTTTTTCCATGTACAAAAATGAAAAATTTGTATTTTTGTTCCCATAGTTTGTAGAAGCACATACATCTACTTATGATATCAAATAAAAAGTTGTTTAATATTAGCAGTAGCAGTGGCAGTGTTGGTGTTGGTGGTAGTGATAGTGGTAGTAGTAGGATAGTAGTAGGAGTAGGAATAGGAATAGCAGTAGCAAAAACAGAATAGAAAAATATTTAATATATTTAAAAATTAAAAGAAATCGACAAAGACTATAGTTTAAACATTTATGTAAAAATCAAAAATAAATTAAAGAAAATTTGTTTATTGTACATATAATAAGAGCAAATATTACATTAAAATAGAATAAAATTTTAAAAAATAGGTCTGAAAAACTATCACTTAGTAAAGAAACAGTATAATAATATTTTAAACGTTTAATAAATGACTAATTATTCTGGTTAACAAATTTATTGCATTAAATAAATTTTACTAAATCTTTTGAATAAAATAAGTAATTTATTACTGAGTTTCAAGTGATTCTGTTAATTTTAAGATATTTTTCGGTTAATATATTGATTTCTATTTACAGTTATTTTGTTTAGTATTTAATTAATCATGCTGACATAAAAGCGAAAAGACTTTTGAAATAGTCTAGTAGTTAATAATAAAGACATTTTCAGCAATCTCTCACAGAGAGAGAGAGAGAGAGTAAAAGAAAATGCAATACTTACTAGACATCAGACTTAGATTTTCATTTTTATTTCAAGCAAAGAATTGGTATATACGTATTTACTAGCCAATATTAAAAGCATGTTGGATTAATTTATGAAATAATTATCTGAAAAAAATATAAATCTGATTATAATCTGAAAACGATTTCAAGTTTTATCCAAGTTTTATCTATCTTGGATATGAATTCATGTAAGCTTCACAGGTGAATGTATAAACATTGAGCACTGCATTACAAAACTATAAAATGAAATAAATATTTTGGTAATTACCATCTATTACCAATGTATTCGTTTAAAAACGTTTACAGTTAAAAGTTCTGATTCTATAAGATCATTGATGAATATAAGAAAAGAAGCAGTGAATTAGACATTTCTGTAAAAATTTGTATTTATCACGATTTCTGAAATTTTTCTATTGGAAATAATTTTATTGACTAAATTAATAATTTTCCTACATTTAAATTTTTTTAGAAAAGTTTAGTAATAAAGATATGAAAACATTTTGAAGTCTTTTTAAAGACTTTGGATGTTTTCTTAATCCAATGAAGTCAATGTGCTCAATTTTTTATCTAAACTAAAAGGGAATATCTCAAAATCTGATATAACTTTTTGCAATAATATATTGAAACAATTCTACCCATGCTATTTAGGAGCAATCTTGAATCATAGTTTAAATTATTTTTCCATGTATCTAAGGTTTGATCAAAAGCAATTTTTAGGAATTAACTTTCTTGGAAAGTTAATTGGCACAACATAGGATTGTGATGCAAGTATTTTAATAACTGCTTATTTAGCTCTAACATATTCAGCTGTTAATTATTTTATTAGGAGTAAAAAAGTTATTACTCTAAAATTCTGGATACTTAAATATTATCACAAGAAATATTATTAGCACTGTATAGTCTACTCCTCTTTCTGTTTTACCACATTCTTTCACCAGATGTCAGAGAAGAAGTTGCTTCATCAAAAGTGTATAAAAAGCTGTTAAGGGTATTGATTTTGCCAATAGCTAAAGGTACAGTTTCACCATCTAGTATTCATCTCAAATCAAGGATCTCTTTTTGCATAATCATCAAAAATCTGCAATTGAAAAATTATGGCTTATAATAGAATAGATCTATGATTCCAAATAAGTTTTCTTTTTAATCCAAAAAGAAACCCAACAGGATTTGACATTCATGGATGCACTAGAATATCATTTTATTTTATTTTATTTTAAACACATTTTATAGTCATTTCATTGATTGGATTTTGCAGTCCTGACCTATGTTGATGTGATCAAACATAAATCATGAATCACAAAGTAAATGATTGTCAAATCTTGCAGTGTGGTGACAGAATAATAGCTCTTAAAACCATTAGAAAATATATTTTCTGATTGGAATCATTACAAGTTTTTTTTTTATCTTATTTTATTAATAGTTAAGTTGCCTAATAAAAAAGTATACACTAAATACATAACAAGTAACAGTTAAATAGCTGGGCAAGTTAGCTTGAGTTCAAAGTCTTAAAAGTTTAAAAGTCATTATTTTAGATATCAATGTGATAATAAAGTGAAATTAAATAAATGTGTTATATTTTTTCTATCCATAAAAATTTAGTTATTATAATATTAATTATTAGGACTGATTGATTGATGTTCTGAGATTCATAAAAATTAAAAACTATTATTTTATCCTAATTATAAATTTAGCTACCCTGGTATTAGATATCTAATAAATTTTTGCTAGAGATTACAAGTTTGTATTAAAAATATTTCAAAATAATTCCATAAATTGAAAAAGTTAAAAAAAATTACAATACATTAATACAAAAATATCAAATAAAAAAAGTAAACACTCATAAACAAATAAGAATTGAGAATAAGATTATTGCATCAACTCAGTATTTAATCAGACAATAGAATATTAAAAAAATATAAACTTTCTAAAAAAGAATGCTTAGCCTTTATGACGATATAGAGATAGAAAGAGAGAGAAGACGTATTTAATTATCTTATTTTAAACAAGTCCTTTTCAACATCTTTTTAAAGAAAAACGGTAAAATAAAAGTTATTACTACTTGGAATATTCAAATCATAGTTTATGAAAGTTTGTATGTTTTCTTTTAATATTTTACTAAAAATGACAAGATATTCATTTACCAAACAATAATTAAATAGTTTTTTTTCCATATGTCATAGCATCGGTCAGGAGGCGAACCCACAATCGTCTGCAACCAACTATTTGCTTGCAAGATAGCTGCGATTTCTTCTTGACCAACAACGCTTGACATAAATTAAATAGTTAATTGGGTTTTTCTATAGATTTGCAATGTAAAAATTTAAATTTTATTAGATTATTTTTTTCTACACTTAAACATGTCAGATAAAAGTAAATGTTGCAATATCGTTCCTTTTTTGTTATTATTATTATTATTATTATTATTATTATTATTAGTATTATTATTATTATTATTATTATTATTATTATTATTATTATTATTATTATTATTATTATTATTATTATTATTATTGTTGTTGTTGCTGTTGTTGCTGCTGTTGTTATTGTTATTATTATTAAGTTTCAACAATAATAAACTTCATTAATTCTTTGTTACATAGTATTACAATGCCACTTAACTGTAGCAAGATACATGTTTAAACCTATTATTGTCAGTTCAATTTTGAGTGTTACATTATTAATTTTTGTTAAAAGTACATAGCTATATAGGCATTTGTACATGATTCTATCCACGTTAGAAGTTTTAATTAAGCACATTATTGTTCTTTAATTCTTAGGAAATAGATTAATTTTTATCATTGTTTTTTGGATTTCAAATCTCATGGTATATCATGGAAAAGACATTATAATGAAATATGAATGTTCTTTATCTTGCAGCCTTTATATTTTAGTTTGTCATTCAATCCAAAATCCCATGATCATATTTCTGGTCATTAAAAACTTACATAGTTTATCTATAACCCAGCAACTTCATCCTTTATAACTTTGCTGCTTGTCTGAGCAAGGACCAAGTAACTGCATAAATATCTGGGCTGGTGATCTACTTGTCTCTAACTTGAATTTTAATCAACTTGTTTTCAAATGTGGATGGATGCCTTCTGGTGTTATTACCCAATACAAAAACATACTTAGTGCACCAGAGTGCATGTAAGATGAATGTCACAGCCCTTATGGCTGGTACAGACCTACCTTTGTAAGTTGACATAATTTGCATCATTGTAGTGTTTTGTTTTCTGTATCTCCCCTGCAGAATGCTTCTAGTCTGCTCCATGGCCTTACAGTTGAAAATTATATGCTATAAAGTCTTCTCATCCATATGGAGGCCACAGAATGGATCAACTGACCTGTACATTTTTCTGTGATGTAAAAAATATTTAGGAGGTAAAGCATTCAAATTCATTTTGTTTATAAAATCTAGGAACTTAGGTTTTAGTTGCCATCTTTTGTATTGCTTGATCAGATATTTGTTTCCTATTTCTAGTATTGATGGGATCTCCTCATTGTAAATATTTTGATGTATAAACTTATATCTTTCCCAATATTTATACTTTTGCTCAAATTAATCTAGGATTCTTCTTTCCCTCCTGCATTAGTAGATGGTGACTGCCAAAAAAATAATCTTTTGGAGGTGACATATTGGTATGTGTTAACTGCTCAAGGTGTCTTAATTTTGAAAATTGAGTGATTATAGCAATCATAGCATTATATATTTTGAATGTTTGAAATGTTTGTAAGCTATGCAACCCCAGTGTATTTGTCATAAGAGGGTGATTGAGTTTTGCCATTGAAATTGCCACTGTCTATTTTTCCCAGATGAGCTTGTAACATATGGAATTAATGCATGCCATAAAATTTTTTGAAAATTCAACTACAGGCATGTAATTGGTTATCTTGGTTATTATAAGCTTGTTAATCAGTTTCACTTTTGCATATCTGGATAAATATACCTTTGAGAGTGATTCAGCTATGCTTTTGACTTCTTCTTTGAGCTTGGCTTGAATCTATCATCTCATTCCAGTGGCTCTTAGAAAAAAAAAGCCTAGAAATGGATTAGGTTTTGCTCGATACATTGGAACACATGTCCAGGCTGCAATCTTTTCTAGGTTTATGCTCATTTCGTATTGTTCTGAGAATTGTTCAAGCACTGCCTGAGGCTATGGTATTTGCTTTTTGGATATCAAGAAGTCTGTGACCATGTATACAAGACATGCAATCATCTGTATTGTACCAGGTATTTGAACTCCGATTTAGGTGCTATTGATTTTTTCAATAAGTGGGTTGATGTAATAAATAAACATTAAAAAAACTCAGGAGAGACCCCTGGTATAGTGATTGCATTGGGATGAAAGAAGGTGAATTTCTGCCATTCATAGTAACATAGAGTTCTCTGCACAGTGTCGAGTTTGCAGTTAAATATAGCAGAGCTTTAGTCTACTTGAACATATGCAGTAGCACAGGGATTCTCACTGAATCAAAAGCTGAAGCAATGTCTATCTGCACCACCACTGTGCTGTATTTATTCCTCACCCTAGTGACTATCATCTTGGTCTTGAATAACAATGGTCCTTGCACTGTTGACAATGTCTTCTTTGCAAATTGTGATTCACTGATGATTGGTAAAATATCTCTTATCTTTTATAATATTTTCCAATATTTTAATAGGAAGAGTCTCCATAGATATCAGTCTAAGCTCATTTGGCATTAGTATGCTTTTCTTTTTTATTATATGACACTATTGCCATAGGGTGTATTCCCATAGTTGGCTTAATTTCTTGAGCAAGATGGTTTTCTAAATACTTGAGGTATTTAGCTGTATAAAACTTAAATGCTTGAGAATGAACAGTAGTATCTCATGGCCACCTGGGTGACAAGTATTGCTGATAGTTCTCATTTTCTCTATTATATCACTTTCACTAACTGGTAATTCACTCTCAATCTCTCCAAACATTTTTGGTGGGAAACAAATGCAAGGCTCAAAACTTAACTTATCTTGGAAATATTTGAACAGTAGCAAGATGATGTTATGGGCAGCAAACATACCATGGACATTGGCACCTTTAGTTGTGATACATAACCTAAATCCCATTTGATAAACTTGTGGGTCTATGTGTGCTATTGTGCAATGCAAAATTTATTTTTCTTTATCTTCAGATATTTTTTCAGTGATTCACATGCTCTGTTAAAGCATCAATCAAATATCTTACGTGTATTTGGGTGTTGTGTGTAGGAGCCATCATCATTAATCTCTGATGTAGCTAATTGACATATTGCAGAAATCTTAATGGTGTTGTTTGATTTCTTGTTATATGATCAACATTTAAAAACAAGATATTGATAAAAGTCAGATATTGCTGCATAGGATTCAGGTTCATCCCTTTAAACTTCTGCAACAGAATATACGTCTCCGAGAAGAGAAATTCCATTGCATTTGTTGGGATAAGTACTTAATCATTTTTGTTAACTTGTGATTAACTACTTGCAGTTTTTCTAGATTGATCTTAATTAAATGGAAAGAATGGTCATAAAACATAATATGGATCAATTTTACTTCCGTGAGGTGATGCAGTGATAGTGAGTAAAAGTTCAGATCTATTAATGTTGCAAACTGCCATTAAGAAAGGAGACAACCCCATCTGGCAGAAAACCTTGTCCACCGATCAATGGTATGGCTATTTCATGTAGTGATTTCTGTATAAATTCTTCATAAGATGAGTTGCAGTCATCCACCAGAACAGTCAGGCTTGCATTCATGGCAAGAATTGAATTTATGTTGGAAATTATAGATTCTATCTTTTGCTTTTGTACTGGCATACATACAAGCACTATATTCATTATAATTATTTTTTTGAGACAGTGTTATTATTAGGAGGTTTGAATCATTGTAAAGTATTTTGAAATTTTCAAAGGGACAATCTTGAGGAATTACTATTCCAGTTTCTGCAGATGGAGACAACAAATCTCTGGGGCATGCAGAGCAACCCTAGCCCCTCATGTAGGTAACTGGATTTATTGATGAGCATGCATATATCTTTGTTTTTAATAATCCTGTTATATGTCATCGGATTTGATTTATCCATTGTCTAACTTTGAAATTTTTATTGATTTAATTAAGTCCTCTGACATTTGAAACAGCAATTTCAAGTTTCATTAATAATCTTGTTTGAGTTTAAGCATTCATGTCTTGCTTCTTTTCTTCCTTGATTTCCATGATATCCTGAAACATCAGGCCACTCTCTTTATCCACTGCTACAACCCAATGATATATCTCCTGCTCACTATGAGCATTCTTTTGTTCAATTCCCACTTTTTTAAATTGTCTATCTTTTTTTGCTGGTCACCCTCATTTGTGCCTATATTCAGTTTGCATTTCTATTTGGATAGGCAGATCCAGAGTGATAGCCTCCATCACTTCAGTCAATATTTTATTCATAGTTGTTGGCCATGGTAGAACTTTGGTTTCAATTCTGAATCTTCTATTTACATCAATCATGTCTTCAGTTTTAGTCTCAAGTGTCATTATTTGTATGTAATCTTTATTTGCACTCTCTGACTGATTTTAGTCACATTTCATATGGCTTATCTTTGCTGTAATTCTCTTATCCACTTTTTTATTGTTTAATCTTTCTTGCTTATAGAGCTGAGCTGCTGCTGCTGCTACTACTGCTACTATCACTACTACTACTACTACTACTACTACTACAATGATTACGACTATGACTACTATGACTATGATAACTACAACTACTATGACTATGACTACTACAACTATGACTATGATTATGACTATGACTACTACTACGACCACTCTACTATGACCATGACTACGACTATGACAATGACTATCATGACCATGACTGCTGCTGCTGCTACTACTACTACTACTGCTACTGCTGCTACTACTACTACTACTACTACTCTACTACTACTACTACTACTACTACTACTACTACTAGTACTACTACTACTACTACTATATTTGAATGACAAGCTTTATTTGTCTAGCATGGATTGCTGTGTTGACATGGGCAATCCATAGTTGTAGGTTAACATATATAAAAGTTGATTTATTTGTTTACTTAGAATTTCAGGAATTTTTATATGTTGTAGATTAGTTACAATGGTTTTACATAGCTTGGATAACTGTGGTTAACATGAGCAATTCATAGAAGTAGGTTTACATATGTAAAGATTAATTTATTGATTTACATGAGGTATAAGAATTTTTTCATGCTGTGGATTAGTTATGAGGGATTTACATGGCTTGGATTGCTGTGGTTACATGGGCATTTTGTAGTTGTGTGTTTACATATGTAAAAGTTGATTTATTGATTTACACAAGATTACATATTTATATTAAATATTTTATCAATAAAATTATATTCAAATACTGGAAATATTTCAGAATAATAAATTCGGATACTTTTTTGTTATCAAAGTAGAAAATAATCATTTTATTGATTTTATTATGCTCTTTCAAAAAAAGAAAATCAGAATTCAGTTCAATGAAAGATTATTGAATGTTGCTTCATTTTAATACTCATCAATATTGTTGTCTTACTCTAAGTAAGTTTTATGCATAATGAACTGATTTTTTGAATTTAAAAAATGTACATTTTATTACTGTAGTGTAGTAAATGGTTTAAAAATATTAAGATATTAGCATGAATTGAAAAGTAAACTTTGGATAAAGAGTTGGTCATGGTTTTCATAAAGGTAATATGATTATTTTGTATTGTTGCACTCATTGTATTTATTGCAAGATGGTGGGGAAAACCAGAAAACTTATGAGATGCACTAAAAAGTATATTAATCTTATTTCCTGTCAAGATGTTCTATGATGATGATTTGGATTTGTTAAACTCTAATGAATACTCCTTATTATAATTTCCATATGTGTTTACTAAATTGAGGAATGTCTTTTTGATGATAAGATGATAATATCATCCATGTAGCAAATGTGGTTAATGTATTCATTTATAGCATTAATAAGAATTCTTAGAAGTTTTTTTCAATATATATTAATACAGAATTAATATAAGTTATAAAAAATGCACTAAATAATGAGCCTAGAGGTACTGAGTTTTAAGAGTTTAAACCAAGAAATGTTTTACCATTTAAAGGAAAATCTGATGGGGGATTGGGATATTGAGTTTGAAAGTTGTAATAGTTTATCTATTGTTTCTAATTCAATGGCAGCAAATATGTTCAATAGTCTCACCTGATCCATAAAAAGTTTGAAAAGCATAACTGCTTCAGAAGTTGAAGATCCTTTCTTCGCAAATTGAAATGGTGATATTGAGGCAAGAACTATATGTTGTATTTTATACTTCATAAGTGAATATTGTTTTGATTCAGATTGGTGATTTGAAGATGGATTATAAATTTCTTAGGAAAGAATGGATAGTGTTTTGTTTAAAGACAGAGACCAGATATACATGAGATATAATTGAATAATAATGTGAATTTATGTGAAAAGGTAGTTTAGAAAATTATATATTGTGAATTCATCTGAAAGGTAGTTTAGAAAATTATATATTATGGAAATGGTACATTTCTTGAGGTTTTAAATTATAAATTTGGCAATTTCATGTGATTCAAGATAAGTGCTGTTGAGTGTTGAATTTAAGATCTATTTCATGTTTTAGAATTGAGTATTTGCCATCACTGTGCATGACCAGAGAGAAAAGGAGTAATTAAAGGATTTTTACTAGATTATAATTTTACTTTGAAATTAAATAATACGTGAAGTATCATATTTTTCTCTCCAATTATTAGATTGCTATCCTTTATAATATGATAAAAGACAGTGGTATTTTATTTTACTTTTCTAATCAATGGCCATTTAACATAGCCTTTGGTCTGGTTATGGAATTGAATCTTTGATTTTTTAAATAAATATCATTTTGTCAATGTATTAAATAACCTCTACACATACCACATATTTATTTCTGATCACATGTATAGAGATACAATAAAATGCAAAAGAATCCCAAGATATCTTTTGAATCACAAGATACATTTTGTACTAAACCAGCACTCATCAGTTGGTGCAGGTCACTATCTTCCATATATATCCTTATTATATGTACAATATTTATCAATAGTAAATTGTTACACATTGATTTACAAATATCTAATTTACTCCAACCACAACTTTGATACAATTCATTCTAGATATTCTGCTAATGTATGTTGCATGTTTTTATATTCTTGTTTAATTAAAAAAAGAGGATGAAGGTTTTGTCACAATGAGTAATTTTTATTTTTTTTATAAGGAGTGTTTAATTTTTTACTATTACTGCTGCTACTACTACTGTTACAAATATTAGGTGGCATTAGGATATGACATTTGAGAGATTTCTGCTTTTTATATAAAAAGCAATTTTCATTATTTATCTTCTGGTTGATTCAGTGTTATTCAATGGCTATTCATTGTTGCAATGATGGCGTTCCCTATTTTTATTAATGTCATGTTCTTTCTTTTCCAAACTTATTTAATCATTATGCATTTAGAAAAATAGATAATTTTATTAATGACTAAAAGAGAATAATGGAAATTATATTATTTTATTAATGAAATAAATATTTTATACCTTGGAAATATTTGGTAAAGTAATTCTTCTCCTTTTTTCTTTTCTTCTAAAACCTCATTGGATCTTAATTGAACTACTTGTTCCAAATCTTTAGCGTATTGATCCATACGAGTAAATAAATCTTCCAGAACATTCTCATCACCTTCCATTTCTCTAAAGTAATGATAAAAGATATATATATATAAGGTCATATTTACTTCATAATCACTCATATATTCATAAGATGAGGGAGAGTTGATTAATAGTAATGTATAAAGAGAATAAATTTTATATCTATTTTAAAATATAAAAAATAAAAGCAAGTGTAAAAATAAAGTGTATTATTATTTTATTCTTTTAAAAATAAAGATTTTTTTTTTTCTTTTAAAACAAAAATTTGTTACGGTAACCAGCAAAAGCTTTCAAAACTCATCTGCTTTCAAGAAAGTGAAAAAATAATTGTAACATCACTTCAACTTATTATTTCATACTGTCAACACGTCAGTGGAATTTTATAAAGATTTGTAATTAATACCATGCATTTTATGGAGTATAAGACCTTTTGGGATGTTTTCCCTGACCTTTCCAATAGTGTAGCTAAAGCTAGAGCTGTAGACAAACAATATGCCTTAAAATATAATCTTGATTATACCGATCTATTCATCATTATTAAACACTGAACAAATATCTAACATTTACATGCTGAAGAAAAAAAACTAGACATCTAAAGTTATTATCCCATGAAAATGTATTTCTATAATCAACATACAATCTACTTATTTTAAAATTATAATAAAAATTGCAAAATGAAACTCTCAACAGAAAACTACCTCTGAAGGAACCAATAGAATAATTGTATATTACCAGAAAACATTAAAATTCAAAGATAAATGATCATGTTCCCATGTTTAAAGATACAAAATGTACATGTGAGCTCATAAGATATCAAAGTGAATCAACTGAACATTCTACAAATATCATCAAAAAGATATTGAGTTATATGTTAACCCCCTTGTTTGAGAGTTTGAGAATCATGTCCATGAGTTTTTTCTCCCACATCTGGATGTGCACATAACTGTAACTACATTTATTGATGATATTATTATATTTCAGGGACAGCTATAATATTCAGCTTGTAATGAATATCTTAAATAAGTTTCAGTCTGAAACTGGATATGTTATACAGCCACTCAAGTCAGCAGCATGGCAATTAACTTCAGGTGAAAAAATGGCATCCCATTTTAGCTGCCCCTTCTACCTTCCTGGGTATATCATTATATCTGTCCAAAACAAAGTTAAATACACATTTGGATAAACTAATGACTGAAAAATTTGAAGCTAAAATACTTACATTCTTGTCGATTAAACTACATGAAATTTCAAGGGCCTTGATTTTTAATACTATCATATCAGAGATCCTGACATATTATGCCCCCTGGTTAACACTGTATGACACAACTATCCTTAGAATAAACAAAATTGTAAGGAAATATGTCTGGGGTGGTACATCAAAATGGCTTTTGATCATGACCATGCAGTTACCTATAAATATTGGGGGACTTAACCTGATAGATCCAGCACTTTATGTATCTTATATCAAGACAATAACATATATTAATGTACCTAAAATCATTGCTTTATCCCTCCCATTAACCATATATGCATTCTTAAGGACACTACCACACAGAATATTTCATTTGTTGCTGACATGTCAATTTCTTACAGGGTTCTGCAGGATGATCTCAACATGTCCACTCTTGAGTGAATTAAATATAAAGATGTAATAAATAAACTTAGGTCTAATGCTATTCCCTGGATAGACATTTCAAAAAAGAGAGTACTGAAGTACTTTCACTCATTATACATGCCCCAAGCTTCTATGAAGTTCATTTTTAAAATAATGAATGGTTTGTTCTCAACAACTACAGTACTAAATCAAATACTGCACATGAATTTGAACTCAAACTGTTTTCTATGCAAGACCAGTAAAGAAATGTTCCAACATTTATCCAAAAATTGCTTAACATTTAAGCAAATAAGATTATGAAGTTTCACAAGCCATTTTTCAGCAATATATTGTTAAATTCAACCTCTTAATGTAATGGTAACAGTGCACACCCTGAAAATCATTTGGGCAATACCATGCAATTTGATCTTCGATAATAAGAAGTTCAACTGGCTACAAAAACTTGATAATGACTGGGAAACATATTATAACCAATCCCTGAGACTCTGCCTAGACAAACCATGGAAACCCTTTGGGGAGAACCTGGTATATCAATCTGTCAAATTATGAGATGGTGTTGTTGCCCTTGATAATTTTGGAATATTTCCTTGTTTGAATGCCGAAATAAACCTTCATCTGAACTATTGTAAGCTGAGCTCATTATTGGCATTTTAAAAGTGTAATGGACAATTGACATCTGTATTATTACTTTATATATTGTAAATATATGTTATTTCATTCTTTGTTTTATTCTTTCTTTGCATGTTAATAAAGGTATATATATATGTTGATATGAAGATTTACACGGGTTCCATATATAAAAGACATATTTTGCGGGTTCATCCATGTTAAAATATTTTAAAGTACTGATGTTTGGACTTGGTAACACAAGTCATCCACTGAGTAATAAAAAATAGAAAAACGGTTGTAGAGGCACTACAATCACTGATTTAAAAAATGTTACAGTTCCACCAATAGCAAAAATGTTAAATTAAGAATGGTTCTTAAAAAAATCTTTCCAAATAGGAGGAAGTTTGCTTGTATCATCTTGTTTATTGATACAATCTAGCTTTTTAAGTATCTCAATGGCTTCTCTAATTTTGCATTGGTATAGATTATCACATCTGGATATGATCCTAGTACTAGAAAAATTGATTTTATGACCTGAATCCATAGTATGGAGTGAGAGTGCTGCTGATGATGAATGTTGTTTAACTGCATTAGCATGCTCATCTCTCCTAACACTGATGTGACAATTACTCATACCTATGTAAAAAGCCTTACACTTTTCACATGAGACTTGATAAACACCATGAGATTCAAGAGGGATTGAATCCTTTGGCTTGGTTATTATATTGCTGATCTTTTGATGAGTAGAAAATGCTGTATTTATATTATAGTGTTTTAATATAGTCCAATACTGTCTGTAGTTTCTTTACATATGGAACACAAATCATAATCATTGATTTATCATCTTTTTGTTTTCTATTTTGTCCATTTTGGGCTTGAAATAAGGCTTTTTTAATAAATTTATAATTGTAACTATTTGCTAATAAAACACTATTGATATAATTTATTTCTTCTTTCAGATGGGACTTATCTGAAAGGTTAATTGCCCTATTTAAAAGAGTTTTGGCTACAGAAACGAACTGAGTTGGGTGATGATGAGAATGGAAATGTAAATATCTGTCCGTGTGTTTATTTTTTCTATAAATTGAAAAAAGATAAACTATTCAGTGTTCTGGTGACTAAAACATCAAGAAAAGGGAGTTTTCCATCAGACTCTGTCTCCATTGTAAATCGAATATGAGAATGCATATTATTTAAATGTAAAAAAAATCATGTGGTAAAAATAAATTAGATGATTTTTTCTTACATTTAAATAATATGCATTCTCATATTAGAATTACAATGAAGACAGAGTCTGATGAAAAACTCTCTTTTCTTGATGTAACACTGAATAGTTTATCTTTTTCACTTTATAGAAAGAATACACACACGGACAGATATTTACATTTACATTCTCATCTTCACCCAACTCAGATCGTTTCTGTAGCCAAAACTCTTTTAAATAGAGCAATTAACCTTTCAGATAAGTCCCATCTGAAAGAAGAAATAAATTATATTGTTTTATTAGCAAATAGGTACAATTATAAATTTATTAAAAAAGCCTTATTTCAAGCTCAAAATGGACAAAATAGGAAACAAAAGGATGACAAATCAGCTATTAGGATTTGTGTTCCATATGTAAAAGGAACTACAGACAGTACTGGACATATATTAAAACGCTATAATATAAATATAGCATTTTCTACTCATCAAAAGATCAGCAATATAATAACCAAGCCAAAGGATTCAATCCCTCTTGAATCTCATGGTGTTTATCAAATCTCATGTGAAAATTATAAGGCTTCTTATACAGGTATGAGTAATCGTCGCATCAGTGTTAGGAGAGATGAGCATGCTAATGCAGTTAAACAACATTCATCATCATCAGCAGCACTCTCACTCCATACTATGGATTCAGGTCATAAAATTAATTTTTCTAGTACCAGGATCATATCCAAATGTAATAATCTATACCAGTGCAAAATCAGAGAAGCCATTGAGATACTTAAAAGGCCAGATTGTATCAATAAGCAAGATGATACAAGCAAACTTCCTCCTATTTGGAAAGATTTTTTTAAAAAAACATTCTTAATTTAACATTTTTGCTATTGGTGGAACTTTAACGTTTTTAAAATCAGTGATTGTAGCGCCTCTACAACCGTCTTTCTATTTTTTATTACTCAGTGAATGACTTGTGTTAACAAGTCGAAACATCAATATTTTAAAATATTTTAACACGGATGAATCCGCAAAATATGTCTTTATATATATATATTTGTTCCTCTCCTGTGTCATCACCATATAAGTCTATTAATTTGTAAATATATAAATACATTTTTTTTTATTATCATTATTGTCATATAATAAAGTAATAATGCATTTTATCTTTATAACTATTTTTCTTTTTAATATTTTAAAACACATATAAAATGTGTTCTTTATACATGACTTTTGATATTTTAGTACACATAATAACAAAAAATATATGTATAAAAGCAATGCCTGTAAACTCAGATGTGATAGTTACATATAATTCTCCTCCATTTAGGAATAAAATAGAATCAATTTAGCCATAAATATCAATCTATTATATTTCTACATAAAAAAAGAAAATTTCATTCAATTTTAAGATAATGTCACACTTAACTGTACTTCTTTGGAAACTGACTTACAAGCTAGAATGAATGGAACAAATAATGTCATATCTACAAATTCAGTGCATTAGTATTTATATAAAAATCCTGTTTCATTATTTCAATAAAAATTATTTATTACACTTGATCTTTTGTCTGCAATATTGAGATGAACAAAGAAATCCCCCACTGACAGTGAGTGTATCATGCAATATGAATACCAAGAGAGCTATCTCAAGCATAAATATAATATCAACCAAACCATATAATGAACAATGCATTTAAATAAAGCCTTGTTCTACTATAAAACATAGGGCTGACAATTATAAAAATATGACTGGCTCATGTTTGAGACATGGATTGATAAATATAAAAATAATATGGTTAGAAATATGCTGAAATAAAAACTCTCAAGTATCAAATAAACATGTTAACCTCAAAACAATGAAACACTCTTCATTCTTCAACAAGAAAGCAATATAATCAACCATTAATAAACTCATGAAATTAATTTTGGTTTCTAACCATATGTGTTTTCCTATACATGCTTAATCAACAATGCAGAGAATAAAGTGATATCATTTCAATTCTGAGCTCTGATATTTTTCTTTAACTATTCATTTATGGACATTGTTGAAATGTACAGTGGAAATTTGCACATTAGCTTGATTTAAATATGACACAATTAATTTTAAAACTTCTATCAAACATTTAGAGTATCAAAACAGTACTTCTATATAATTTTAACAACCTTTCAATACTAAATAGAACATCATTGTAATATCTAGTTCATTTGTACAATTTTTTTTAATTATTGTTTTAGCATTTAAACATTGCAATTAATTTTTTAAAACTAGGCATTTTTTTTCTGATGGTCAGAAGAATGTACTTTAGCAGTGTGTACTTATAAATATTTTTTTCCCCATTCTCCTCTATCAAGTGCCATAATCAAATCCAGAGTCATCATCTTAGAGGTCATCCTTATTCATATAAAGATTATATTTTAAAAAACTCACCCCCTTTCTCTGCAAAATATCTTTTTTCCTTTCTCAATGTCTGCTGTATTATTATACTCATTTTTAATAGCTGTATTCAGCAGTATGATTTGTTTTTCTGTTAGGAGATCATGCTTTATGACTGGACTATTAGTAATATTTTTCATTATTAATATTTGTTCCACTTCTTATTTCTAGAGATAATTATTGTCCTATTGGGACTAGTAACACAAACTGTTGACCTTCCTTTTCATGAAGTTATCCATAAAAGTTCACTTTCAGGTCTTCCCCCATATCATGGTTTTTTGTACCTAATGACATTTATCAGGAGTTCAGATCCCCTTTTAAATGACTCACTGTGGTGGGATTTAAATTTATTTTCTTATAATTATTTAATTGTTAATTGGTCTTAATATCAATTGTTTATTAGGGCTCTTATTGTTACATAAGATAATCCTCACATCTGAGGTTAACAGCGTTGCTTTTATGCAAAATATAGTCATGTATATAAAATAAAATTTATATGTGTTTTAAAATATTAAAAACAAAAATAAGAAGAAAGATAAAATACATTATTATGTTTTTTTTTTTAAAAAAATAAAGATTTTTTTTCTTTTAAAACAAAAATGTTGTGGTAACCAACAGAAGCTTTCAAAACTCATCTGCTTTCAAGAAACTAGAAAAAGAATAGTAACATGGTAATATTTCCTACTGTCAAGAAGTCACTGGAATTTATAAAGATTTTTAATTAATATCAAAAATTTTATGGAATAGAAAACCCTTTATGATGCTTTCCAGTAGTGTAACTAAAGTTAGAACTGTAGACAAATAATATGCCATAAAATCATTCTACCGATCTATTTATCATTATTGAACGCTGAAGAAATATCTAATATTTATTTGCTGAAAAAATTAAAAAAAAACTAGTCGTCTAAAGTTATTATTTCATGGAAATATATTTTTATAATCAACATGGGATTCTACTTATTTGAAAATGCTCAGAAGTAAAGAGCAAAAGGAAACTCTCATCAGAAAACTATTTCTGAAGAAACCAAAAGAAGTTAAAATCTTATGTTACCAGAAAACATTAAAAGTGGAAGATAAATGGTCATGTTCCCACATTTAAAGATACAAATGCAAATGTCACCTCACAAGATGTCAAAGTGAATCAACTGAACTTTCTATAGATATCTTCAAAGAGATTGTAAGTTATAAATATTTTTTTTCTCTCACAAGCTATGGCCACATAAGTCTATTAATTTGTAAATATGCAAATAGATTATTTTTACTATCATTATTGTCGTATGATACGATTTTTTTCATTAAAGATATTGTTAATAATTTTGTGTTTGTCATTCCTCATCTGAATCAAAATAATTATTTATTTGTTAATGTAATAACTTATTAGGTGTTAAGTATAACGATCAGGAAATATAACTGGATCTGTATGGAAACATGTTTTTATGTAGTCTCAATTTGATCATTATCCATGACTAAAAATTACTTTTCAATTAAAAATAAATTGTATTCTGTCACTCCATTCATGTATACTGTCACCTGATAGCTGTCTTTAAATTCCCCTAGATAAAAATTTAACTGCCAAATATCCTTTTTTATTATTAAATTGTTAATTGCTTTTATTATCAATTGTTCTTTAGGGCGCTGATCGTTACAATATATGTATAGAAATAATGTCATATTTACTTGATGATCACTCATATACTCATAAAGATGAGGTAGACTTGATTAATAATATCTCTTAAGACCGGATAATAAATGGTACTATTGAAATTCTTTTAGAGTTTTAAACAAAAAATGATAGTTAACAATTTGTTAGTTTTATTATTAATATAAGAAGGTTTAAATTTGGAAAACTGAATAATATTTTATAACAGAAAAAAACAATGTACTAAGCTACTTTTTTTATTATCTGAAACTAAAAGATTTAGATTTAGAAAAAAAATGAATATTTATAAAAGTGTAATGGAATGAATTTATGTTAGAATACCTGTTTGATTTATGAAAGAATTTATGTTGGGATATCAGTTTGAAAATTGCATCTCATTTCAAAAACAATACAATAAAACTAACATAGATTAATAAATATAGATCTTAAAAGTAAAAAAAAAGATAAGGTTTAATTAAAATATCTTCATTTGAAATAAGGTGATTAAAAAGTATTAAGATTTTATTTTAAGATTGCATTTTTGTATTTTTTCGGGGAGAGAATATAGTAAGAAAATAAATCATAAAATTAAGTAAATCTTATGTACAGCTTTTACCTTTATTCCATGATAAGACTTTAATTAAATAGATAATTATAGCATTTTTGTAATTAAATATAATTTAGGCATCTAAGATTTAAAAACAAGTAATATCACAAAAATCATATAAAAAGTGAATTTTTCTGGATACTTTATTACTGTTCTTTGAAGTTACACAATAAAAAATCCAACATTATGTTTAATAGCTAAAAAGTAGGAAGCATACCAGCTGCCAAAAGTCTTTCTTGGATTTAATATTTGTCAGCATAAATATGCCATTCTAAAAAAGTTACAACTCACAATGCAACTGGACAAAATATGATGATGAATCAATAAGTATCTATGCAGCAATTTTCAATAAACAAAACTTTATATGTGACATTTTAGCAATGTCTCAAAAAATATTATGCATGTGCACATCTCAGAAGGAAAACTACAGTATATCTATCTTATGAATCATTGCAATAAGCTACTGAAATATGAAATAATTGCAGAAAAGAAGTGTTAAACCACAGTTATATATACATATGTAAGTTATATGAATTATTTATTAAAGAGAAACTATAATTTAGATCAAAATTACATCAGTTATCAGTTCCAACTGATTTAAAAAAGGTGTTACAGTTAATTCAATAAAATAAATTGTATTGATTGGTTAGATTAAAATAAATTGACATGAAAATTGAGGGAAGGATAGAAATTCTCAGGTTATAAATGGAAGATTTTTTATTGTATTTTAGCTGTTCTGTGTGCGTGCTCTTGAATCGTGACACTTTTTTTTTCTTCAAAAAACAAGTTGTAATTTTTTTAATTTTTTTTTATTTTCTTGTTAAAACAAAAGTATGTTTAAAATTATAGCTAACTATTTTAAAATGGCGATGAACAACTGCTAGTCCCAAGGTAACTATTTCTTGATATTGACTATCAATTAACTTTAAAGCTAAAGTAAAAAAAAAAATGTTTAAAAGAAATTTTATATCTGTTATCTCATCTCCTTATTGCATGATTTATATCTACTGGAAAATAAAAATATGATACCAACAGTTAATATATCTGTGGCTAAATATCTTTATTGCAATGAACTTTTATAGTTGGAAAATACTTAATTATTATCTAAATTAGCTAGAACTTAAATAAGGAAACTTGAAAGACATTTATAGTGAACTTTATTATAGTTAAAATGTGTCAATCTCCTTGTTTAAAATTCATTAAAAGCTGATTTTAAGTCCGAGATTCTATTAATGATACCTGATATTGACTTTAAGATATTCCTGTTATAATAATTGCTTGTTTCTAAAATGATTTTTATAAAAAAGAAAAACATTCTACACTAAAATTAAGGAAGGATGAATATTATCTGTCAAACATATAGAATAATTATAGGATTAATTGTGCCTAATGTTCAACTAAAAATGTATTATTTATTATGATAGATTAACTATCTACTTTTAATACAGTTGGGCAAAATGTTATAAACTACAATTATTAATGATAAACTTTTATCTGTGGAGTATATAATTAACTGTTATATTTGCATTTATATATACGTAAATTTGTAGCAATTATTCCTAGCTCCTAAACAGATGAAATTTTCTAATTGCAAAATAATCCTGCTCTTACATTGAGAAGAGTAAAGAAAAATTATTTGGAAACAAATCTTAAAATATTGTAGGAGAAAATTTTTTTTAAAAAAAAAAAGCTGTTTTAAAAAAATGTGTTTGTTTAAAAGAGAAAAATGGAATTAAAATAACGCTATATTATTGCACATGTAAACCCGGGATCCTATAATTACGTTCTCAGCTGAAGAATTTGTTTTACATATCATTCTAGTGTCAGCCTATTCTTATTATTTCAATGTTTTATTATCTAGAATATCTTTAAAGGAATAAATTAAAATATCTTTAAAGAATTATTAAACATGTTCATTTTATAAATCATTGTCATGCTCATCATAAATGTTTTGGCCAAAAGCTTTACACCGTCAGATTAGTAAATTGTCTTCAATAAATTATATACATGTCTTGAATGGAAAAAACAGTATGAAGCTGAAACTATGAACAAAAGTTACTATATATTTTTTTGTTATATTTTGTGTTTTTATATTGGTTCTAAAAAAAGAAACCAGAAAAATATTTATGCTATTTTTTTTAAATATGTGTAATATTATTAGCATAAATATGCCAGGTAAACTAATGTTAAAATTTTAATCTTAATGGGTTTATTAGAATGAGTAAATATTTTACCATTTTTGGGTAAATTTTATACTATTATATTTGTTAAGCATTTCACAAGTTAAAAATATATTCAATAATTTTATTCCTGGAGATTTTAATATCTCAGTCTTAGCTTACTTATGTGTGAGATATTTCATTCAGTTTTATTTTAAATCAGCCAAGAGGTTTATCAGGGGGTTTCCATTCATTTGTTTTATAAATGCTACATCAATAATAACTGAAAATATTTTTATATGCATTGAGAATTAATATTCTCGCATGTAGTTTGCAATCTTTTAAATGTCCACTAGTCACCATATTTTACTATTTAATATTTTATTATATGTGCATTGTATCTTTGCCTAGAACTTTTATATGCATTTAGTTTTAAGTAATTCTTATACTAGTCAGTTGAAATAGTTTGCATTGTTGGTTCTCACATTGAGTATATATGTTGTATTATTAAAATTTTTAGTGATAACTTAGTTCATGTGAAGTCTATATCTTGTTAGTTTAGTATTTGTTAGCATCATAGCACTAGGCTTTGTTAACTATTATGAGCATGCTTTATTGAGTAGACAAGGTCTTCCATTCTTATTGTATTGCTTTTCCATGAGGTGATAATGCTTGTTCCCATTGAGGGTTATTGTATCCCAGATATTTGTATTCCTAGTGATTATGATCACATTTTGAAGTATTGAGATCCCATGAGAGAGGATCATACTTTTCTGATACATCTTTCCTGTTCCTGATGCACTGAGACAAGGTTCAGGCATCCTATTTTCTGCCTCAAAGTTAGGTATTTCGGAAGCCACCACATTCTTCTTCAGCTCTGTGGAGCATATACATACTTATTTTGGCCTATTGCTTACGATGAATTAATGCTAGTTCCATCACAGTCTGTGATGTTGCATTTGTTTTTAGATATGTGATGACAAGATATGTTTGTTTGAGGAACTTGGCTTCTTCAGGTTTTGTTTAGCTATTTTAATACTTAATGGTATGTCAATATCTGAATTGTGTTGCTATGATTGTTTTATCATCCACAAACCAACCAACAATAATTTTTATTTATTTTAAGTATGTTAAATTATGTGTATGGTATAAGTGGCAATTCACACACACTAATTTTAATATGTTCATCCAGAGTTTCTGCCACTGGATTTGTAAGTCTTTTAAATTTTAATTCTAAAAACATTTAGTGTAATAATTTTATGTGGACATAATTTATTAAAAATGTGGATAAATTACCTCTGATGAGTGAGTCGCCCATGCATCTAGTTTATTTTAAAGTTAGCTAGAAATTTGCTTAAATACATCACTAACTATAATATTAATAATGTCAATGTAACTAATGACAATTTTTAAAAAAAAAAATATATGCTCTATATGCTTATTCCAGCTTAGCATTTGCTTAGCTTAGGGTAATAAATATAAACCTATTAAAGTGTTATTCTGATTGTTAGATGACACCACAGTATTATTAAATATGCTAATAAAAATAGAATTATGCTTGTAAAACTTAGATCATTGTAATTGAAGTTTACAGATTTGGAATCTCTAATTGTTAAAAGAGATTAAAATTTAATATCAAACAGCCTCTGCTTGCTCTTGTATGTATTTGTTTATTGTATTATTTTTTTGTCAAAATAAACAGTTTAAAAGAGTTTAAGAGGAATATTCAGTAACTTAGCCAGATAAATTGTTATAATCTTGTAAACCAAAAATAAAGTTTAAGAGTCCAAATGTTTTAAAAAAATATTCCAGTGCTATATTGGCAATGTTTATTCTAATAAATGTTGTTTGTAAATATTTTCTTTATGTTGTTATTAATAAACCATATTATTATTATTTTAAAAAAAGTTTTGTTTCTGTTTGTTTTGCTTTTATATGAAAAATATTATTGGCTTGAGTTCCTAAGTTCATAAAATTTTGAGTTCCAAAGTTCATAAGATTTTTCAGTTCAAAAGTTTATAAAAATATCAGAAAGTATATACAATATATTTTTGTATCAATGATCAAAAATTGTACAATATATTTTTATACTAGTTTAAATTATATAAAGCCATGCTAATCTAAGTTATTCTCAGATTGAATCACAGTAACAAATAATTACATTATATCAGATATTTAATTGAATGCTAATTTAAAAGTTTATTTTTAAGTTATCATTATATTTTCTCAGACCGAAGAATATGCAATGAGATAAAGAATATTAGTGCTTCAAAAGAGTGTTTACTATTATTATTTATTATTTTAAAAACTGCACACTATCTTACATTATCTATCATCATCTTATATGTTTAAACTGTTATAATCCATCTGCATTTAAGGTCCTTAGTAGGTTGTCTGTGAGTATGGGGAAAGACATAAAAAGTACCCTTGTCATTTTATTTGCTCGAGTAATGTCTTGGGTAATAGGCCATTATTAATTTAAATTTAGATTAATTCACCAAATCTTTGGATTAATATTTTTTGTTTATTACTCTATGATTGAACATAAGGTAGTTCTCTTATGGTCAGCCAAGATATCACTCAATTGTTTATTCATTCTAGCAATTATTTATTAGGCAACTTAAACTTTTATTTTATGCAAGAGTTTATTTTCAAAATCCGTGAGAGTGTTTACTCTAGTTGGCTTGTTAGTTTTAATTTAATGATATAATCCTTCCAAACAGGGTAATATTTATTCTTATTCAGAGTGTATGATCTGATGGTAGGCTGATTCTAATAACTATTAACTAATGATTTAAAATTATCTTATATATTGTTTAGTGGTAGATTATTAATATGCCATAATAGTTATATTTGCATTGGTATTGGATTTGGTCTCTATCCGATTGTATATCTCTGGATCATCATTTTTTTCTTAAAATTATTGTAACCACACTGAGTCAAGTCATTAAGAGTCTCTAATAGTTCAATCTTATCATCATTTCATCTTCATCATCATTTATCTTATTTATCATTTTATCTCATCTCTCTCTGTATCTCTAATAGATTTAGGTTATCTTCATCTTCTTTTGTCTCTTCTCTCTCATCCATCATTTCTTTCTCTCTTCTGTTCATCTTTTCCTTTTCCCCCATTCTCATTATTTCTTAAGGTTACACTTTTCTCTAATTTCTCATCCATCTTTTTCTCTTCATTTCGTTTATCTTTTCTTCAACATCCCCCCCCTACTTCATTTCATCTTATCTTATCTCTTTATTTCTTTTATACAGGTTACAATTAGTGCCTTCTTTCTCATTTCTTCTTCATTTCATTCATCTTTTCTTCTTCACATTACCCCTACCCCCATCATATCTTTTCATTTTTATTTTTGGTTACAATATATATCAAAATAACAGTAAAATTTTCATAAATTATATTATTTTTGGAAGTACATTTGACTATACATTTTGTAGTCTTTATCAACAACCTTTAACAATACCCATACATAGTTCATATCAGATTTCCCACAATTCTGTTATCTTAACATTTTATGACTGGCAATTCATTAACATATGATAATTTCTTGAAATCAACATAGCCTCTTTTATTTTATGTTTATTATGACAACATTCAATTCGAATAATTTTTATATTTTTATAATCAAATTTAAATTCATATTGACAAGATTTATTATGATTAAATATAATAGATGATGAAGGTTTATTTACATCAAATCCAGATTGTTTCTCTTTTTGAATTCTATTATATAAAAGCATATGCTCTTTTATTCTCTTCTTGAATATACACTTAGATTCACCAATGTATTGTAAGCCACATCCACATATCATTTTTCTATTATATATAAATTTCTAAAAAACAGCAAGTAAAAACTGAAGTCTTAATTTTCTAATTAAAAGCATTTATATGTTCCTTAATTCTGACATTAGCATTTATCAGAAAATTAAGACATCAGTTTTTAACAGAGACTATAAGACATCAGTTTTTACTTTCCATATTTTAGAAATTGGTCACAAACCTAATTTTGACAATGTAAAAATACTTACTAATTTGGAAAGGTATGATTTAAGAACCATGAAGGAGTCAATTGAAATATTAAAGAGACCTACTGGTTTAAATAGGGCTGATGAAGCATAACGTATTCCAGCTATGTGGAAACCTCATTTTATCTCTGTCATTTAATATTAACTTAAAATTAATAGGTGAAAAAACTGAGGGAAATAAACATTTTGATAAGCCTCATATTTTAAATGCTGAACTACTTCAAGTTGAATCTCATTTCTCATCTCGCACACAGTCATCTTATTGTTTGAGATCTACTGATTTTTCTTTCAAAAGTTAACTGTTAATATTATATTTAATGAATTAGCTTTGGTTATTGATAGGTAGATTAAGAGAGAGTTTCAATCTTAAAATCAGAGGTTTTTTTACACCTTTTTTCTCTAATGACACATTTAAGTCGTTATTTTAGATATTGTTTCTATGATTTTTCTCAAATTTCTTTCATAAAGAATTAATTTTCACTCAATAAAAAATATTGAAATGCAGCAGCAATCATAAAATAAAATATTTCTTGATACTATATAAATAAATGCTTTAAAAAATAGTAATAAAATAAATCTACAAATTGTAATATATTTTAAAATCTTAATTCAAATAAAATAAGACTATGTTTTTTTTTATATTTATGTATTCAATATACTGTATTCTACAATTTTTAAAAAAATATTCATTAAAATTATTATATATAAATAATATTTTAAAATATGTATGAATTCATATTATTTTAATTCTACAAATACATATACACATGCATACACACTCATGCAGTATTTGTTAAATGCATGTAGTAAATAAAAATAAAATCACCAATATGAATCTAACAATATGCATTTCAATCCATCAGATATGTCTAATGCTATAATAATGACTTTATTATGATATACAATTTATATACTGACTGTAAAGAAAAATTAAAATTTAAAATTCACAAATGTTATCTTGTATTATGATAGATTACTAATAATCATTTATTAATATTGTAAACTATTGATCTTTTTAAAACAATTGAAAAATAAAGTAAGCCAATAATTTTTTTAGGAATATAATGGTTCTGACTTTAAATCTAGACCAATATGATACATTGCCTTCTACTCATTTCCCCAAAAATCACTAATAGCAGTATGAAAAGTCTAATAATAAATTTAGTCAAAATGTATCTCTAAAATCTATCATTTATTTTAATCTAGCTATATCGTAAATTCTTTCACTCAGGTTAGATTATTTCAGATCATACATACATTTTACAAATTTTCATCATAATAGTTTAGAGTTTATTCACAGAAAATTATTACATTTCAATTTAAGAGTGTTCAAGTGCACATCTCTGGAATGAATTCATTGTAATTTTAAAATAAATACATCAATAATAGTCACTAACCATTTATTAAGTTAGAAATCATTCTTATATCAGTTTTAGTTTAGATAGAAAACTTAAATTTAATTGAATATTAATTTTTATTATTAAATGTAACCAAAATATTAAACATTTTAAAAAAAATATTGTTTTGGATTACTTTTATTCCTTCTATTTTTAGTGTACCTTGAAATTAAAAGTTTTTTTTTTAGAGTATCTAAAATATTATGCAAAAGTAACAAATAGAATGTGGAGTTAAATTAATAATGTCATGTTTGTATTTAATAATAGATGCAGTAATCTTTAATTAAATACGTTTATATCTAGTATAAAATAGTTTAATATTATCTAGCCTATTAAATGGTTACTGGAATCATTGACGTATTTATTTAATAACGGTATACAAAATGGGTTGGTTCAAGAAATGTGATAAATGTAAATTAAATTATGTGTGTGCTCTTATAATTTAAAATTGCTGTATTTAATATATATAATACTTCGAGATTAAGAATCAACCAACTATAACAATAAATAACTGATGCTTATAGAGTATTTCAATTGCCAATTGTAAAAGTTGCAAGAATCTTAATCTCGAAGTATTACACATATACCCATTATCATATAAACCTTATACATGTTCGATGCATGAAAGATATTTATTACACTAAAGTATAATATCAATCTAATGTAATCTTACTTATATATCGTCTTCATTACATTATAGATAGTTTCAAAATTTGGACGCTGAAATGGATTTTCTTGCCAACAACTCTCAATTAATTTTACGAAAGACTCTGGACAATCAGTAAAACTTATGTCAGGTCTATAAGGAGGATCTTCAATTTTTTTGACATTCGCAATAATTTCTGAAATACGCACCCATATATATATATATTATCTTGGTTCATCAGTATTTACTAATATACCAAAATAATATAATAAACAAGAAAAATATATCATTTATAACTGTAGCTTGTCAAAATCTTGCTTAATATATATAAACATAAACAAATCAAACCAAATTCAATTTTATAAAATTAGATAAAATTTAAAAATTAATAATTTACAATTATTTGTCTTGGTTTCACGTCACAATAAAATTTTCATATGTAAAAAAAATATATATAAACCTAACACAAATATATACCAAATAATGTTTCCATAATTATCAATGTATTTGTTATATATTTATGTTTAGTATGTGTGTTCTTTCAATTTGAAAAGTCTGCCTCGGTAGAAAACCATTTGGATGTCAAATTTTAATGTTTAAATTTTGGCTAGTTATCTTATTTTAATCTGAACTTGGTGTAATTTGTATACCTTTATTGTCTAGTTTAACTTTTTTTAGAAGTTTATATTTAAATGCTAAATATATACATATAAATACAACACTATTTTCAAGTTTATATAGAACCTCTGCTCTTGCTCTATAACCAAATGCTGTTGTTAAACATCTGTCCATCTCCATTTTATTAAATTGCTCAGCCAATACATAATGCATTAGCTATCCTGTATGTATATCGTGGTTAGAAAAACTTGAATATTTTTCAAATAAGGGAAAAAACTTTCACAATTCAGAAATAAGCATAATTACATTTTTATACGATATAATTTAAACTTTCGTGGGATAATTCATTAATTAGTCATTTTAGCTCCCATGCAAGTAAAATATTTAAATCAAATAATAATCTTTGCGTTTGTGGATTAATATATTAATTAATTAAAATGTTGATCCTGAAATGTTTATAAATAGCATTTTATTCTTTGATTAAAATCAAAGATTATATATATATTGAACCACCCACCTTCTTTATTTATATAATAAAAACAAATAAAAATATATTATTATTATTCTTCCTTCCTTACTACAACCATTCAATCTATGAAAGTGCTTGGTCCTCATGTAGAGTGAACAATATCATTGGCAGTAAGCTATCAATAATATAATCACTCAGCTACTAGACAAATACTGATCAAATAAACACTTTATTTATTTTAAGGTAAACCTTTAGGCACCAGTTAATCACATAGTAATTAACAATGTTTACCTGAACAGCAGTGAATGCTCATTGAATTATAGTTGCCTTTAAAAAAAAACTCCACCCAATCTAAAAAGTCTATTTTTAATAATAATGACGATTTACTGTCTGATAAACTTTGACGTCTTTAAATAATAAATTCTTATTTTAAAAGAAAAATTCTCCCTATTCTTTTCATTGTAACTTAATCATTTCTCAATAATAATTAATTCTTTCCATTTCCACTTTACTAAACATATTATTTCAGCATAAATATATGTATTCATATGTCAATATAAATATTTCAACGACAGTTTAAATCCTTTTTTTTTAAAAAAAAAAAAAACAATCGTTTTGTTTTATAATTCAACCACGCACACTCTTTTCAATTAAATAAATGTTTTATTACATTGTAAATAACTAAAAGTGTATATAACATATTAAATTAAAATTCACACATACATACAATTAATGTCTCTGAATAAAGTTGAATGCAGAAGACGATATCATTTATATCTTCCAAATATTAATCGATAAAGATGAAAGTTTTTATTTATTTATTTATCACAGTTTTAAAAAAGCAAGAATTAGAGAATATGAAAATTAAACATTACCTAGAATTTGAAATCTGATTTGACATATGTACAGCAAAAGCAATTTCTATAGAATATTATCTCTAACCAGTTAGCCTAAACTCTACACAAATCTTCCCTGAATTTGTGATGTTACATGACATTATTGGCTCTTGGCATAGACACTCCAGTACTCTGTTGACATTATTTAAACATGGTTTGCCTCTGAACTATCTGCTGATGGTATTGCAGAGAAAGCTCCAGTTAGCTGCACAATACGATGAATTTAACAATGCATCATATTGTCTGAATAGCAATTTATATAGTTTTCTTTTGATTCTTTGATTTTATAAAATATTTTGAAATATTTTAAAAATACACATGGGTCTCATTTTATGTGGTAGATAGGTTCCACAGAAAACCCGCATTAAAAAAAATCACACAAAAATAAACTTAACTTACCTGGAAAAATGGGGGATAGGGTCTGTAATTTTCAGTATTTGCATAAAAGCAAAGCAACAATGAAAAATTACTTTAAAATTTGCATTAAAAAATAAGGAAATAAAGTATGACTAATAAAAAATATCAAATAGTTGAAAAAAATTGCTACAAGACAATTTTTTTTACATTTTTTTTATTAACTACACTATTTAATTTGACATATTTTCATATGTATTTTTTGATGATATGTGGTTTGTTTGTAAACTAATAAGAAATCAGATGGTTGATGTGATGTGATGTAGTTTCTCCTTGAACAAAGTCAAGAATCTCTCAGCAATTATGCCCAGAAATACTTGTTAGCCACTTTATTTTCCATTCCCCACTCCAATTTTTTTCATATTGTGCTCCATCCCATTTACACAACTAGTGCCAATTTCCGTCTTATGCCATGTTAATGGTTTTCTGTTGACAACTGATTTTTACTACTGAAATAAATTTTAAATGTTCACATTTTGTTTCTACATTAAAAAAATGAGATCAATCAAAACAAAAAAAATATACATTATCATTAGAAATATAATTTTCATTTTATAAAATCAATAAAATCTTCGTTATTTATTTTAAAAATCCACATTATTTATTTCGGTTATACCTAACAAAATAGTTTTAAAAGTTTAAAATTTTTGAATATTTATTGCGATATTTTTATATGTAAATATAAATCTATTATTATTATTTACTCATTAGTATAAGTAGGTTATTTATTCTAAATACAGCTTCAGGCCATATTCATGTTAGCTGCTAATATAATGTTATATTATTAAAAAAAAAGTATTTCAAGTCAAAATAAGTTATTAATAATTTAAATTTCTTGATATCTAATAAATATAGTGAAATATGAAAAATATTAAGAAGAAACATGAATCGCATAACTTCAAAATTGCATTAAAATAATCCACATAAAACGAGACCCAGGTGTATAATAATAATGGAATGTTGAAAATTTAAAACTGTCTTAACAATAACCAAGTTTGTTTATATCCAGTGTTTATTATCCCCTGAAATCATTGTACTTTTATTTCTATCTGATTGGGCTTCTATTTTATTTTTTATTCAAAATTTTAACACATGCACACGTTTAATTCTTTTATTATAAAACAAAACATTTTTTTTCTTTATTACTTTTTATTATGAACTAATCAAAAGTAATACTGAATCATTTTTATTTGACTTTTTTTTAAAAAAAAAAAATGAAAAAAAAAATCTTACCCTCCTTTTAAAATCGTTTATTATTTATTTTTCTTTAACAATACCCCCCTACTCCTTTGTTTTTTAATTTTCTTTTCCTTTAACTTTTAACTTTTATTTTAACTTAATTTCCCCACTTTATTTTTTTAAAAACGAAATTTATTAAATATTATTACTTTCAAAGAATATTACACATTCGGTCACAATGTACCTCGGTATTATTTTGATGTTAGTCTGTCAACACTTAGGCAAGCCAAATTAATTATAACTGAAAATAAATTATTATATTCAGATCTACTTATTTATTTGTATAACCAAGATTAATGTGACTTGAAAAAGAAGCATATGCGTCACAATGGGCTAGCTAAATATCTATTACAAAGGATCATCTACTAATAATGATGATTTTAGCATATTTCATTAACATAATTTTATTATAAATTAACCCCTCTTTCACAATAAAATATTATCATGAGTTATAAAATTGAGATCATAAAGAGTTTCTTTATTAACAACAATATCAAATTGAAAATACTTAAAATAATTGCTTTCCTTTATTTCGAGAATAGCCTAGAATTAAACTGTGTATACTACCAAGGATGTTTCTACTCTATCTAACAACTGATGAGTTATAATACCCATACTACTCATAAAATTAAATAAAATACGGGTGGTAGAGCTACATATAGTTATTATAAAATAATACAACCATACACTTCTATTAATTACTACTTATATTAGATAATTAAAACTCATTGTTGTGCCCAAATATTAAAATAAGTAAATTCAACAATTATATGAAGTAAAGGAAAATAGTCCCATTTAAAAACAAATTAACTATTTTTATTGATATTAAACAAAACTACCCATAAAACAAAACAAAAAAACATACGGTTTAATTGATATCAATAAAATACATTAAAAAATTCTGCCAATTTCACAAATTTCACTTCAATTTTTTCAAAACTTTTTTCATTCAATTTAAATTGGATGCTTTAACAAATATACTAATAATACTATTTAGAAAATAATAAATCTTCCTCACTAGTGCCGGCCACAAAACACTTAAAATGGCTTATATAAATGCATTTCTGTTTGAAAATAAGAAGATCGTTTTTATTTTCTCAGTCTTTATCTTGTTATTTTGGCTCTAACGAGAGTATTCTTATATTTAACATAGTTGACTTAATATTATGTAAGATGCTAGTGAAGAAGGTTTATTACCTTCTAAATAGAATTACAATCTGACTCTTCAGCTAGTAAACATAATAATAGTAACATTTCTTACAAGCTTAAGTTCTAAGAAAAATATAAAAATATCAAAAATATTTTTCAGATATTATGAAATACATATTATTATTTTAATGTCTGTTCCAAAATCGATACCTTTTAGGAGTAAGCAAAAATAATGTTCTGTGAAGTTTATATTGAACCCTCTAAGTGTGAATAAACATAGGTTTTATACAGAATACATAATATATATATGCATGTGTGACACTTTCAAATACGAGAGTTAGAATATATACATATAATATCCTGTCATATATTTAGAGGGTTTATAATTACCAATTATAATGAAAATAGTTCTTTCAAATACGACATAGGACTTTATAATCAAAATCTTGTGATATAATAAGTTTAAATCCTTTGCAATTTGAATTTATGAAGTACATCATTTCAAAATTATATGGAAGTACAGTAATAAGTTAGTGCTAAAAATGTTATATTTCATACTCAAAAATTAAAAAAACCATTCTATTAATGTATTGTAGTGGCAAAACAACTATGACCTACCATAGAGTGATATGTTTTTACAAGTCTTCACCTTCTATAACAAAGAATAATAAATGCAACAGAAAGATTAAAAAAGTAAGCAATCTGGAAGTAATCATTTTTTTCTCAAAAAGATGAAATAACTAAATAAAACATTTTATCACATAAAATAATGTTATCTTATAAAAAGAAGCAAATATAACAATACATTATATAAGTGTTAATTTCTACATTTTTTTTATTAGTAACTATAATTCATTAGATATATACCTGGGTCTCGTATTATGCAGATTATTTTAATGTGATTTTGAAGTTATCCGATTCATGTTTCTTCTTAATATCTTTCATATTTCACTATATTTATTAGATATCAAGAAATTTAAATTATTAATAACTTATTTTGATTTGAAACTTTTTTTTTCAAAAGTATAACGTTATATTAGCAGCTAACATAATATGGCCTGAAGATAGCTTCTATGTAAATAACCTACTTATACTAATGAGTAAATAATAATAATAGCTTTATATTTACATATAAAAATATCGCAATAAATATTCAAAAAATTTAAACTTTTAAAACATATTTTGTTAATTAAAACAGAAATAAATATTTTTTTAGATTCTTAAAATAAATAATAAGGAAGATTTTATTGATTTTATAAACTGATAATAATCTTTCTAATGATAATCTATAATCTTCTTGTTTTGATTACGATCTCATTTTTTAATATAGAAACAAAATACCATTAACACAGCTCAAGACTAAAAGTGGTGCTAGTTGTATGTTACATGATGAATCTGATTTCCTAACAGTTCACAAATGCATATTGTCAAATAGCTAAATACCTGCTAATGATTAAAATATGTATGAAAAAATATAAAATTAAATACTGTAGTTAATAAAAAAAGTAAAAAAGGTTTGTCTTGTATTATTTTTTTTTCAAATATTTGAAATTTTTTATTAGTCATACTTTATTTCATTATTTTTTTGATGCTAATTTTAAAGTAATTTTTCCTTCTTGCTTTGCTTTTATGCGATTTTTGAAAATTACAACCTCTATCCCCCATTTTTCAAGGTAAGTTAAGTCTATTTGTGTGCGATTTCTACTATATGTTGATATTTCGATGAACTAGCATCCCCTACTTCATCGAAATATCAATATATAATACAAAATAATATACGGTTTTACCCAATATATATATATATATATATATATATATATATATATATATATATATATATATGGGTTACATCAAATGGATGTGTTTGTTAAATTCCATTAGTGCAATGGTTAAAAAGAAAAAAAATGAAAAAATAAATAAATTAGTGATTACAAATCTTTAATTAAGAAATTTTGTTGAATTTAAAAAATGTTTAATTAATAGCTTATCTAAGATAATTTATAAGGGATTACCATATTTTTCAGATAGAATAACTTTAACTTTGTTGTAAAATTTTAAATTTAATTAGAAAGCATAATGTTTTTAAAATAAAATAGTTTTAATATTGAACGGCAATGTTAATTAAATATAAAGTCATTTCAGAAACTATATGTGAGGGCAATAATAATTTTGTCTTAGAGAGGCTATTAATAAAACAATGAATTGCATAGTGTATAGCTAAAAAAATATATGGTAATACAGTATCTATTGATTCACACCATCCGAAGGTGCTGTTGCTAGTGAAAAATGAATAGATATAACTTTACCTGGCTGTTTTTTTCAAATTTTGTTGATTTATGTTTTTAATTTTTGGATTTGTTTGATTTTAATTTTTTTGTTGTTGTTTGTTATTGTTTCTTTTTTATTTTTTGTAACTGGTTTGATGTATATTTCTTAAAAATAAAAAAAATGTTTTTTTATATATTTTTTTGGCTTTTTAAAGTATTCCGACTTTTTTTTTTAAAAAAAAAAAACATTTCTTTTTGTCCAGTCTCATTTTTTTTAAAGAAACTTTTTTATATAAACAAGACTTTTTTCTTGTTTTTGAAGAAACTTTTTTTTTGTTTTGTTAATCGAGAAACAAGGCTTTCTCAACAGATCTCTCTAAGACCTGTCGTCATATTCCTTATGGCATTTTGACACCTTTTCAACTCAGCTCTAATACACTTCACTGTAACCTGATCCCATCTTCAAGAATCAATTAACTGTACCACTTGGGAAAAAGTGATTCACAGGCAGCTCTCAAAGCCTGTCCCATGAGCAAATGGAACACCTTCATCACCATTGACATAATTGACATTCCATTTCAGATGTTTGACAACGCCTTAATTTCATTAAACCACCACAAAAGACAGTTTTTTTCTGGGTGTGTAAAATCATTTTCTTTTTTGGGGGTTGAAGGAAGGTCAGTGCATCTGCTTCTAAAGCAGGTAAATCTCAAAACTACAATGCCAAATGGTTGTCTGCCATTGAACTGTTTTGATCTTGAAAAAGTCTCAGAAAGTGAGCGACTTGATTATGAACTTTGCCAAATTGTGATTTACACTCCTCATTTGGTGAATTCTGACCCCTGACAATGAAAGTAGGGGCATTTGAGAATTTGTTACAATTTGTAGGAATTCACATCAATTACAATACATTGAAGCAAAAAAAAATCCATTCTAATATACTTTTCATTATTACAAGTACAGAAACCTTCATATCATATGTTGTACAATAGTTAAGAGTAATGTCTATAGAGAGTATTGTATACTCATTGCTAATAATGTTCAACATGCTAGAGATGTTGGGGGTAAGGGTGCACTTCAACATCTTAGTGTTTGAACACTTTACAGGCTGTAAGATCTATGAGCAGCCTTGTAAACAGCATATTTATGTCCTTTAGCATAGAAACAGTGCCATCGGATGGGGTGGATCAATAGGTGCTGTATTACTAAATATATTTAGAAAAAAAGCAGTGCTTACTATTAGATGCATTTAAAAGTGATGTAATTTTGTAATATAGTATGACTATGCCACAATTAATTTTATCATGCTTAATATCAATTTATTCATGGTGCTTTTCTTTTCTCTTTGTATGTGTTAAAACATTCATAATGGTTGTTTGTTGCCTCAATGTTATTTTGAAAATGTGATGAAGGCTTTGCTTATTTAGATAATATATGCAATGCCCTGATTATGTAGCTTTCTGTTTTCTGATATATTGCTTATAACTACCTTTTCTTAAAGAAACTATTGTAATAAATATATCAAGAACAATGAGCCTATACTATCTGTCAAACTATTAACAAACCCAACCTGAAGTATTTCCATCTGGACAATTTAGAAGCAAAAGACATTATTGTAGTGTATAAAATATTGTGTAAGTTTATAAATTATTGTATGTGTATTATATAGTTATAGTTTTTTTTATCGTTTATTATATATTTTTTATGAAATTTATCTTGACAATTCTATATTATAAAGGATATTGTGCTATTAATTAATGTATTAAATTATTAGTTAATACTTCATTTCATGTTCTCTCATTTAGATTTGTCTATATTATTTTTATTTTTTCCTCAGGAAAGGAATGCTAAACAGTACATTTAAAATTTTATTGCTATTATTATTATCATCATAATCATCATCATCATTATTATTATTATTATTATTATTATTATTATTATTATTATTATTATTATTATTATTATTATTATTATTATTATTATTATTATTATTATTATTATTATTATTATTATTATTATTATTATTATTATTATTATTATTATTATTAT
The DNA here is from genome assembly GCA_028023455.1 of Epiperipatus broadwayi. Classification (NCBI taxonomy): domain Eukaryota; kingdom Metazoa; phylum Onychophora; class Udeonychophora; order Euonychophora; family Peripatidae; genus Epiperipatus; species Epiperipatus broadwayi. Next base: position 1,710,704 of record JAQFVV010000123.1, read on the forward strand.
TATTATTATTATTATTATTATTATCAATCATTTTTTGTTATTAGTTAACTAAATAAACTTTGTTCTTAATATAATAGAAAACATTTAGATATGTGCTATAATTGTTTACTGTCTTATTCCATAAATTAGATTAGTATTCAAATATATCATCAACATTATCCAGACAGAATCAACTTCATTATCTAAACTGAGCTACTTCTGAAATGTTAACAGAGTTATTATTAGGATTATAGAGCTCAGGTTTATCTTGCTTATATTTATTGCTGGCTATTTTGTGATAGGAGATAAAGCCCTGAGGGCTTGATCATTTCCATAAATCTGTATGTTAAATTAACAGTGTGGAGCAATCTTAGAATTGAATGTCAGAAAATGATGATGACCAGGAAGTATAGTTGCATTTACAGTGAACACATAGGAGTGATTGAGTAGTAGTCACTTAATCATCATCATCAATTCTAAATGTAGCAATATGAATATATCAATTATAAGTGAGCAGTTTTGATCAACATAGGTAATTCCCTCAACACATATGCCACATTAACAGTGGATAATAGAATAAGTTTATTATATATATATATATATATATATATTAATTATAACGGTCAGATAGAATAAAGTTTCCAGTCTTACTGTATCTGCCATACAGGTGGCCATTAGGTTACTTGAACCTACACAATTTATAGAGTAGGCAGGTACACACTGTTAAAGATCCAACTTTTAGTTATTGAGACTGTCAGCCCAATGCCACTAGCTCATGGAGCAGCAGAGATTTAAAACATTTTAACAAGTTTTAATAAAGATTTATATTCTCAAAATATATTAATATTTAAAAAAATAAAATAAATCACTACCAGTAATTAACACACAAAACATTTATTAATGCATATATAAATAAAATTGAGGAATAAAATTTCTTTAGATTTTAATATTAGTTTTTAAATTTAAATTATTATTTTAAACTATTGCACAGATGGACATTTTAATAAATTTTACTTTAGAATGTTGTGTATAGATAGGCTACATAGATTACTCAGTTAAAAACATTTCAAAACAAACATAAACAATCAAAATATAAAGTCATTGATGTAATTGCAGAGGGAAATTTACAAGAAACCCAATGGCATTCATCATAAAATGCCGCATTGACAGCAATAACTTAAAAAACACTCGAATAAATACAGTTTTAAATTCTCAACATGAGGTATCTTATTTACTGAATATCTTTATATTCTAATCAAATATGAAAATAAAAAAACATAATTAAACTTTAATGAATCTACGCAGCCATCTATACCCAACTTAAATTTAATGCATTTAAATAAATTAATCAATAAATATTTAAAAAAATGGAAATGATTAAGTCAGCAAACTCAATAGTATAAAAATTAAACATTAATAATTGATTTGAAAAGTCAGATTAAAGTTCATTTTAAAAGATTTAGGTTTATCTTGTTAAATCTTGAAAGTTCTTAATTATTTTATTTTTATTTTTTCAGTTATATCTCTTACAGTAGAATAGTCCCGGATCCTGGTGACAATTCCCATGAAGTCTTTATTTAAAGACTGGTTCAATCTTGGTATTATTTTATTTGGATCTGCAACAGTACCATTCATAATTCCACAGTCATTTTATTTGAAATAAATGAGAGAGGGTGACAAGTGTGTCTTATTGCCCTTCTCACAAAATCAAGCAGGAACTGTCCTTAATTTCAATATTTTTCCTTTTATACACATTGTCCGGATTCACTGAACAATCAATCATTTTCATTAGGGTCTGAGCATTTGTTTGCTGCTTTTATTGGACATCTAATTTTATTTTTGTTCTCTTATTTATATCTTTCATCTGACTTTTTTTTATATAAGATCCCCAAGGGCTAGTTTGCTTTTCAATAATTAATAACAATCATTTCCATTTTGAGATTTCAGGAATTAATTAATACCTGTTTCTATTTTTCCTTATGTTACTTTTTTAATAAAATATTTTATATTTAAATCTTTATCTTTTTTTTATAAAAAAAAGTACGTTCAAATACTTTTTTCTTTCTTTTTTTTAAAAAAAAGCCTTTTAAAGTTTTGCATCTGTGCGAATATATATATATACATGTTTAACAACTCTTTAATTTTTTACCTTTTAGTTTTTATTTATGAACTTAAGTTTTTATTTTAATCTTAAATTAATATAATGGCATATTATATACCGTTACAATATATATATATATATATATATACAAATTTTATATATATATATATATAATACAAATTTTTTCATGCATACTAGTGTGCATAAATAACTTAAGAATATAGAATAAACAAAATTTAAACAATAATAATGTGCTTATTGATAATAAATTGAAAAATATTTACTTTTTGTTCAATCACATTCTTTCAAAATGCAAACATAATAAAAATTCTTACTATATTATATTGTTAGTTTTTTTTTAAATAAAATGAACAGCAAAGTGATACTCCTTGGTTTTCTTAAGGCATTGACATATCAGAACAACCCAATTTCAAACCAATTAAATTAACTTGGGATAATGATAACTTTCTTTAATAACTTTTTTTCTAGGGTTACATAATATCAGTCTCATTATAACACATTATATCTCTGCTTGCTTTGATGTCTTTATATCTACATTTACTTCGGAATCTATATTCCTATTTGTTGTTATCTATTTCAGATTATCAGGGATCATCTTTTCTTGCTAGATTTAAACTTTCTGACACAATCCAAAAATATTATAGCAGTATTTTTTTCTGCTATCAAAATAAGTAAATTTTATTTTATTGCTTCAAAAAAATACTTTACCTTTTTTAAAAAAATTTCATAAAGCTTTCCAGCTTAACATTTTTAAAATATTTTATTGCAATATCATATCAATCTTTTAAGAGAAAATCAAAAACTAAATTATAGCTTTTTAACAAAATATAAAGGATTGTTATTAATAAATATGTTCTCCTTTGGCACTCTGAAATAAAAATGGTTGCTGCTACATTATAAAAGTTATTACATTTATAACTTTTCTGTTTTATAGCATGTAAGTGAAATATTTTATATTGATAAATTGCATTTAGCAATTTCACTGTAAAGAATTTTAAAACTATATGAAGACAACTGAATAACAAATGTTTATGTCTGATGAATAATATAATAAAAAATGGCATATTGATGTTAACATCATTTGAAATGTTTTATATTCCTTTGTTTACACATAGATTAAAATGTTTGATTTGTTATCTTATATTAACTAATAGACTTTTTTCAAAATAAATAAAAATGGATGCTACTTTGTGATGGTTAACATTAGTTGCATTAACAGTAGCTGTTTAACTTTGATTACAATAATATTACTTGTCAGTTTTGCTCTATTTATAAAAAAATAAGTAACACACATAAATGACTACTTTGTATTTGCAACAACAATGTGATAAAAAAGTTACAATGTGATAAAGAAGTTGCATAATGATTTTAACTCAATAATTAATTGTTTCTTTAATTTATAGAGTTGTTTACCTCGGAGAAAGTCAGAAAAAATGTTATAATTACATTCTATTTAAATTCTGTTTGTCAGCCATCTATTTATTTATTTTGCTATTTTTTTTTATTTTTGCATTTTGATTTTAATTGATACAAAGTCTAAAGATATATTGCTTATAACTATCTTTTTTTAAAGAAACTATTGAAATAAGTTTATCAAGAAAAATAAGTCTATACTAACTGTTAAACTGCTAATGAACCCATCACAAATTACTTTAATCTAAAGATGCCAGTATAATTAAAGAGTGGGAGGATCAATGTATTTTAGTCCTGAATTCACAAATTAATGAACTTAATATTTTGTAATCTATTTGAAGGCCATTTGTTAGATTATTTGAAGAAAAATTTTGGAATAACTAAAAACTTAAATTTTGTGAAGTTTATTAAGATTCATGATTATTTTTACACAATTATTGTGTAATAATTATGAAAAATTAAAAGTATGCATTGTTATATTATTTTTCTATGCATATATTTATTTTAAAAATAAAAGTAATAGCTTCTAGTGTTATGTTAACAAAGAAAACTACAGCATTCTGATCATCCCACTTTATGAAATGAGGACTGATACATCATTGCTGATACTATAATATGATAATTTGTCACGTTCTAAAACTTATAAAGTAATTTGAATATTTTAAAGCATTATTTAATACATTTATCAGAGATCACAAATGTCACTAAAAACCTTGTTGATTTTCTGAAGTCATTTTGCCCTGCCAATCATTCAATAATAAAAGCATCTTTTGTTCATAACTTCAAATTCATTTTTTTAATGTTCACTGGATTATTTTTTTTAAAAAAAAAACGTTTATAAACACATATTATTACCAAATCATGTCCAATTTATTGAATTCTGATATAGATTATAGTTTAATATTAAAGTCAAATGTTGAACACTTACAAAAGCCTTACTACTGAGAATAAATAAATGTCACAATGTGCAAGAGTTCAACATTTGGAAATTTATTTTTTCATTACTTACATATTTATATAATGAAAGTGAAATTTAATAAAAAGTAAACCATATCTTTTTTTAAAAAATGGCTTTTATTTAAATAGATAAAAACTAACCTTGAGGACTTTCAGGATTGGCAAAATAAGGTTTTCCAGTAGTTATAATTTCTTGCAAAATAATTCCAAAACTATAAATATCTCCAGATTTACTTCCACGATAAGGATTTGTTTCACGTAAAATCTCAGGTGCAGTCCACAGAAATTCTAAATTTCAAAATTGGATTTATATAATCATAATATTTTCAGATATTTTAGAATGCAAATATAAATAAATAATCTTAATAATATTTTTGAAGTATTCTTAGATAGGTTTTAGCTATGAAATATCCAGGTAGATTATAAATTAAAAACAAGATTTATTAATCAAAATTATGTCATCTAATAATAAAAGTAAGAATGTCAAACTAAAACTAAATGTTAAAATGATTAAAGTAATGTTCAATGTATTTTCTCAGAAAGAGAAAATAAAAATTGATTATCACAAATTAGAAGTTAATGACAAATATCTTAGTCAGATTTTAATGCAGATGGAAGCATAATGGATAAAATTAATTATAAAAGTAACCTATAACAGTTACAGCCAGTATATAATACACTATAAATTTTTAAATGATTTAATTTCATAAATATATAGTATAATGGTCAGACAATTTCCTTTACTCTATCTGCTGTACTGGGCACCACCACGATATTTGAACCTGGAAAATTTATATAGAAGACAGATACTTTTTGTTAAGATTCAATTTTACTTCGACCGATATGACCCAGTCACTAGCTCATGGAGTAGCTGAGATTTAATGATATAAATTCTTAAACATATTTTTAATAAAGAAAGAATAAATTAATTAAACCACTGCCAGTAATAATCACACAAACATTTATTTACGTACATATATAAAATAAATTTGAGAAATAAATTATTTAACATTGCTTTAGATTCCATTATTATTATTTTTAACTTCAAGTTTTGATATCTTGATAAGTTTACACAGATGGAGAGTTTATACAATTTAATATATTACAATATTAGGCATAGATAGGCTACATAGACCACATGCTTACTAACTCTACTCTTTTAACTTCAGGCTATACCAAGGCCAGCTTAATGATATATCCATGTGATCAATACAACATGAAGACATCAGCATAAAACCATACTAACAGGAATGTGCATCTGCAGCATGATATTATTTAAGAAAGAATAATCCTCATCCAGTAGAGGTATGCACATCTGTCTAGTGAGATAAGTCATCATTTATTATGAAGAATATGAAATGCTCCATATGGAAGGGGGGAGTGGTCCTTGCCATCTTATAGGCCCAATCCATAGAGTGAGAAGAATCCATAGCACAGGGTATACATCTGCATCTCTTGGGAATGTGATGGATACACTTTTGGGCCATGTATTTTAGAGGGATACTAGGCCCTGCATGCTAGGGCACTTCATATTACATTGATATGAAACACCCATATATTCCTCCAGCAACCTCAATTCAACTATAAGATAGACAGCCCAAAATTTATCTCCTTGACATAAACATAATCCTATGAATCTATGCAGCCATTTACACCTATATTTAAATTATTAGTTTAAAAGAAATTTGAAAATTTGGTTATTAAACAAAACAACAAACAATAAAATTAATTATAACAGAAAAGTGAAGAATAGAAATGATTGATTAGCAAACATATTGGGACAGTTTGACTAATTTAAATTTTTGCTCAATCAGATAAGAGACTTTTTTAGAGATTTATATATTTGAAAAGTTCTTAATTATTTTTAAGTTCCTATTTCAATTTAGATAAACAAAAGTTCATATTTCCACGGCAGATGTATTTATTTGAAATCTGTATTGTCCATGATGTGTCGCACTCATCCAAATGAAGCTTCATATGCTGGGTTTTCCAGAATTTGAGATGTGCTCAGACTATGAAATTACATCCAATGAAATAAAATGGGGTCACTGCAAATGGCAGGATTCATTTTCTGTCCAATTCGACTTATGCTTTGGAAACAAAGTATGAGATATGGGGACTCTTCCCCAAAGAAATGATCTGTGGTTTATCCTGGTTATTCCTGGTGTGCATATTTAAAGACAATGGAGTCTCTCCCCCAAGAACTGACTTTCAGTTTACTCTGATTGTTTCCAGTGTGCATATTTAAAGAATAAAGGATATTCCCAGAACCTTCTGAACCTTCACTCTGAGAATATTCCCCTGTTTAGTTCGTTGCAGGTACTATTTCCACACAGCTTACACTTACTATACCTTCCTCACTTTATCTATACACTCTCCCATAAATCTTAAACCACATATAATCTATACCTACTTGAAAGATTTTATTTATTTATTTATTTATTTTTTTAAAGTGTCATAGCATCGGCCGGGACGCGAACCCGCAACCCGGGCAACTGCCTGCAAGTGCAAGGCAGTCGCGCTGATTATTGATTTCATTTTATTTATTATTCGCTTTATTTAATCTTTTAGATTTATTTATTATTTTATCATCACATTTTAATTATATACAAATATAAAAAACTTTTATTTATTATCGTTATTTTACTTTAAATAATAAAATTCTCATTACTTTCATCTAGCTAATATCAAGTCTTAAAAAAGTATTTCATCTCTCTTTAAGTATTCGACTAAATATTTCAAATTGTGTTCGCCAAACTCCAAACCTCCAGGAATAAATTATTTATATTTTCTGACCGCTTTTTTCTCTATCCTTTTTAATTACATTTTATATTTAATTATTATTAATTATTTTATCAATATTACAACTTGTTTGCCTTGGTCTATTTCTCTTCTCACACTGCTCACCGATTTTTAGCATTTATTCTAATTTCAGTTTCGAACTTTTTTTTTATATTTTTGATTACAATTTTACTTTTTTAACTTTGCTTATGCTGGTTTTTTTTTGGGATTTTGGCAACCATGTTGGACAGCATTTGAACCGGGTCTGTTTAATAGCAGTTGTTTAATTGTATTTTATTATTTTTAACCTAATTTTAAAGTTTGTTTTCAGCCCTGGCCAGACCAAGCTATGCAAAGCATAACACAATCACATTTCCAGACCATGGCCCACCTCGACTGCTATATTTAAATCTTTACCATCCAAAGCATTTTATTAGTTTAGAAGTAAACCTCAGTCATCAGCTAATTACATGAAGTAATTAACATGCCTGGATGGTAGATCCATAATCCAGCGCTTGAACTATCCTATGACTAGCTCATACTCTGTCTTAGGGTCCAGCATAGTTGCTTAACACATAAAGTACTTATACAATAATTGAATGGTGGTGCAGTGATAAGAGAGAAAGAGAAAATAGACAAAACAATAACAATTAAGGCAAACATTAATATTTATTTTAAACACATGTATATATAATATAACACAATAATATTGAAATTTAATATTGAATTTCAAAAATCTTACACACTTTCACTTTTCAGCAAAATAACTTTTATTATTGATTACAGTTTCAACTGTACCACACAGTCTTCATCAGATCTACAAAATTTGAACACACATAAAAATACAACAATTAAAATACATTATTTTATTAAAAATTATTAAATTTCTATCAAACTTTTAAATTTTTAAAAAATATTTCCTAACCTTTTCAATTCATATAATATCTTTAACGTATTTACCATCTTATTTTATATTCTTTTAAAATCTTTTTTATCCCCTTTCTCTATAATGTATACCTATACATATAACCTTAACACATATAACATTTACATTATAAAGTAATTTTAATTACACTACTCCAAAAAAAATAATCACTATCAATATAATAGCCCTATTCATACTTGAATTTATAGAATTAATTTTATACCTATTATCAATATTAGATCTCCAATTCACAATATTATTATTACCTATTTTTCTATACACTTCTGTCTCCAATTCACATCTTCCCTTAACATACTCTTTCCTTATTAATATATCTAAATATGCTAATTTATTCTCCTTTTTCCATTCTACTGTAAATTTTAACTTTTCATCCACCTTGTTAATTTTATCTATATATTTTATAATTTGCCATTCACTTTTATTAAATATTAATAAATAATCATCAACATATCTCATAATTATTCTCAGTGCATTTTCATCCTCTATCATTACTTCCTCCATCTCCTGCATATACACATCACCCAAAACCCAACTCAATGCACCTCCTATCAATAACCCTTCCTTTTGCTTATAAAACCCTCCATTAAATTCAAATGTCACATTAATTCTATAAAATTAATTCTATAAATCCAAGAATGAATAGGGCTATTTGTTATTGTAATAATAAAGAAGATTGTGATAAGGAATTTAGGGAGGATAGTTGGAAATTTTAAGGATAGTGATTTTCCAGAAGTGTTAACAAAGAATATAGAGGGAATAAAAGAGAAATTTAAAAAGGAAGAAAAAGAAGGTAGAAAAGTTGTAGGAAAGAAAAATAATAGAGAAGTATATAGGAATTAAAACTAATTATAATAGAGTAGTTAATGGGATAAATAGAATTATTAGAACAATTATTAAAAATTTTAAGAATACTATAAGGTATAGAATAGTGAATAGAAAGAGAAATAAAGTGATGGACATATTAGATAATAAATATATTAATGAGGAGAGGAGGAATATTAATGGGGTGTATGAAATAGAATGTAAAATATGTAAAGATAAAATAATTAGAAATAAGTATGTGGGTGAAACAAAAAATTCTACATATACTAGATTGGTACAGCATAAATATGACAAAAGGTCACCAATATATATGCATATTATGGAAACAGGTCATAATATTGGGAAAGAGAGCATTAGAATGATTAGTTACACAGATAAAATAAGGAATAGGAAAATAAAGGAAGCAATATTTATAAAGAAAATTAAACCAAATTTTAATAAAAATGGGGGAGGGGTAAAACAATAATAGTATAAAAGGAAATAATAGTATAAGAGAAAAAGAAATGTTGTGTGTGTGTAATAGCAATATTAATAGTTAAAAAATAGTTAATAGAGGGAGCTGAAAGATAGAATATGAAAGGGAGGTTAAAAAGGAAGTTGAATTACTAGAGTAAGATGGAGGATAGAGAAAGTTGAAAGAATAGAGTAAGGTAAGATTTTATATGGAATAATTAAAGTAATATGAATGGAAATAAGTCCTTAGTTAGAATCAAAGATAAAGAAAGATTATATTGATAGTGATTAATTTTTTTTGAGTAGTGTAATTGTTATATGTATTAAGGTTATATGTATAGGTATATGTTATAGAGAAAGAGGATAAAAAAAATTTAAAAGAATATAAAATAGGATGGTAAATATGTTAAAGATATTATATGAATTGAAAAGGTTAGAAAATATTTTTTTAAAAATTTAAAACTTTGATGGAAATTTAATAATTTTATATAAAAATAATGTATTTTAATGGTTGTATTTTTATGTGTATTCAAATTTTGTAGATCTGATGACAAATGCATGGTACAGTTGAAACTGTAATCAATAATAAAAGTTATTTTGCTGAAAAGTGAAAGTGTGTAAGATTTTTGAAATTCAATATTATATATAAAGACAGCAAACACAGAGGAGGCAGAAAAGAATTTAGAAGGACTATATAATATACTAATATTGAAATTTACATATAAAACATAAGTAACTACTCAGGCTAAATTATGATAGTCCTTCATTAATTAAAGTTCATTAATTTAAATATAAAGTGTCTATAGACAGTGATCAAAATATATTTAGTTATTTAAAGTATCTTTCTCTAGGTTTTCATTTGTGTGTATTTTCCAATCGGTTGGTCTTTTTGATTTTCCATCGATGGCTTCATGGCTTGTTTACATCCTGTGACTCAGAATTGGGGAAGCGAGATAGAATAGTAGTAGTATCTAGTTTATAATTTTGGTATCATATTCCATTATTTTTTCAAGTGGAATAGTTGACTTGTGGAGTTTTGGGGCATGCAACTTTCTCAGATACCTCCATGACTTATGTGGCTTTTTCATTAATGTTGACCATAGCAGTAAGTGTTTAGCTTACTATTGCATTCTGAATTTCTAGATCTCTGATTGTTTAGATTATGCATTTGCATTTTGTCAGAACTGAATAGAAATAATTCAAACAGATGAATGATGTAGAAAATTGCAGCCCTGACTGTATATCACAAACCAGACTATGTCACAAACAAGACTATATCACAAACAAGACTGACAATAGACAGAGTGACTTTATATACTCTTTTCTCTCTTATTATTTTAATTTCTTATCATTATTTTTTAATTTGGATCTTAACTTGAAATGTCTTTTAATTAATTTCCATTTCTGGTTATCTTAATCCCTTGCTCAGATTCATATAAGCATTCTCTATAAGATAGTTTACAGTTTTTTTAATTAATACAACTATTGATTTTGATTCCATTATTAATCAAAATCTTATAAACTAATTACATAATCAAAGTTTTTTTTACAAATAAATTTTTACAGACTGATTTTATTCTACATTTTACTCATTTATTTATTTTTCCCTTTAAAAAAACCATTTTCTTTAAAAAAAGAGAGAAAAAATGTAACCTTTCTCTAATTTTATCATATACATTTCTTTTCCCTCGTACTAAGAAGTTTTATTCGGTGCTTGTCTTATAGATAAAGATGCCATTCGATGGAGTCGTTTTTATGCTAAAACTATAAAATATTACCATTCCTGGGCTGTTGATTATAATAATTTTTCTGTGCTTTTTTGTAATGTGAAAATAAAAACAAAAAAAATTGTCTTTTTTAAATATTATTTTTTATTAACATATACAATTTAAATGATAATAATAAATGTAAAATAAAATCAATAAATTACAATTTGATTCATGTTTTTTATTTTGCTTTATTAGAAAAATCAATTTTTTATCGTATATTGTTTTACTTGTGTTACAGCTTTTTTTTTTTTTTATCAATTTTCTATTTTTTTTTATCAATTTTCTATCGAATATTTTTTTTTTTTGCTTGTGTTATGACTTTTTTTGTTGTTGTTGTTTAAACAATAATAATCATAATAAAAAGTAAAATTTCTTAGTCTATTTTTTATTTTTTTAGTCTTCGTTTTACTTTTTTTTTTTTTTTTTTTTACATACAAAGAGATATTACGACTATTTTTTACTTCAAATAAAATGACAATAAAAAGTAAAAGTTGTTAGGGTTAGGTTTAGGGTTAGTTTTAGGATTAGGTTTAGGGTTAGTTTTAGGGTTAGGTTTAGTTTTAGGGTTAGTGTTCTGTTGTTTGTAATGCTAAAAAAAAAAAAAATATCAAAATCGTAACCGTAGTCGGACAAAAGAAAGAAACTCAAACTTTTTTAAACAACAACAAACACATATAAATGTCTTCTTTACTTATTAACCATGTTTATAATATTTTCTTTTTATGAAATTTACAAAAAATCAGGTATATTTGTACTTTTCTTACTGGATATTTTTTGGTACCACTGTTTTTTACTTCAAAAATATACACATGGTAGAATCTTCTTTGTCTCGTGGAATGTTACGAACAGTATGTTACTTGACGTGTTACCTAATTGCAAATCACTAAAAATAGATCTTGTCAACATTTTCCCAATTAAAACTTCAATACAGTACATTGTAAAAAGTCTTATAATTATTACTTTACAAAATCTGAATATTTCAATACTTTAAAATAAAATAAAATCCAATGAAAACAACATTTCCATCCAATTCAAATACCCACTCTTTCATCAAGCCGTAACTATCTTATAAACTGTGCAAATTCGGAAAATGTATTTGCTGTGAAGCGACATACATGCTATACTGCAATGTGACATAGCAGCCTGCATTCTGTAGCACAACAAAAAAGTTGTATTATAGATAAATGCGGGTTTGAAGGTGTTGGCTGTGGAAACAGCATTTTTATGTGTTTTAGCATGAAAACTGCACCATGGAGCGGCATATTTAGTTATAAAATGATTACCTTTTATTCTAATAAAAAACTATGAGACAGTATTTTTTATTTTTGTTTAAAAAAAATCTTTATATTAAGCCACTTATAATTTATTTTTATCTGTAATTTTTAATAAAATTATAGACATGTACCACTGTTCAATATTGGCACAATAAATATGCATTGTTTGAACATCAATTTGGTATAAATAGGTAAGAAACAAACAACTAGATATTATTATTAATATTCTAATTCTAGAAACCCAGCAGTTCATTCCATATTCTATGCATTCGAGTGCAGTCTTATATTGAAGCTGTGTTGCTGTGATCCATGCTGAAAGAGAAACAATTAATAAATAAAAGGTTTTCCACTCTAAAGTATATTTTATTGAATGTTCATTTTCCAATATTCCAGTTACAATAGTAGGTATGATGAATTTATTTATAAGAAATCCATCTACCATGTATGGATAGATATCCAAAAATTATACTAGTCAAAACAATCTTGAAAATCTAGTCAGATCCAAAAAATTAGTACTGAAGTTTGAAAAATCAGCTTGTGCAATTTCTCTAAAATGCTTTTAAAGAATAGATAGATAGTGGTATATAAACACCTACAGACAACATCACCAGTGTTCAAGAAGAAAATCATCATCAGAAAAAGTAAGGAAGATACCAGTAAAATATTTAAAAAAAAACAGTATCCCAAAAACCATGGTGCATGCTTCATTTAATATTTAAGGTGGTAAGATCTTATCATTATAAGTACTATAAGGCCTTAAACTTATACCATATCTTAAAAATAAAATATTTTATTACTATAATATCTAGGTTAAGTACACACATTATATTTGCATCTCAATATCATATAATATTTTTTGTGTATGTTTTGATAGTTGTATGTATGCCACAGTCTTATTTATTCTTTTTAACAAATTATTACATTATTTTATTAATCCATTTAGTGTGTGTTTGTAACTCAATCCAAGTATATGCTTTTATACCTATATGCTGGTTAATATCCATAGTACTGAGAAATCATATAGGCCACTGGGTAACATGCAGGGATAGTAATAATAATTGATAATGATCATTCCTTTAAAAGCTTTTCCATAGTAAACTTTTTTAAGAAGTTTGACAACTTTCAGTTCTTTTTTTTTTATTGAAAGTGAAAAACAAATAAAATACTCTTGTGAGTACTTGTATTTTTAAATTATAAATCATCATTATCAGATTGGTTTTGTTCATATTATTATATATTTGAATTACAATTTTTATTTGAAATGTACTAAATGTCCAACTAATTATTTATTTAAACCAAAGTTTATTATTCATATCTAAAGGATATCTTTACATATATGTGTATATCTGTGATTGCATATAGCTGATATCCCGGTTCGAGCCCATCTTGGATTTAATAGAAATAACTCATCTAATGTTATTTACTGTTCTATATTAAAAACCCATACTGTGAAAAGTAATGTGTTATATAATTGGCACAAGCAACATTTTGGTGCATGAACATTCCTTTATTCTATTAAATTTCAGTCTTGTAGGATGCATATTTATGCAACCAACGTTGAGACTTGAACCCTCCCTTTCTTATGCTTAACTTTACTTATGTATAGACACTTAATGACATCATCATCAACCATTATCAATCCACTGCAGGATTGTCTTTCCAAGTTCAATCCATCTTCTATGATCTTTAGCTTCTATTGTCCACATTACCCCTGCACATTTTTTTACTTCATCCATCCATCTCACATGGACTCATTCTGGATTTTTTACAATCTCTTGGAATCCAGTTTAAGATTTCAACTGTCCATCTATTATCATCTCTTCTAGCAATATGTCCAGCCCAACTCCACTTCGGTCTTTTAATTTTTTCAATGAGGTCGGTAACACCTTTTTGTTCTCTTACAGATATATTGCATTTTCGATATCTACTTGTTACTCCCAACATGCCTCTCTCCATACTTCTTTGAGTGGTCTGAAGTCTCTGTATTGCTCTTCTATTAAGTGTCTAAGTCTCAGATCCATAAGTAAAAACGGATAAAACACATTTATTAAAAACCTTCCTTTTCAAACACATATTTCCTTTTAGTATCAAGTTATTTTGACCAAAAGCACTCCAACCAAGTTTAAATCTGTGATTAATTTTATCCATTATGTTTCCGCCTGTATTAACAATCTGACCAAGGTATTTGTAACTGTTAACTTCTTCTAACTTATCATAATCAATCTTTATTTTCATATTTTGGGGAAATCCATTAAACATTACTTTAGTATTTTTAACATTAATCTTTATTCCTACTTTTCTACTTTCATCTGATAATTCTTGCAACTCTAAAGCATTATTTGCAAAAAACAACTATATCATCTACAAAATCTAAATGACTTACTTTTACTCCTTTAGCATTCCATTTTAATTCACAAAATACTTCTTGCAGCACTTCTGAAATTTTTTTGGAGATATGGAGTCACCCTATCTTACACCCTTCTCAATATTGACTTTCCCAGTATCATTATATAATCTAATTGTTGCTGTTGCATATTTATAAATATTCTTTAAAATATGACAATATCCTGGATCTATACATTGATGACCCAATGCTTTAATCACTGAAGAAATGTTTATAGAATCAAATGTCTTTTCATAATCTACAAATCCAAAGCATAATGGCAACTCATATTCATTTATTTGTCCTTTCTATAACTTCTCTCAATACCTGGATATGATCTACTGTACTAAAACCACTTCTAAATTCAGCTTGTTCTCTTGGTTGGTGGAAATCCAGTGTTTTCTGTAGACGAGTTGCAATTATCTTAGTAAAAAGTTTGTATAAAACTGATAAAAGACTGATAGGTCTGTAATTTCTAATATCTAATTTATCATTTTTTTTACATATTAATATCCCATTCTTCCAATCATCTGATACATCTTTATTATTTAGACATTTGGTATATAACTTTGCTAAAAAAAATTATATTTCTTCACCTGCTTCTTTTAATATATCAATTATAATTCAATCATTACCTGGATCATTTCCTTTCTTCATACATTTAATTGCATGTCTCACTTCTTCGTTTAAAATTATGGACAATTCCAAAGATGTAATAGATATATGAGGTATTTATTTGTTCTTTATTACTATATAATTCTTGATAAAAGTTTTTTACCCATTTCATGATGTCATCTCTCTTTTTAATAATAATTTCATCTACTTTTCTTATTGCAGATATATATTTCCTACCAACACCAAAATATTGTTTTACACTCTTGACACTTTATTATCTTCTCCAGATATCCTTGCTAGTTTACAGTTATATTTTCTTATATCATTTTTAACTATTTTCCGCAGATTTTACAAAATTCGAGGTATTCAATCCGTTTTAATGTATCATTTTTCTATATCTTCATATTACTTCTTTTTTATAAATTCTCTAGTCTCAGTAAAAATGTTATTGTTCAATTGCTGCTTTTTTTTACTAGCTATCTTTGTTGCAGTTTTTAAAAGTGTATCAGTTATTTTCATATTAATTTCATTCAAATCTGAATCATGTTCAAAATCTACTAATACTTGAAACCGATTTGTAAGTTCTAATTTAAATTCATTAGAATGTTTCTGAAGATTAGGAATATCAACTGTAAATATTGTTTTTCTTAATAATTTTTGTCTCTCTAATTTTGCATTAACATGTATCTTATATGTTACTAATCGATGATCACTTCCTGTGTTAAATTTATTAAGTACATTAAAATATTGAAATATGTATTTTCAGTTACACGTAATGTATTGATTATTAAATCATGAATAAATTTAGCATATTGTAGTATATAATAAATAAGTAAAATGAAATTAATATCTTGGATTGAGAAAAAAATGCATGTGCTAATATTTTATGAAACAAACAGGTTGTTTCTATATATATATATATATATATATATATATATATATTAATTCTAATATTTTCACGGATAAAAGATGTCATATTATTATTACTATTTGCGGGATATTCCATGTAGTGAAAAAGCTAAATGCTGACGTTTCAGTACAATATCAAGAACCTTCCTCAGAGCGTCCTCTTTCTCAAATCATATGAATGCATGTGAGATTTAAAATCGTTTTTATCGTTTTCTTTCTCCTCATATTTAAATTCTATTGGTTGAGAAGTTTTAAAATTTATTTTCTCTTCCAATAGTTTTTTCCAAATGTTGTTAATCTTCTTTAATTCACACCTTTCATTTATGCTCTTGGGCCTTTTAAAAATCTCTATAGCTTCTTTTAGCAATCTCTGGTCATATTGTTCAATTTTTGCTGAAATATTTGTTTTTTTTCAAAATTGAAATGATTTGTTAATTTTATATGAGAATAAATAGCTGATGAATTGGATTTTTCTCTCACTGCCAGAATGTGTTCTTCCTTCCTAATATTTATTCTACGATTAGTCTGTTCTATATATGTATGTGGACAGACCCTACATGGAATTTTATATACACCATGACACTCCAAAACAATTTTATCTTTAGGAAGTGGAAATATTTCACTAATTTTTTTTTTATAAGTAGTGTAAATTGTGTGAATATTATTATTTTTTAAAATGTTACCAATTCTATCAGTTACTCCTTTTATATATGGCAAAATTGTCTTAATTTTTGGTGTATCAAAATCTTTTTTCTTTTGATATGTATAAGCCCTATTAATAAAGTTGTAATTAAAACCGCTATGAAGAAGCATTTTATTAGTAGCAAAAAGGTCCCGGTGAAAATGGCTATCATCAGAAAGTCTCTTTGTTCTATCCAATAATGTCTTTGCTACTGAAAATAGTTGTGCAGGATGGTGATGAGGAGAAAAATGCAGATATCTCCCAGTGTGTGTTGGTTTTTTATATATACCATGGGATAAAGAACCATCTTTCCTTCTTTCAATCAAAACATCTAAAAAAGGTAATTGATTATTATTTTCTATTTCCATGGTAAATTTAATATTGTTGTAAAAAGAGTTTAAAAAAATAAAAAAGTCATCAAGAGCATGCTTACCATGAGGCCAAATAACGAAGGTATCATCAACATACCTCAGCCATATGGTTTTTTAACTGCTAAAGTCAAAATTTTATTTTCCAAATCCTCCATAAAAATAGAAGCTAATGCTGGAGAAATTGGTGAACCCATAGCTAGACCTGATGTTTGTTTATACATCTGCCCATCAAAAACAAAAAAATGTATTCGATAAGCAGTGTTCAATCAAAACCACAGCAAAATTAGGCAACTGAATATTTTTTTAAAATTTGAATCACTTCATTTACAGGTACACTAGTAAAAAGTGAAACAATGTCAAAACTTACCAAAATACCATTCTTAATCAATTTAATATCCCGGATAAGCTCAAAAAAATGATTAGCATCTTTAACATATGATCACATCGTTGTTAAATGCGGCTATAAAAAAGAAGTCAAAAAACGAGCTAGTGTCTGTGTAGGTGAACAAACTGCAATTACAATCGGTCTCAATGGAATATCTGGCTTGTGAATTCTGCTAGGCAATCTAATTTTTGGAATAAACAAATAACAAAGTCAACGTCTTCATTCAATTACAATTAAATAATAAACTTTTAATTCGAAGATTCAAAAATGCAGAAATCAGTCAATAACCAAGTTGAAATTGGAAAAAAAACACAGAAGTAAATAATGCATTTGAAATTAAAAATGTTAAACCAAATTCATAATAATAACAAATGGTAAGTTTAAAATGTACAAATAACAAAATTTTGAATCAGAAAAAAAATACCAAAATGTCCAAAAAAGCAACTATATAATAGTTTCGGTTCGACACTTTTCAAAGCACGTTTTGTGCCCGTTCAAAAACACGTTTTTTGATGAGGAAAAAAACTCAAATCGCAAGGGTTTATTTAATGTTCGCAACATTATGTCTTTATCGCGTATGTAAAAAGTCGTCCTATCTTTCCTAGGTTGCAGGAATAATACCCAAGTACCCTAAATCTAGATCAGTAGAATAAATTAATGTTTTCGTTGTCTTTTCAAGATAAGTCATAGGATCTCTATAAATTTTTTTATAAATATTATCATTTAATAAATCATGTATTTTTTTTAAAATAATCAGCCTTATTTAAAATTACTGTAGTATTACCCTTATCTGCCGGAAGAATAGTTATAGATTTATCATTTTTTAATGCAAACAAAGCTCTTCTTTCATTAATTGATAAATTAGTTTTAGGTGGTTTTGCTTTATTTAAAATATCATATATTTTCCCCCTCACTATATCTGCAACCCCACAAGGTATTTTTGATAAACTACTTTCCACTCTGCAAATAATATCCTCAAAAGGTAATTTTGCTAATGTTATTGCAAAATTAAAACCTTTATTTAAAACTTTTAGTTCAAAGTCTGATAATTTTCTATCAGATAAATTCTTTACAGCGTGCACCCTCTCTCGTTCCGACAAAGACAAATAATAATAATAATAATAATAATAATAATAATAATAATAATAATAATAATAATAATAATAATAATAATAATAATAATAATAATAATAATAATAATAATAATAATAATAATAATAATAATATGACATATATATAAACAAATAATTTAATGGTTAAAAAAATAGTATATTTTAAATTCTTTAGTAGCACTTTCAATTACATAGTAATCCTCATCAGCCATAACTGAATTTCAAATTTTAATGTTACATACATTTTCATAAACTGTGTATGGCTGTAATTTGCAACTTGCCTATTAATAACATTATCTTTATCTATTAAAATTGCCTTTTTAATTTTCCTCTTTTTATGATTCCTTTATTCCAAAATTAAAGAGGCAATTTTAATAGATAAATATAATGTTATTAATAGGCAAGTTGCTAATATGGCCATACACAGCTTATGGAAATTTATGTAATATTAAAATTTGAAATTCAGTTAAGGCTGATGAGGTTTCCTATGTAATTGAAAGTGCTACTAAAGAATTTAAAATATATATTTTTTAACCGTTAAATTATTTGTTTATATATTATATATAATATTTTTATAACAGGTATTATATATATATATATATATATATATAATACCTGTTATAAAAATAATATATATATATATATATATATATATATATATATATTAAGGCAGAGTTAGAGAATAACATATATAAAATGTTGAGATTAGTGTGACTTTATTTAATGAGAGAATATATATGAAAGAAATGACCAAGAGAGAAAAACTTATAGAACATTTACAGAAGAATATGTTAGAAGTATTTAGTTTTATTTATATAAATGATAACCCATTCACAAAAACAAATAGGGATTGAAGCAGATTTAAACATGCATCCATCAATGCAACACCTAGTGCAGCCAATGGAATCAAAACTAATTGTAAAGGAAGTTATTCTGATAATACAAAAGCTTTTAGAACAAAAATCAGATAATATAATAGTAAAATGTATGCATTCATGAAAAAATTGAAGACATACATTTAGTGAATTTATAGATATTCATTCAATAATTGTCAAAATATATTCAAGAAATGTACAAAAATAATAAACTTTTGAAGAAATGCCACACAATTTGAAGAAAACAAGAAAGTAGAAATAAAAAGTTTGAAGAAATGCATGTAAAACTTGAAGAAATGTAACAAAAAAGAGATGGTGAATTTAAAGAAATGTATCAAGAAATAAAAAAAAAAGTTTGAAATACTATAAGAAATTATGATCATCTTAAATCAGGAAATAGTAGGTTCAATACAAGAGCAGTTACAACAGACAAAATGGAGTGTGTGAAAAGGAAATTGTATAGTGATTTAGAAAAAATGATTCTAAATCCATAAAAATCCAGTGAAAATAAACTGCAAGACAGTGTGCAAAGCGTAGAAAAAAATTTAAAAAAATTTGAAGTGAAAAAAGAAATGAAGAAAGATGAATATCAAATATAAAATTCATTATTTAAAGAAAAACTCATAGGCAAAAGATTCAGAAACTCAGAAAGAAGCAGTTGGCATCATGAATGACATAAAAATGGATTATGTAAAAATGAAAGAGGGACACACAAATTTGGTTTATATGAATTGTAAAAGAATTTAAAGAGAGTAAAAATGATACAAAAAATACAAAACCAAAGTCTTGACACAACAGTTACAGAACAGTACAAATGTTATAACACTTTTAGTCATATAAATCAGTTTCTAAAAATCCAAGTGTTCAGAGAACAATCTGGAGAGTTTTTTCAGATGCATCAGCTAACAAAAATAGAGCAAATGGCTGTTGACAATAATCACTTACAAAGACCTCCTAAAAATGTTCTAATACACTAAGACAAAAACCAACCACTATTCTATATACAAATGACAAATTTTGAATAACTTTTGGTCTATAGAGTGCCAACAAGAAATCAGCTATCAAATTATGAAAGAAAGAGACTGAATAAAAGGTGACAAACGTTACACACAGTTTTTTTTAGAAAACCACTGTCAAAATTAAGGATATTATCTGCATGTGACATACCAGAAAGCCAGATCATCAGAATTATTTGACATAAGTTATCATTTCATGTTGAACATATGACCATCAACATTGATTGAAAAGCCATAAATTGAGTGATTGAATTTTTAAATGCTATTCAGCAGAATCACAGAGGAGAAGGCAAGTTTACCACACCATTCTAGCAATAAAACCAAAAGAATAAGACATTTATTGGTTGTATTAGAGTAAAAAATGACTGAAGATTCTGATGCTATAGATGGTGTCAAAAGAAGAAAAAACTCTGGAAAAGAGATCGAAATGCACATGTTTTAGAAGCTTTCTATGAGCAAGAAAATCAGACACCCCAGAAAAATGTTCATAGAATTCATCACATTCATGAACAATGGCTGGAATAGAAAAGATAGAAATAGACCCAGAAAATGAAACAAATGAGATTAAAACCATCATAAACAAATCAACAGTGACCTGAAATGTGGCAAACATATATCATCATCACTATGGAAACATGTAGACAGTTGTAAAACGATGTTAGAAAGATAAAGATTGGCTCATTCCTGTTGGACCATGGATTTGTTAAAAGAAAAATATTTTAAGGAAAAAGAAGCTTATATGAGTTAAAAGATAAAATAAATGATAATCCTAAAAATGACATTAACATTAGCAGAATAAAAATTTCCAGCTTTCTAGGAAGCAAGAGGGACTATTATTGCTATTGAAAAGACTATATATGCATACTATAACAAGCTGGAGATTTACTCAGGAAAGAGAAGACTGTATCTTACTATGGAAAGACTTTGGATCTTTAGATAGGATGCAAATGATTACATGATAAAATAAATAATCTATGACTGTATCTATTTGCAATAGACTAGCTCAACATGTTTTATTAACCTAGAAACAATTTGGGTAACTTCGTCCAGTTCTCATCCCTTTCTGACTCCTTTATACCACAGTACTCAAATTCAGGGAATAATTACTTTTGACTCTCTTAACAGGGAATAAAATCACACTAATCACAACTGTTACATCTCTATATAGATAATAGTTAATTATCTAAACTCTATAAATATCTTTTAATATCATTGTCCATAGAATAAGGTGGGTGCATATATATATATATATATATATATATATATATATATATATATATATATATATATATATATATATACTGAAAAAAAAGAGAGGAGGGTAAAGGAAAAGAAAAGAAAAGGAAAGAGAAGAGAGAACGAAAATGAGAGAGAGAGAGAGAAGAGATAAAAAATGAAAAGAAATGAAGTGAGATAGAAATGATACATAGAAATGATACATAGTGGGGAGGGATGGAAGGAGAAGAAATGATTTAAAATGGATGAAATGATAGAAGAGATGTGAAAGAGAGATAAAAATGATACGAAAAGAAACGAAATGAGAGACTCCTAACGACTCAGCTCAGTGGGGTTACAATAAAATTTAAAAAAAGAGATGATGATAATTCAGAGATGTATAATCAGATAGAGACCAAATACAATACTAATGCAACTATAACTATTATGGCATATTAATACTCTACTACTAATCCATACAAAAGATTATTTAAATCATTAACTAATAGTTATTAGAATAGTCCAATCAACCGATCACATACACTCTGAATAAGAATAATGATACCTTGATTTGAAAATATTGTCTTTCTAAATTATATCTAACCAGGAAACAAGAGTAAATGACCTCAGGGATTCTAAAACTAAAACGCTTGTGCAAAATTAAAGTTTAAGTTGTCTATAAAATAATTGCTGGGTGAATAAAACAAATGAGTGATTTCTTGGCTCACCACAGAATAACTATATTATGTTCAATCTTAGAATAATAAACAAAACAAATATTAATTCACAAATTTAATCAATCAATTTAAATTTAAACTAATAATGGCCTATTATCCAAGACATTACTCTAGCAAAAAAAAGGGCAAGGGTACTTTTTATGCTTTTCCTATACTCACAGAGAACCTACTCAAGACTTCAAATGCAGATGGATTAAAATTCTTTGGATATATAAGGTTTAATAAGATAATGATAGACAATGTGCAGTTAATATAGATAAAGTGTAGCTTTTAAAATAATAGTAAATAAAAATGTTCTTCTGACATACTAATATTCTTAATCTCATATTACATAATTTTTAATCTGAGGAGATATACTGATAATTTAAAAATAAACTTTTAACTAATTATTTAATTAAGTATCTGATATAGTGCAATTATCTGTTACTGTGATTCAATCTAAGAATCACTTACTTCAGCATGGTTTTATAATCCCCAAACCAATATCCAATATATTTAATTAACTTTATGATATATTTATGAACTTTTGAATTGAAGATTTAATAAACTTTGGAAACTTAAGATTTTGTGAACTGGAAACTCAAGACAATAATATTTTCATATAAAAGCAAAACAAACAAAACACAACTTTTGAAATAATAATAAATTGGTTTATTGACAACAATAATAATAAAGTGTTACAATTGCCAATATAGCACTAAAACCTATTAGAAGCATTTTGACTTTTTAATAACTTTATTTAGTTTACAATAATAAACAACTTTTTTAGCTACTGTTATTGACTATCTCTCTTAAAACTCTTTTACATTGTTTGTTCTGATAAATAAACTAATAAAATAATGTAATCATACTTAATAGCAGGCAAAGGTTATTCAATGCCGAATTTTAATCTCTTTTAAACAATTAGAGATTTTAAAATCTTTGGACTTTAATTACAATATCTGTATTTAATAAGCACACTTCTAATTTTTAATTAAAATAATTCATAACACTATGGTGTCATCTAGTAATCAAAATAACACATCCAACTAGGTTTGTATTTGAAACCCTAAGCTTAACTTTATAATCCTTAACTTAACTAATGCTAAGCTGGAATACGCATATTCAGCATATTTTTGAAAAATATCATCACTAGATACACTGTCATAACTAATATTATAGCTAGTGATGTATTTAAATCAAACTAAGCTAATTCTCAAATTAAACTAAACTATATGTATGTGGCATTCACATCTTAGAGATCAGTTATACACTTTTAAATAACTTTAGTCCACATAAAACTATTACCCTCAATGTTTTAAAATTAAAAAATGTAATAGACTTACAATTCCAGCTGCGAAACTCTGGATGAAAATATTAAAATCAGTATGTGTGAATTGCCATTTATATTATATGCATATACTTAACATACTTAAAAATAAATATAACTTATTGTTAGTTAGCTTGTGGATAATTAAACTATCATATCAACACAATTCAAACATCAATATACCTATAAGCATTAAAATAGCTATTACTACCTGAAGAAACAAAGTTCCTCAAACACACATATCTTGTCATTACTAATCTAAAACAAATGCAACATCACCTACTGTGGTGGAATTAGCATTAAGTCATCATGAATGATAGGCTAAAATATAAAAATAATAGGCTCCTCAGAGTTGGAAAAGAATGTGATGGCTTTCAAAAATACCTAACTTTTAGGCAGAAACTAAGATACCTGGACCTTGTCTACAGCATATCTGGGAACAGAAAAGATGCACCAGGAAAGCACAATCCTCTCTCATGAGATTTCCAATGCTTATAAATGTGATCATCATCACTGAAAAATACAAAACAATAACCCTTTTTTGGGGACAAGCACTATCAAATCATGGAAATACAATACAATAAGGATGGAGGACCTTGTCTACTCTAAAAATCATACTCAAAATTATTAACTAAGTCTAACTCTATGAGACTAACAAATACTAACTAATAGCAAGGTGTATACTTTACCTGAATTAACTAAGTTATTCCTAAGAAGCTTAAATTACAAAACATATATACAATGTTCAAACCAACAAAGAAAACTGTGTCAAGTGACTACTATGAGAAATGCTTTAAAATTAAATGCATATAAAATTCTAGGCAAGGCACAATGCACGCATAATAAAATATTCAATACTAAAATATAATGACTAGTGGACTTTTTAAAAAAATTGCAAATTAAATACAAGAATATTAATTCTCAATGCATATAAAAATATTTGCAGTTATTATTACTATAACATTTATAAAACAAATGAATGGAAACTCTCTAATAAACTTCTCTGGTAGATTTAAAATGAAACTGAGTAAAACATTCCCCATAATAAACTAAGTCTATGATATTTAAATCTCTGTAAATGAAATTATCTAATAGATATTTACTTGTGAAACGCTTAATAAATAAACTAAATTGACCTAAGAATGGCAAAATATTTGCTCATTCTAATATACCCGTTAAGCTTTAAAATGATAATCCTAATTTACCTGGCATATTTATGCAAAAATTGTTACACAAAATATATAGCATAAATATTTTTATGGTTTCATTTTTTAAAAAAACAATAAAATAGACAATAAAAAATAATAATACAGTAACTCAAGTTCATATTTCAGCTCCGTAATGGTTTTTCCATTTAAAATATGCAAATAATTTATTCAGGCTAATTTATTTATCTGAGTTCAAAGCTTCAAAATATTTATAAACATGGCAATCATTTCCAAAACAAAAATGTTCAATAGTTCTTTAAGACTATATTTTCACATTTTTTTATCCTTAACGATAATTTTAAATATTAAAATAATAAAATAGACTGACATTGGAAAATAAATTCTTCAGCTGAGTACATTTTTGTATTATCTTGGGTTCACATGCAGAATTTTAATACAGCTTTTTTTTATTAAAAATATTTTTATATAATATTTAAAGATGTGTTTTATTTTAAAACAAATTTTCTTTTACCATTTTCAACACAAGAGTAGACTTCTTTTATAATTGAAGACGTTCTTCTCGGTTTATGAGCTAAGATTCCTTGTCACAAAGTTACTTATAAGTAATGGCAAATATAACAACTTACAATGTATTTGACAGATACAAAAATTACTATTTTAAAACATATTTTCCTCTGTTTACATTTAGCTAAAACGAATTATTTCCATTTTAGTTAAAGATATAAATGCTAACCTTTTAGTTAATCTCATTATTTGTAAGTTCATCTTTAATTAAATATAGCTTAAAACATTTTTATCCAACACTTTCCAGAATAACATAATTACTATCTCATATACAATAAATTTTAAAGTTGGATGTTAAAAAAAAATTGATATTCAACTATAGAACTCTATGCAAATAAAGTTCATTCTTCTTTATCTTAATATAATATATTTTTCTTTTCTAAATTTACTTTTAAAAACAAACATTATCATGGAAGAGCATATTTATATGTGGATATCAGGTATTAATGGTAAGCATCAAATTTAAAGTTAATTTTAATTTACAAGGAAGATGATAATATCGTGAAAGCTAAAGCCTTCAACAGATACGCCTTAAACATGCTAATGTGACAGCCAATAAGATAGAATAATGACATCACATGGATCTCTAAATTCTCAAACACAAGTCAGGACTATAAGAAAAAGATGGACCATCTTAATCTATGCCTCAATTATATATAAATAAGCCAGACTCAAGCATTTTGAACTAAGAGTGTGAAGTATTGTGAAGCTTAAATACCTTCACATTTAATTCACTAAATATTATATATAAATAAACAATGCGAAATCTTTCAATTTACTATGAAGCAATTTTTTAAATCTAATGAAATGACATTAACAAATGTAAATATATAAAATTTATTAAGTATAAACAGATAATATTGTAATAATGTGAAAGCTAAAGCCTTCAACAGATACGCCTTAACATGCTAACATGACAGCCAATAAGATTAATAATGACATCACATGGACCTCTTAATTCTCAAACACAAATCAGAACTATAAGAAAAAGATGGACCATCTTCATCTATGCCTCAATTATATATAAGGAAGATGATGCATTTTTTATTATAATTTTTTTAAATAATCAATATCTTTTAATTTCTTCCTCATGTATATTTTTAATTTAATAGGATAAAAACTAAGTATCCTACAGTTATAATAGTTCAGTGCAAAAGATTGTTTAGCCATAAAAATAATTAATAATTTATGCTTTAATTTTACTTTTACTTTTAAATAAAGAAAAACGAATAGATAAAATACATATGAAATAAGAGATGCTAAATTTCCTTCAAATATTTTTTTACTATAATCTCATTTTCCAATTCAAATTTGATTACCAGAAAATGGTTACCTCTTTAAATTCAGCAATTCATTACTGCAAGACTATTTACAATAGTTGTTTTAAAACATACTTTTACTTTTTAAATAATAAAGTTTTAAAAAAAAAAATACAACTTTTATTAAAGAAAATTTCAGGATTTCCACATGTAGAAACAAAATAGGATAAGCCCCCTTAATGAATTCTGGATTTCTATTTATATCTGATAATCTCTAATACACCCACTTTTGATCAATTGGCTTGAAAATCAAGGAAATTATTTTTTTAAACTTTAATATTCTTGACAGACCAGCTGTGGAATCGATTTACTGATGTAATTGACCTAATTATACCAAACCACATGACTGCACCTGCAAAGTCAAAAATTCATTGTTAACAAATATTATCTAATATTCTTAGACAATATTTTATAAACACAATATTAATAAATATAAAATTTAAAGTTATTCCTCTCTATTAAACTTTTAAATTTTTAATTTTAACAATTTTTATTCATTCATTTGCTTTATTTTTTTTAAAACAATATTGGGATTAAATTATTTTTTATTCTTATGTTTACATGTCTTTTGCATGCACATACATATTCTTACATATGGGTAATCTATAAACATGATCTCACACTAATTGTTTAAAAGTTATTTTTTTAAAACTACAACAATAAAAATATTAATGAATATTTAATCCAAAATATTTTTTATAAGTGAAATGCTAATCTAACTTACATCTAATAAATATTATTACACTGTTTTAATGAAAATTTACAGATTATTTTTAAATTTATTACTTAATATTATTTAAAACATTTATTTACAATATATAATTATTATAAGTTACACATTAAAATGAATTATATATTAAAATACATGTAATATTATTTATCAACTCACAATTATTTCTGATATTTTTTTTACTTCAAATTATTGTCTGACATCCCTTATCAAATTACTCATATATATTATTGAAATATTTAGACATAATCCCATTATATTTAACAATTATTATAATACTATATGACATTATCCTATTTTACTCATTAACTAAGTTAACTTTCATTTTTTATCATTATTTTTTTTTGAAATCAGAAAATTTCAAACAAAAGGTTAAGCTAAGATAACTTTGGGCACCTATTGGAACTAAGTAAAACTTCAGTTAAGTATAATATCTATATATATATATATATATATTGTACCGGTCGAAACCCACCACCACCGCAAGTCAAATCGGATTCAAACTCAGCTGAACCAAAACTGAATTCAAACCCAACTTAACAGCTCAGATAGCAGAAATCGACGGCACAGTGCAATGTGCCAAGAACTAGCTCAACGGTTGGTGAGGACTAGAGACTCCTGAGTAACACTAATATCTAAGAATTTATATACTTTGAATAATTTTATAAATTGAATCATATGTATGTTCGGGTTGCCAACACAGACAGCGGGTCTTCCGATCTTTAAATAATTATAAAAAGAATAATGAACTAAGAAAACCAAGTATGTTAGAAAATATTTAATAAAAATAATTTGTTTTGTTTCATAAAATAAAGAATGCATTAATTACCTCTAGTCTTTAAGATATCTTACAATTATAATAAGAGTGGCGGTCCTTATCATATGCCAACAAGTATTACGTAAAATTGAAAGTCTCTGCCTATGCCCCCAACAAGAAATATAAAGGCTGATAAAGGTATTCATTAACGAAGGAAATGATTGCTTTAATTTGATTACGATGGAATGTGATATTTATTTTCACATTCAAAAATCTATTCACGAAGAGCAAGATAGTATTTTAGGCATAACTTTAATCTTGATGTGAAAACAGATTTAATTAATAATATATTTAGAATTTGTTTGACTTTAATTTAAATCAATTCACTCACTAATTACGACATCCGACAGCTTTCCGAAAATCCACTTGAAAGACGATTCTAGTTGATGATCAAGTCTATCTTCATTTAACAAGTTTACGCCCTTTGACTACTATGAAGGGAGGAAGTACTTTCTTCTTGATAATTTTAAATAAGAGAAATATGATCATCACAGCTAACGGACGAACATTGCCCTACCAGCAAAGTTCGATGATGATGACTTGATAGTTATCATTGAAAACTAAAACCCATATAGAATGCTCGACGTGATAACTTGATCAATTAATTAAAGTCAAACGAGCTTTTAACAAACTATTTGGAAGTATTTGGAAGTTATATTAATTATGCCTTAATCATCATGCTCTTACTGAATCTTAATACAAATAACAAAAGTTGAATTAGAATCTATTTAACCCTTTATCGGCCCTTTTGAGTTAATAAATATTAGTGGAACGAGAAAATAATATTTTAACATTTTGTGAATATATAAACCTTTGTGTATTAGATAGGAGCTGGGGACATAGGTAAAAACGGAGCTAATAATTGATTATTAGCCAATTATAAAAATAGTAAACATGTAATATTTCTTTTGACTCAATGATTGATAGAACTTATAAATTTAGTTCTAATGGGCGAGAATTACTATTTAAAATTAATATATTATTTCTGAGCAAATAGAAAAGGAGCTCATCATCGAGAGATTATTATATAATTTTAAATAAACGAACATTAATAAACACACAAATATATATATTAACTGAACCGCCAAGTAAGAAGAGAAAAGTTTAAAGACTAGAGATTAAAGAATTAAGATATAGATTTACAATAGCGTAAATAAAAGGTGTTAGAAAGATTTTTACATTAGAGAATAAAGAGCTCTTAAAAGGAGGTAAAATAAATCGAACTGCCAGAGAGTTTAGAGTTCATGAGAAATATATTACCCTTCTGTGCTAGGTTCTTAAGTTACACATCCAAGTCGGTGAAAGTACACCATTTGGTGATTATTGGAACACATTTTTAGTAGCTTTCATGATGTTACCAGTCTGATCATCCGAAAGATTCACACACTATTGAAGATTTCTAGGACTTTGGAACCGTAGCCAGATTCCTGATGTTCTAGCCCTCAATCATGATGAATACAATTTAACACGCACAGAATTCACTGTACTACTTTACAACAAAGATCCCCTTTTTCCTGACTTTTCAGGCTATATATACTTTCACTGATCCTCGTACCCATTTTATTATCAATGTGTTTTTTATAATTAGTTGTTTTCAAATACATTCCCTCGATAAGCTTTCAAACTAATTAGCTTGAATTCCTTCTCTAATTGAAAATGAATTCTTAAAATCTGAAAATGATTTAATTAGAAAAATGAATCCTTATCTTTTACCAATTCATAACTTTACTATTGTTTTTAAGAATTTAAAGCTTATCGAAGGAATGTAGCTTTTATTCACCGAAACTTTACAAATTATTTAAAGGTGAAAAAAAGTATTCCCAATCAATGAAACTTTCAACAATTATATATATTTAATATTTACAAATATATATACCACAATCCACTCAATTTAATATATATAAATTCATGAATATTTTATCATGAATTTATTTAGAGAATTGATCAATTTTAAACTAAACTAATTAATTTTGCTACGCATTTGAAATAAGTTATTCATTATGGACATTAGCGTGGATTGAACGTATAAAGTCCCATTGCATCGGAAATTTAAGGTTAGTATTAGGGTAAATAACATGAAGCTAGGATCGAACTCAGATCTGACTGCTTCAATATATTGTACCGGGTCGAACCACTGAAACAACCTACTTATACGTATATATAAGTTTTGGCCGATTTCAAACTCCTTCATAATACATTTATAATCTTATAAAGGTTACGTGAATGAACTGGCACGTTCGAGCAAAATGGGAGATCTTATTGATAGCTTTAACTATCAACAATGTCCCATCATGGCTGCT
Organism: Epiperipatus broadwayi; assembly: GCA_028023455.1. Taxonomy (NCBI): domain Eukaryota; kingdom Metazoa; phylum Onychophora; class Udeonychophora; order Euonychophora; family Peripatidae; genus Epiperipatus; species Epiperipatus broadwayi. The sequence goes on from JAQFVV010000123.1 coordinate 1,741,728, forward strand.
AGATTCAAACCCCTACTATCCAAATACTTTATTTGTTTCAAGGTAAACCCCAGGGTGCCAGCTAGTCTGAAGACTAACATATTCGGGCAGTAGGCTCATAATACAGCGCTCGAAACAATTCCCTTAACTAGCCCAGTCTAATTTTAATCAGTAATAAAATATTGGTACGAAGAGATTGATAAAAAGAATTGACCGACAGATAAAGTTTAAATTTAAAGACAATTTATTTTAATCAACATTAATTAAGTTTAAAGATAATTTACTAACTAACATAAACACATTATAAACATTTTATAAATCCAATTTTAACACACGCACATTTTTAAATTAACACATGATAGTATATTTTATGAAAAAAGCAAAAATAATCTTAGACATTTTAAATTATCTCACATTCGCAAACATAATAATAAAGCATTTATAGCATTTGAAACTCACGCACACATATCAATAGTTTATTTTATGTATGATAGAGTTCATATAATTTGAATCTTGAATATTTACAGATTACAGTGGTGACTACTACATGTAAATGATAATAATAAAACATATACCTAGGATTTTTTTTCTTGTCGTTGGCTACTTCTGCTGCTTCTGATAGATTATATCTAACCAGTTAGATTTTGTTTATTGAAGAGAATTTATGGTAATCCATTGGTTTCTTCTTGGAGATAGCTGCACATTTTGACGGAGGGTTTCAGAGTTGTTATGCCGACATTATTTCACAGGCAGGTTGTGATGATCTTGTTGGACTCAAAAGGCTGAAGCACAAGCATATATTTCCAAGGCTGCTCAACAGTGCATGTTGGTTGCTGTATGCATAATAGAAATTGTACTGAAGCAAACTGTCACTGGAAACTAGACTGAGTTGCAAACTCCCTCAATGTCTGATAAAATCTAGCTATTTATATCTGTGAATTGTTTTCGTTTTTATATCCTCCGGGAATAAGTGCAATAGGTGTTGTCGAAATTTCTTGATAACTAATCCTATGACAACATGTTTTTTGATTGATTGTTTGATTAGTAGTAGCTATTTTAAAACATGTTGTTTTCATATCTTTAATTAGTAGTCCACCACTGTGTTTTTAAATACATTTCATTTCAATATTTATTTTTTTTAATATTATTCTACCATGCATTTATCTTATTAATGAGTTAACATTTTTTTCTACTTACCATCGCACATGTATACACATTTATTCTAATAAACTGGAATGAAAAGAGATTTTTAACTTTTAATTTATAATAATAACACTCTTTTATAAACTCTTAGTTTGTTTGTTTTTTTATAGGAAAACTCCCTCTCCCCTCTTTAAAGTAATTAATTGTAACTTTCAAATTCTTTTTTCCGAAATATTTTGATAATAATTTTTATACAAAATTATTTTATATACATGTCCCAATTTGGCATTGGCACATTACACCCCCGTCCATTTGAGAGTAAAATGCATCATTTTTGACCATTTTATCTCTTGCAATTTTAATTGTTGACTATAAAGATTTATTATTTTTTTATTTTAGATAATTCCTACACATGTGTATACGGGCAGCATAATTCTACACCTACTAATATTCTAGATATCGAGTTATTACTGGACTTGCTTAAAGGGATTCTATAATAAATAAATCCCTTTTTGCACGCATCATAAAGTGCCGCAGTGCCAAGAAAATAACCTAAAAGGATATCTGGATAAATACATTTAAGATACGCATCATGAGGTATCGTATTTACCAAATATTACCAGTGTATGTGCGCATATATACCCGTGCATACTTACAAACTCTTGATACACCTTAGATTGACTTTTATTTTTTTATTAATAATCTTCCAACCTTATTTTTAAATTTACACGAACAATATTTTACACTATTCATTTATATTTTAGTATTATTTATAACCCTTAAGAAACATTATTTAAATATTTCTTTACACTAATCTTATAATATTGATTTTTAATCATTACGAACATTACTTTAAATATTAGTTTTACGATACTATTTTTAAACCATTATTTTAACTTCTTTATCTATGTGCGTGTATTCAGAAAAACTATTTTTATTATATTACGATCCATTATTTATTCAACTTTTATTAACTTGCGTATATTCAAAACTATTTTATTTTAATGTGCGCGTACTCAGAAAAAAAAAAAACTGTTTTACTTTATTGCGATTCATTTGTTATGCAAATATCTAACTTGATTTTATTCTAGAAATCTTGTTATCTTTTTCATTTATTTAATTCTACAAACATTTTCATTTTGCTTGTCTATTTTGATTTTACACTTTTTTTTTGTTTAGGTCACGCTCCGCTATGTTCTAGACTTATGAGCTGGGATATCAATAGAATCGATAAGACATAATTGAGGGTTTTTGCCATAATCATTTTGCTTGTCTAATTTGATTTTACACATTTATTTTGTGTATGTCATGCTCCGCTATGTTCTAGACTTATGAGGTGGGATATCAATATCATCGATAAGACATAATCGAGGGTTTTGACATAAATCGTTTTATCGTTGCTTTAACATTTTAAAAACTCTAAGATTATTATTTATTTACTGAGACTATCTTTAATCATTTTTAATTATTCAACTATCTTGATACTCATTTTTTTTTCATATATTTCATTAAACTTTGTTAAACATTTTCCATTATTCTGAGTCCATGGTCGTTAATAACTAGGTCAAGCCGGCGAATCTGTCAGATTACATATTTTTAATTTTTGTCTGGCGATTCTTTATTATATTTTCTTTTCTGCATATAGCCACTCATGCTGGGAGATTGAGAATCACCTCTGGGCCTTTCCTTAAATCTAGTATGAGAGATGTCAGGATCGCTGTCGGTTCTTCGAAAGATTTTTGTTCTCTCAGGACTATTAGAATAACGTCTCCTCCGGGGACTCCCCGAATTCGACCTATGTCTATATCTTACAGCGTTTACAGCCGGCTCACTAAGCTGGGGTTTGAATCCTCTATCTCTCGTATCAAAAGTTGGTCTAGCTCTGTCGAAAGTGCTCAACAATACCGCCATTTGTTCCACTGTTTTCCTTTCAGTTCCTATGAGCATTTGCTCGACATTATGAAAAAAAACTATGGCGAACTATCCTGATGATTTGTTGTTCAAATAGTGGGTCTGCTGTCAAAGAGCGTAATTTTGCCACTTGCCTTCTAAATAAAAAAACAAACAATTCACCAGGTCACCATTTATCTTGTGAGATCTGGTGACAAAGATTTTCCTGATAATCTTCGTTCCAATAACTAGCTAAAGCAGTACTTTTATATTCGGCAAAAGTGACGGGTTTTTTATATAAAGAGTCCCACCAAAATTGAGACCCCCCTTGTAAATGGCTACACGCTATTGCAATCTTAGCCTCCTCACTCAATTGATTTAGAGTGAAATAGCACTCCAAACTATTTAAATGCTCCATAGGAGCTTCACCTTGATAGCCAAAAAATGTCCGTATTTTCAAAAACTGGTTCACATTTGCCAGATTGTTTATAATGTGCGTGTTTGCACTCAAGTGGTCACACTGTTTTATTTCCATTTGTGAACTATTTTTACTATCCTTTTGATTTACTTTCCAAGCTAAATCCGTTATTCTGACTTTTATCTCTTCAATTACTTTTCTATCTTCTATCTTATTTTTTTCAATTGCTTGGTAAGCGGTCTTTATTTGATTTTCTACTTGTGTTTTAATCTCTTCTATTTCTTCCCTAATTTCTTCTTTTATTTTATTGTGGCCCATTTCGATCTGGTCCTTTAACTTTTCAAGCATTTCAGCTTGCCCTTTCAATTTACTCTTCATTTCATTATTTTGGTTTTTAAGCTCTTCAGCTATTTTTTTATATTCTTTGGATGTTTCTTTTAGTTTTCAAACATGTTAGTTAATAACGCTATGACTTCCCTATTCTCTTCTTTTTGCTCAACCTCTTTTTTGTTTTTATCTTTTTGTTCCTCACTAGAGGCATTCTCTACTTCTTTCACTTGAGTTTCTATTTTTTCTTCACTGGGCATCTTTTCTATTTCACTAGTTTCAGTTTTATTTTGTTCCTCGCTGGGAACATTGTCTGTTTTTTTTACCTTGAGTCTCCATTTTAGGTTTATTTCTTGTCATATTTATAATTTTAAACTTTACTTTTTTATATTATTTTTCTTTAATATTATTTTCTATTTTATCGATTTCTTTCTAAACTGGAAATAGATGCTGGCTCTGGCCTCCTTTGTCCGTTTATCCTACCTGATCTTAATGCTTTAACTCCACCCAAACACCCAACTGTCATTTATTTAACAGAACTTAAATAGCACAAAATCTCTTTTCATTTAAAGAAGTAAGAAAAAAAAATTTCGGTCAATTCTTTTTTTTTATTTTTAATTTAATACACTTTTACCTATGTAATTTATATTTCTTTAAGGTTTTTATTTTTAAACAAGAAACAAAGCATTTATTTACTGTTATTTCTTAGGTTCAGCCCCAAACGTTGGGTAAAGCCATTTATGTACCGGGTTGAACCGCTGAAACCACCTACTTATACATATATATATATATAAGTTTTGGCCGGTTTCAAACTCCTTCATAATACATTTATAATCTTATAAAGGTTATGTGAATGAACCAGCACGTTTGAGCAAAATGGGAGATCTTATTGATAGCTTTAACTATCAACAATGGCCCATCTCGGCTGCTAGATTCAAACCCCTACTATCCAAATACTTTATTTGTTTCGGGGTAAACCCCGGGGCCCAGCTAGTCTGAAGACTAACATATTCGGGCAGTAGGCTCATAATCCAGCGCTCGAAACAATTCCCTTAACTAGCCCAGTCTAATTTTAATCAGTAATAAAATATTGGCACGAAGAGATTGATAAAAAGAATTGACCGACTGATAAAGTTTAAATTTAAAGACAATTTATTTTAATCAACATTAATTAAGTTTAAAGATAATTTACTAACTAACATAAACACATTATAAACATTTTATAAATCCAATTTTAACACACGCACATTTTTAAATTAACACATGATAGTATATTTTATGAAAAAAGCAAAAATAATCTTAGACATTTTAAATTATCTCACATTTGCAAACATAATAATAAAGCATTTATAGCATTTGAAACTCATGCACACATATCAATAGTTCATTTTATGTATGATAGAGTTCATATAATTTGAATCTTGAATATTTACGGATTACAGTGGTGACTACTACATGTAAATGATAGTAATAAAACATATACCTAGAATTTTTTTCTTGTTGTTGGCTACTTCTGCTGCTTCTGATGGATTATATCTAACAGGTTAGATTTTGTTTATTGAAGAGAATTTATGGTAATCCGTTGGTTTCTTCTTGGAGACAGGTGCACGTTTTGACGGAGGGTTTCAGAGTTGTTATGCCGACATTATTTCACAGGCAGGTTGTGATGATCTTGTTGGACTCAAAGGGCTGAAGCACAAGCGTATATTTCCAAGGCTGCTCAACAGTGCATGTTGGTTGCTGTATGCATAATAGAAATTGTACTGAAGCAAACTGTCACTGGAAACTAGACTGAATTGCAAACTCCCTCAATGTCCGATAAAATCTAGCTATTTATATCTGTGAATTGTTTTTGTTTTTATATCCTCTGGGAATAAGTGCAATAGGTGTTGGCGAAATTCCTTGATAACTAATCCTATGACAACGTGTTTTTTGATTGATTGTTTGATTAGTAGTAGCTATTTTAAAATGTGTTGTTTTCATATCTTTAATTAGTAGTCCACCACTGTGTTTTTAAATACATTTCATTTCAATATTTATTTTTTTTAATATTATTCTACCACACATTTATCTTATTAATGAGTTAACATTTATTTCTACTTACCATCGCACATATATACACATTTATTCTACTAAACTGGAATGAAAAGAGATTTTTAACTTTTAATTTATAATAATAACACTCTTTTTTTTTATAAACTCTTAGTTTGTTTTTTTTTATAGGAAAACTCCCTCTCCCCTCTTTAAAGTAATTAATTGTAACTTTCAAATTCTTTTTTCCGAAAGATTTTGATAATAATTTTTATACAAAATTATTTTATATACATGTGCCAATTTGGCATTGGCACAATATATATATATATATATATATATATATATATATATATTATCACATCAATTGGCATGAATACATCCATTAGCCCATGGTAGGAATTTGTGTGCTTGGCATCAATTATTCACAAAGACATATATATATATATATATATATAATATATATATATATATATATATATATATATATATATATATATATATATATATATATATATATAAAAATATTTACATAACCATAAATCTAACTGGCTAATCAATCCTATTTACAGTCACATCATAAAAATCCTTGTTATCCAGTTTATATCGATGGTGGTAAATCTACTAGGAATTCCCCCTGTATATATAGACATCTCCAGGTTTAATAGAAAAGAAGCATCCACATGAGGTTGTTAGTCAATTACACAAAAGAAACACATAAAAATGGTTAGTTAATGATTAACAAACTAACATCAATTCTGCCTGATTTTATAATGTAATTGCTTAATGTGAGATAATATTGAAATCTTAAATTTTATTTCACATTATGCTGTCAAGGTCAATTTGGTTTGGAAGGCAAGTTGCTCTAGATTTTATTTAAAAACAAAAAAATATTTAGCTAAATGTAATAATTTCTCACTCTTTACCCTCATAATAAACTTTTCCAAAAAAATGTAAACACATTTGCTTCCAAGTGTGGAAACAAAAATTTTAAAAAAATTTAACAATAATAGAAAAAAAAATTCAATCATTCATATTAGTTAAACTTTGGTGAGTATTCTGGAAATACTTTTTATATTATTAGTCCATCATTTTCAAAATAAATCTCTCTGTATTAAAAAAATGGAACACTGCTCCCTCGAAGAGCAGAATTCTCCTGCATGGAATGATAATAAATGGATCCTGTTAAGGTGATTTCCTCTTGAATTAGGTGGAGGAATTTTGGAAAAGACAATGGGTATTTTTTGAGCTTTACAGTTATACTCTTTTAAATAAATTTAGTCCACATAAAACTATTACCCTCAATGTTTTAAAATTTAACAATGTAACAGACTTACAAATACAGTGGTGAAACTCTTGATGAAAATATTAAAATTAGTATGTGTGAATTGCCACTTATACCACATGCATATTTTAACATACTTAAAACAAATAGAACTTATTGTTGGTTAGCTTGTGGATGATAAAACTATCATTGCAACACAATTCAAACATTGATATACCTACGAGCATTAAAAATAGTTATTACTACCTGAAGAAACAAAGTTCCTCAAACATACATATCTTGTCATCATTAATCTAAAACAAATGCAACATCACCTACTGTGGTGGAATTAGCATTAATTCATCATGAGTGATAGGCTAAAATATAAAAACATATAGGCCCCTCAGAGCTGGAAAAGAATATGGTAGCTTTCAAAAAAATACCTAACTTTGAGGCAGAAACTAAGATGTCTGAAACTTATCTACAGCACATCTAGGAACAAGAAAAATGCACCAAGAAAAGCATGATACTCTCTTGTGGGATTTTCAATACTTATAAATGTGATCATCATCACTGAAAAATACCATTCAATAACCCTCTTTTGGGGACAAGCACTATCAAATCATGGACATACAATACAATAAGGATGGAGGACTTTATCTACTCCATAAAGTATATTCAAAATTATTAACTAAGCCAACTTTATGAGGCTAACAATTACGAACTAATAGCAAGATATATACTTCACCTGAATTAACTAAGTTATTCCTAAGAAGTTTGCAAATACAAAATGTATATTCAATGTTCGAACCAACAAAAGACACTGTCAAGTGATTACTATGAGAAATACTTTAAAATTAAATGCATATAAAATTCTAGGCAAGGCACAATGCACACATAATAAAATATTCAATACTAAAATATAATGGATAGTGGACTTTTAAAAAAAAATTGCAAAACAGACGTGAGAATATTTATTTCTCGATGCATATATAAAAAACATTTGTAGTTATTATTAATATAACATTCATAAAACAAATGAATGGATACTCTCTGATAAACTGCTTTGGTAAATTTAAAACAAAACAGTGAAATATTCCACCTATAATAAGCTAAACTCTGATATTTACTTCTCTATAAATAAATTATTAAATATAAACTAACTTGTGAAATGCTTAATAAATAAAACAAAATTTATGTGAGAATGGCAAAATATCTGCCCACTCCAACAAACCCATTAAGTTTTAAAATTATAACCCTAGTTTACCTGTGTACTTATGCAAAAAGTGTTATACAAAATATATAGCATAAATATTTTTTATGGTTTCATTTTTTTTTAACCAATAAAACAGACAATAAAATAATAATAATAATACATTAACTTAAGTTCATATTTCAGCTCTGTAATGGTTTTTCTGTTAAAAAATGTGGATAATTCATTCAGGTTAAGTTATCTATCCGAATTCGAAGCTTCAGTCAAAATATTTATAAACATGGCAATGATTTCCAAGACAAAAATGTTCAATAGTTCTTTAAATAAACACTTTTACTTTCTTTTATCTTTAAAGATAATTTTAAATATTAAAATAGTAAAATAGCATAAGCATAATCTGGCATTGGAAAATAAATTCTTTTGCTGAGTACATTTTTATATTTATAATCCTGGATTCAAATGCAGAATAATTATAATGCATTATTTTAGTTAAGTTTCTCTGTTCTCTTTTAGATAAACGCATTTTTTAAAATAAAGCTCTTTTTTTTAAACATATTTTTTTAATATTTCAAAATGTATTTTTTTTAAACAAATTTCCTTTTACTTTTAAACATGAGAGTAGAGTTTGTTCATATTTAAGGATGTTCATTGGTATATGAACTAAGATCAACCATCATAAAATTACTTATAAGTAATGACAGATATAACAATCTATTATATATTTGATAAACACGAGTTCATCATTAATATTTATAAATTCTTTTAAAGTTTTACCTCCAAATAATTTCTTTTTCATACTACTGGGCACAAATGAGAATTATTATTTTAGAATACATATCTTCCTTATAAACATTATTCTGTTAAGAGCATATTTACATGTATTTATCATGTATTAATAATGAAGTATTAAATTTAACACCAATTCTAATTTACTGATGCATATCCATTATAATATTTTAAAATTTTGAATGTCTTTTAATTTCTTCTTTACATATATTTTTAATTTAATAGGATATATAATGAGTATTCTACAGCTATAAGACTTTATTGCAAGAACATGTTTAGCCATATATATAATTAATAATTTAGGCTTTAATAATATTTTCATTTTCAAATAAAAAAAAACGAATAAATAAAACATAGATAGGATAAGGGATGCTAACTTTCCTTCAAACATTGTTTACTATAATCTTATGTTTCAACTGGAATTTAAATTGTGAGAAAACGAATTACCTTTTTAACTTCAGCAGTTCATGTCTACAAGACGATTTTTAAATAATTGTTTTAAACATACTTTTACTTTTAAAAATAAAATATTCAAATAAAATTACAACTTTTGGTATCATTCTTTTCTTGTCAAAAAATCTTGGTCATGTGACTAGGCCTGATCGCTCATCAGACCACAGTTTTAACAGCTATTGGCTGTCTGAAAGTAATGGTAAAGTGCATGTGGAAGAATAGCAACCTTCCAGTCATTAATAACTTTATTAAAGAAAAATTTCAAGATCCAGCCACAGGTAGAATTAAAAATAAGATAATCCCCTGAATAACCCCTGGATCGTTGTTTTATATCTGATAATCTTTAATACATCCACTTTTCTATGTCAATTCATTTGAAAAACAATAAAATTATTTTTATTTATTAAACTTTACCATTCTTGACAATTCAGCTATCAAATCAATCTACTGACATAATTAATTTAATTATACCAAACCATGTGACTCAACCAGCTGCAAAGTCAAAAATTCATTATTAACAAATATTATGTAATATTCTTAATGATATTTTATACAAGACAATAGCAATAATTATACAATTTAAAGCTATCCCTCATTATTAAACTTTAAAATTTTTAATTTTAACAACTTTATCCAAACATTTGTTTTATTTTTTTTAAACAATATTGGAATTAAATTATTTTTTTATTCTTATGTTTACATGTCTCTTGCAGGTACATACATATTCTCACATATGAGTAATCTATAAACATGGCCTCACTTTAATTGTTTATAAGTTATTTTTAAATTACAACAATAAAAATATTAATGACTATTTAATTCAAAATAACCTTTATAAGTGAAATGCTAAGCTAAATTGAATCTAATAAATATTATTACTGTTTCAATGAAAATTGACAGATTATTTTTAAACTTAAATGAATTACATGATAGTTACTTTAAAATACATTTAATATTATTTATCAACTCACAAATATTTCTGATATTTTCTTTATTTCAAATTATTGTCTGACATCCCTTACCAAATTAACTCGTATATATTATTGCTTATACATAATCCCATTATATTTAACAATTATTATAATACTACATAAGATTATCCTATTTTATTTATTAACTAAGTTAACTTAAATTCTTATCATTATTATTTTTTTAAAATGCTGAAAATTTCAAACAAAAGGTTAAGGTAAGATAACATTGGTCATTTATTGGAACTAAGTGAAACTTCAGTTAGGTACTATATATATATATATATGTGTGTGTGTGTGTGTTATTGTTATTCTCTAATTCTTTGAACAATCTTGTTTTTTGTGAAAGAATGCACAAGATGTTTATGGCTAAAGAACTCTGGGAAAAAAGTTTAAATGTTTACACAGAAAATAACTCTCCACACAGTGGTGCCACTCAGTGCAAGCCAGAGTAATCAATGGATACAAGAAGGTAAACAGCTTGTGTAATCATAAAGAATGGTGATCATGTGAAATTTAAAATGTTTGATGTGATTTTTGGATTTTTTTTCAAATGAGATGCTGTGATTTCATGATTTTAGAAAATTTAGATGCTCCTATTATAGTTTAAATACTTTATTTTATTTTGTGTTGAAAAACAAATAGCAATAGTAAATGTGGATAAACCCATAGAAGAACATATATCACAATTTATTTCTGTTTCCAGTTGACATAGGACATCCATTTGAATTTCCAAGCTGAGAGATGTTTTTTTTTTTATTTTTTCATGATCATACTAATTGCTGACATGATTTTAATTGAAAATGTATGTAGCTATAAACTTTTAAACAGAATCCCGAGAAAAATGTACATTTTTTAACAGTCCAAAACATCATAAAATGGATGAGAATGTGAAAATAAATTAGCAGTTAATAATTTGTGTGGTCTTCTGCACAACTGTTTCTTGTTGCACTGAAAACAGAAATTTTATGTTTTTAAATTTTATGCTACTGTATTATATTACATGGAATTATTTAGAATTTTAAGAAAATGTTTTATAACACATTATTTAATTGATCATAAAGACTTTCTATTTATCATTATTGTCAGAGTAGCAAAATTAGAAAACTGCACATTATCAAATCCTAATCATAGTCAACATTAAATAATATTTTTTACATATTAAAAAAAGGAGTTAATGCATTCTGTGCTTTCATATTGTAATCAACGTTTAAGCCTTTCTAAATTATATATATTATGCAGATTTAAATGAACAGCACTTTATATACGAATTGGCTAACTGTGGAATTTTTTTTTTGCTATGAAATGTCATATTGTATTAAGTGTTATTAAGTGCTGTAACTATTTTCTGAAAAATGACTTTAAAAATTTTTTGATTAGTACATTATTTATGAATTAATTAAATAAATATTAAAGATAAAAATTTTTCCCAGTTTATTTCTATTACAGTTTTATTCTACAAAATTTATGAAGCTAATATTTACACTATATGAATTTAAAATTATATCTTAATAGTATATGAACAAAATTTACTTTTAGTTTCATGCTAATCAAAATTTTTATTTTTTTTTCATTTCTATATTTTTTAAAAAATTGTAATGTCCCCTATTCTAAAACAAATTACATGTTCTAAAATCAAAAAAATAGATTGTTATTTTTAATTTAGATTTAGTAATTTTTCATTATTATAATAAAATCATTTTATTTCAAAATAATAATTATGATATACAAAATTTTACAGAATATGGTCTGCTTTATACAGTATATTACTAAGTAATATTTCAAAAACAGCTGCATTAATTCCTAGAAAATTGCTTTCACCTGATAGAATATATTATTTTTTCAAATATAAATATTAAAAATGTAAAAATATTTAGACTGTGACCTTCTTGTTAATGCTATAAAGACCATATATTAATTTGTTAAAGTAATAAATATCTCTAAATTGTGCATAACTTTTGGGAAAAAAGACTAGAATTTAGAAGTAACTTTGGACTATATTCTAATTTATTTTACTTTTTTATCAAAAGTTTCACCTAAAATATTTTTTATAAATACACTCTTGAAAAGGTTGTCATTTCTTGGGTTTGTCATGCAAATACTGTAAAAAATAGCTTTATTAGCACTAACATATTTCACTCTTAACTACTGTTACCCTCTTGGAATGTAAGGGGCTTACTTTAGAATTCTGAGTATGCAATTAAATATTATAATGAGGATTTTTAATATAACATTCTAGACCATTCATTTGCAATTGATTCTTTCAGATCTTTTACACAAGCCATTAAAACATAAGATTCCTTACAAAAATTTATAAAACAACTATAAAATATAATACACTTATTGCTAACTTGTAATTTAATTTCATTATTTAAAACATACTTAAATAAAGACTTTTTTCTTCTTAAATTCTGAATCAGAAATTCCTTTATGGACTTGGAGAAATTGATATAAGAAACAGATTTATTATAATACCACAATATTTTTTTCAAATAAAATATTTTTTTATGAATCTACAAATGTGTATCCTCCAGAGATGGGCTTAAACTACTAGTCACTTAACTTTTGCAATTGTGGCTAAACATAAACTGCAAATTACATATTTAACTATTGTCAAATCTAGAATACAAATATAGAATTTAAGCACTTAAATAATACAATCTTAAATCTACTTATTGAATGGAATCTCTATAAGGTTCTGTATAGGATTTGTTAATATTTAGCTGTGTGGATCAACTATAAAGTTACTTTATATCATTGTTGCATTTTGTTAACTACAATACACTTTTATTATGAGAGTGAATGACCAATCATGGATTTTAAACAAATTATAATGCTTAAATCATGCTAACCCTTGAAAAATAGATTGTTGAAATATTTTGAGCAGAGGATATGCTAAGAAACATTTTTTAAAAAAATATTCTAAATACAGAAAATATGACTTTTTTAAAAAATAAATTTGAAACAGTAGTAAGTCACAACAAGAAGTTATTATAGTGTTCTGGATTATGGTTTATTTATTTTAAAAAAATCTCTGAATAAAAATGATTAATTTGAGACTATAGATTTACTCTATTGGTCCCAACCCATGAAATTAAACTAAAAATGTGTTTTAATGAATGAAAATGTACTGTGTAAACTGCTATTTTGATGATAAAACCTATTTGTTATCTTTTTTCTAAGATTTATAAGGCAAATAATTTTTTTAGTAATTTTTAAATAATTGATATTTCAGTGTAAACTTTAAATAAATGATAAAAAAATGTGTCATAGTAATGCAAATATTGCAAAGTAATTTGTTATTTTATAATTTTAAAATTGGATTTATTATATTCAATTAACTGGATTTTTTAATAAGTAATATTTTGTTACTGCTATTTAACAATAAAATTAAGATAAACTTTAGATAGCATAACTTAAGGCAAATGTCACCCCAACAATCCTATATGCAAGATTCATAAAGAAAAATATATTAATCAGTAATATTGTTAATTTTAGGAATAAAAGTTTGAATATTTTTTATCTTTGATTTACATTCTAGCTACAAATAATTATATATTCACTTATAATAGTTATTTATCTATTTATTGGGAAATAAAATATAATTTTTTTTTGAAATCTGCAATAAGTAAGTTTAATTTTGTCAAGAGTTAAACTTGAGATTATTATAATATACTAATACATGTACTAACTACAAAATTAAAGTCGTTTTATTTTTTTATTTTTTTGGAATACTTATGAATTCAAATGTGTGTGGTTTTTTCATCTCAACTTTATAAAAAAATTATTCACCAAAGGCAAACAATTTGGACCACTCATTTATGTGTGTATATATACAGGTATACTTTATATCCCCAGAGTATAGATGTAATTGTAAAAAATTTGAACCCAGACTTTTAAGCTTTCTTCAACTATCCAGTCTATCTCATATAACTTATACACATGACCACACACATATAAAAATATAAATGATCTCCAATATACATATTTCATGCGAACCAGCACTATCAGTTGGTCCAGATCATCTTTCACACACATATATAATCAGTGCTCGGTTTATATCAAGTTAGCAAATCTTTAAACTTCATTAGATAGGCTTCAATCTACTCCTCCAACTCTTCAACCATCCATACCATTGAAAATCTAATGATGGAATGCACAAATCCTTTGATGATACCAATATTATTGCCATGCCCATGTTGATTTTAAGTCACTCTGATCCCTTATGTATAGGGAATTGTCCATTTAAATACACAGAAAAGGGATGGGCAAAATACAGTCTGAATTTGTAATATTTAAATACAGGTATACTCTAATTGCATATAAACTCCAGAGATACAATTGCATTTATGTAACAATTAAAGTCTTTTTAAATAAAGTCTTAACTTTCTTTTCTTTTCTTGGAAAGTTTTAAAAAATGATCAAATATACTTATAGTCTTAGTTGAGTAAATTAATTCAATCACGTTTTAAAAAATAGAAGTCTCTTTTTAAATTAAACTTTAAATATGCATATTATTAATACTTCACTTTTATTTATTTTTTCTCTCTTTGAAAAATAAGCAAATGATAAGCAGTATTTAATTTCAATTCTTACAGGTTGGCCGGTAGATTTTAACACAATTGATTTTCATTATTGATTCATGATTTTTTCTTTTGTTTTAACAAGCACTATTTGACATGATGAAGGCACATTTTCTGAAGGCAATAGAGGCAGGTAGAGTCTAACCTTCTGCTTCTTTATGTCAACATCCTTAACTTAGACTACATAAGAGTGAATAAAATAAAACATTTTGTTTAACAATTCTGCATTTTTAAAATACTTACCATAGTATTTTTCAGCAGCTAACATATGAAAGAGAGAGAAATTATTTATTTTGCTGATTCTTTATAATATTGACCAATCAAATTTTGTTACAGTTACATCCCAAAAAAATACAAACTTTTAAACTTTTTTTGATAATCAAAAACCTGGAACTCCCCATTATTACATACAATATCAATAGATAAAAAAAATATTCTGATTGTTCTTTACACATCCACATTTCTATTTTAATTAAAATAAGAATATTATTGTTTAATAATAACACAGAAAATAAAATTTAGATCCTTATTAAATTATAGACTTCAGCTCAAATTATTTGATTACCTTTTAAATATATTATTTGTTAAATATATTATTTATTAAAAGTATTATTTATTCAACATATTAATTATTTATTTCCTTAAAAACATTATTTATATTTAGTTAATTTATTTATTAGATGACTCTGTACATATAAATATACTTAAATAATTCTAGTAGTTTCTCTTTTATAACAAATAAATATTTAATCTGTTTCCCTGACAAATTTACTTCAACTCTTTAAGTTTCATACGTAATCTTACGCATCTGTAAGTATTACTATTTGTGTTCATTCCTATCCTAGCCTTACAAATCATCTATCTCTATCAAAGTTTTCTAAGCTTTCTTTGTTTCACATTTATGAAAATGTGTCATAAAATACTTCAGTTCAATATATATTGTAACCCTCCCCCAACACCTATCCTACCTTTCCTATCAACAACTACCCAGGTTTCCAATTCTATTGATAATAGAATAAACTACTAGTCTGATCTTGCTTTAAATTATTAATGAGTTTCTTATAATGCTGTCCAAATATAGCTTAGCTCACTGGGGGCTACAGAGATCTATAAGGTGTAAAATTCATGCTAAACATAGGAGAAAGCATTATGATTTAACAGGAATAAAACATCTATTAAGTTTTGAAGTAAATAAATAATTGAAATTGGTAAAGTTCCACCATTTAAATATACAAGTTATAGTTTAACCTCATCGCCTCCCATTTTCCAAATGCATTGAACCTTTACTGTATGATAGAATTAAATTAATAAAATAAAGATGCAGTACTAATTAACTCTACTGTATAGTAAGTTAAAATTAAATATAAAAAAACATATAGCACTACTTAGCTTTATTGTACAGTAATTTAAAATGAATGACTAAATTAATGTCTAATCTAAATTAATAAGATAATATCTCAGGGAATTAATTTATTGTATGGCTTAACTTTAAATACATATTTTACAACAACTATTAATTACCTTATAAAAGTAATGACATGAATTAAGCATTATTCTAATAAGTTAGTCGTAGCTAGACAATGAAATAAATGGGGTGCATTTTGATTTCAATTCATCATCTAAATAATAACTGAGTAATAAAATTTCTAGAGAATCATCAAAATAGTCAAGCATTTCTTATAGTGTTTGGATCAAGAAAACAACATGATCAGATCTGAACATATTCATCATTAAATTTCTGGAATAGTACAAACATATCATATTGGATATGTGTAAAGAAGCATAGTACATGAATGCATGCCAAAGAAGGACTCTGAGCAAAGTTTTTTTTTTTTTAAATAAATAAAACATTTATTATAAGATATACTAAATAAACATTTTGCATTTCTAATTTACACATATACATGCTTTGGATAATTCCAATATTAATGATTGAATAGATTACATAAAAATAAATAATATTCAAAATAAACTTCCTTATATTTTATTCCAATATATACCGGCTATCAGTCCATTCTGATAAGTTTGTGACAAGAAACATTTATTAGCACTACACTAAATGTTTAAATATAAAATTAAACCTCTTGGCATTTTTATTTAAAATATATATGAGCTATCAGTTAATTCTGATATGCTTATGGAAAAGAAACATTATAATACTTGCACTAAAATAGTAAAATATGAAACTGAACTTCTTGGTATTTTTACTTAAAATACACACAATCTATCAGATAACTCCAACATTCTGTTAACTAAATCAACATTGGAGTAATTAAACATTCAAATAGTATATTATGGGTTTAAATATAAAAGTAAGAGGTCAAGCTGTCCTTCATAAATCAAATAAATAATTCTATTAATTAGCTACACTTTCTTTTCTTTTGCTTGCTCATTCAAAATGATAATGAAACATTCTGAAAATTGATGGTATAAACTTAAAATAATTAGTATGATAAGATATGAAACATTGATTAAAAAATTACAAATCAGTGATAGATTTTCTCCGTACCTTCTGAATTAACATTACTTTATGCATGCATCTGAAATGTGCTACATGTTATAAAATGATTAACATAGCTATATCCAATGGTTTATTTATGAAATTGAGATACAATCCCATAATATGTATGATGCCATGGCCAACCAAACTTTAACACTAATTCTACTTCAGATGTCTGTAAAAGAAATCCATTCTATCTTTATTTTCTTTTTATTGGCAAACTACCTTACACTTGGCTATAAATAAATGATGAGAAAACATTCCACATGGATACATGAGGGATAAGAAGACTTTCTTAACTCTAATCATTTAAGTAACAGAAAACAGTGACTCCGTAGCCAAATTCTGAGGCTTAGATGCTGGTGTGAACTTTGTCTCATCACTGAAAAACAATGGAAATACACTACTTTACTTCACATAATATAATCATCCTAACACCTAATTACTTCATCTGAATAATATAATCCACTCCTGACAAATATTTCAATAAACTGAGGGAGAATTCTCTCAATCCCTATAACATAATATATATCATAAATGCTTTCTTCTCTATAGCCACAAAATATGTTTCTATCTAAGCATAAAAATAATAATAAATTTACTCTTAACTAAATGTGTAATCCTTCCATTTCTTTTGGCACATCACACCATCTGCAATCAATATGAAATTAAGTTATTCTACTTTTAATTCAACAATTATATAAATGGATTAAACAACAGACAGGTATACATGCATAATAACACATAAAATAATTTCAAATCACATTTGATAAGGAAATATTGTAATGACATTAATTAATAAGTTATAATAAAAAAATGAATCTCTCATTCCTGATGAATTGTAAATATTTTAACTTTAAAATATAATGGTTACTGCTAAATAAACCTCATCCTTCTAGAAAAGCAAAGGTCAACAATACTTTTATGCATTTAATATTAACTGATAAATTGAAATAAAAAATTGATTTGTGATGAACTACAAATCATTTCAATTCGAGCAAAATAATTATTAAAAAATTGACCTCATAATTTCATAAAAATGCAATGATAAGGTAATAATTTTTATGAATTTACCTCTTCTTAAAATTAACTGTTAGTTTCCTAATAGCAAAAAAAAAAATATTTCTATTGCCAACATCGCATATAGAAATACATGTACACAATAAAATTATATTAAAATAATAATTAATTACCCAGTATAATATTTCTCCATATTATACTTTTATGAGACATTCTTGAAGAGAGAAATAGTAATTAAATAATAATAATAGAAATATAAGACAAATAATTGGCCTACCTATCTATCAAATGCTAACAAAAATAATAATAATAACTATTAAATAATTTTTTAGCTGGAACATAAGAGTTCATTTACACACTTCGTAGATAACACATCTTGATCATGTATAAAAATTATGATGATCAGTTGTATAATAATAGATATGGATGAACACAACAATTTTTGCAGGACAAATAATATTAATTGGATCCAATTAAAGAGCATTTCAAAGTTCTTAGCAATAGCTAATGAAACTGCTGACAATATCACACATAAAATATTGAATAATGGTAAATAAATATTTATTTCTGCATATGTTTAATAATAATTTATGGTTTAATTTGTTATATTTATCAAGATATTTATGCTAAGTTATCAAAGTTATCCATCAGGCACATAGCTGATTAATTCATAATATCCATTTAAGTCTACATAAGTTTATTGATAATATATTTTAATAAAAAAAGATCAAATGTAAATGAGAAGAACAATAAAATTAAAAATATTTACATCTAGTTCATGCTCTTCTACTCATTCAGTTATAAGCACATTTAGAGATAAGTTAATGATTCATTAATTATATGGGTCATGCATTCCATTCCTTAATTCTAGAGATGAGAATGGCTAGGTATATTTTTTGTCAATAATATTAATAATAAAGCATGTTATAATAAGTTATCTGCACACATCATTTCATTTAAACATTACTTCTTTATAGCTAGTAGAAATTATTAATACAGAGTTTTTAAAATGTTTTATAAAAAAGTTCAGTATAAATTTTCCAGAATAATTGCAAAATTCACACATTCCAATTATTTCTTTAATATTAGAGATTAAAATAAAACAAAGCAAATTTGAAATATAGACACATATTTCAATTGTTTCTTTAATATTAGAGATTAAATTTAGGCAAAGCAAATTTATAATATAGACACACATATGCATCCCAAATGATGATTTTAAATCTTAATTAATCAATTAGAATAGAGAAGATATACCTTGTTTATATAGTTGTTTACATCTGCATATTAGTCTTCACTTCCCAAGAAGAATATCTTAACTATTTTCATCCAGAAAGTTAATAGTAGTTTTTATTATTAAGTTTGATTATGGAAGAACCAATTTGTAGAGAAAAATTGTACAAATAAAAACCCTTGGTGGAGAGAGAAAAGTAATAAAAGAAAAGCCAACTTTTTGCAAAAGTATCCCCCTTTTATATCTGATTATTCCATAACCATTTGTTTCTTCCACCAATCCAAGGTCACTTAAAAGTTCAACTCTAGAAACAAAGGCTACTTAACCTACTGTACTGAGATAATTAGATACAAATATGCAAGATGTTTTCTCTCTTGAAAAAGAAAGAAAAAAATCATTTTATCTTTACAAAATTATTAATTAAATTGAACCAATAATAAAATATTCTGTATTTCTAAAGTAACAAAAATAATTATTTTAGCAAATAAAATAATTGAAAGTATATTTATCTATTTAACAATTCATTTGTCCATTGATCTATTAATTCATTTAAAATGTGTTTTAAGTGGTTATCCAAGCTATTGATTATGGAATTTAATATTTTGCTGTGAAACATATTTGGTAGTTTAATGAGGTACATGAAAGAAAAATGAAGTTGAAAGATGGCACAAACATACATGCACATACATAAATGCTGTACTGTAAGTAATAAACCAATAAACATTACATGATCACTATTTCTTATGATAGCACATTATTGTTATTAAAACAGGCAAAACTATAGTGCCACTCAGTGCCAACCAGAGTAATCAATGGATGCCAGAAGGTTTGTACATATAATCCTTATCTAGTGCCTACTCATCCAATATCTCCAGAGTAGTTTGTGTCTTGTGGCCTTCATCAGTGAGGAGTTTTAGATCTGAGAGCACTGCACTTAGATCTTAGGATCTAATGCAACCCTCCATCAGCTACCTTTTATCTCTACTTAACTACAAAACTATATGAATAAAATTGAAAACACAATATTTTCAATCTAAGCTCAATAGCTTATGTAGTCATATGGGTCTGAACTCAGTTTAGTACCCATACATTTCAGTGTCTTTGGCTTTTGAACGACCATAGTCACCACTATCCTATTAGGCATAAATGATGTTAAGCCAGTAAACATTACACAATCACTATTTCAAAATATTGTGTTTTCAATTTTATTCTCATAGTTTTGTAGTTAAGTAGAGGTAAAAGATGGCTTCTGGAGGGTTGCATTAGATCCTAAGTTCTAGGGGCAGTGCTTTCAGATCCAAAACTCCTCACTGATTAAGGCCACAAGCCAGAAACTAGTCTGGGGATATTGGATGAGTAGGCACTAGATAGGGATTTTATGCACAAGCCTTCTGGCATTCATTGATTACTCTGGTTGGCACTGAGTGGCACTATTGTATGGAGAATTTTCTCTGTTTTACTAAACCAATCTGATTAAGTCAAATATTTTTTTTTTACTTTTGGGAAATATATATATATATTCTAGCACGCAGTTGCATTTCACACACACACACATGCTACAATAAAACCAATCTGACCAAAATGAAAGTTTCTATGATAATGAACCAAATATACTGCACTAATTACACTATAGATGAAAGTATCAAAGAGCAAATAAAGCAGAAAATTACCAGAACAGATACCAACACTGTCTTACAAACAAATAAGACAAACTTGGGTCAATTTAAACTATGCACTAGCAATTTCTGTGACAAGACACCTCCCTTTTTGTCATTAAATATTCACCAAAAGAAAAATATTAAATATCTCAAAACTTTCAGATAATACCTGCAAGTGCTTTTTAAACAGATTATTAATGAAAAAAAAATTAAAATTTCAGGTTATTTTATTTTTTTTAAATAGATGCAACCAGCTGTTACTGATACAGTGCTATTTAATCACAATTGGTTTCTGGTGCCTACTCAGAAGTGCACTATATATATGAGGGTGTGTGTTAAATTCTTACTCTTTCTGGTATATTTTTAATATAAATCCGTATGTTGTATATAGCTATTATCTATTTTTCATATTTTGCTATTTTGAATATTGTAGAGTTTATTCTAGAGTATTTTTTTTTGTTTATTGTATATATATTAAAATAAAATGCAAGGAAAAACTGTGGATTTATGCATTAGTAATATAGTATAATAAAATTATGTTTTATGTCAAGAAAATTACAATCTGCTTATATATTCTTAAAACATTTAACAAGAAAGGTATTTCTATTGCACCATTATTGAATAACATTCCATAATCTTATTTAATTGACAGCCTCAATTCACCGAATTTCACAAAGACATGAGAACAGAAATATTTATTGGTTTATCTTAATCTTGCAAAGGAAAAAAAAAAACATTATTGAAAATGGAAAAAAAATATGACAGTACACAATTTAAAAAAAAAAACAAACAATATGTTTTTGAATGGAATCAAAAAGCCATATAATTAAGACAAAATGCTATGAGAGATGCAAAAATACTCGTTGAAAGTGAGACTAAAATTTATTAAGTTTAATTTGGACACAACAATTAAAAGTAAAAGTATAATGATTGTTTAATTTTAATTTGTTACCAGATTACGTGTGTATATTATTACCGTAATGGTTTTCTGTTATAGGAATTCCTGTCTTAGTTTTAAACGCAGTCTCTTCTTTTCTAGAAGTACTATACAAAAGTTTCATTCCATAGTCGGTTATTTTCAGAACAAACTGTTGATCAATTAAGCAATTTGTTGATTTTAAATGACCATGATATGATATCTCACTTGAATGAATAAACATCATACCCTGTAAAATTTAATAAATTAATAAAATGTTGTATTTGTCTATCATTTTTTGTTTATTAAAAACAGTTAAGCAAATTATCATCTTTTTATAAACTTAAAACAGATACATATATATAATATTGTTTGCCCATTACAACATTCATTTCAACCTGCACACGCATATATATATATATATAATATCAAATAATATAAGTATAATAACAATATTCACTAGAATAAAAACTACAAAATTTTAAAAAATGCCTGTATAAAATTAAAGATTAAAATTCTTTGCTATAGCTAGCCTCGGCGTACTCCGCCATTTTATACAGGCATTTTTTAAAATTTTGTAGTTTTTATTCTAGTGAATATTGATAAATATATATATATATATTGCAAATTGCTAATATATTTATTTATGAAATAGAAAATTATATAACATTAGAATATTAATATAAAAAAAATCGTAAAATTCTCTCATGAACTGGTTTCAACTATTAAGAAATACCTTCCTAAATACAAATCAACTATGTACAAAATCATATATATTGCTGCAGAAAGGAGTTAGCTATTAACTGAAAGGAGACCCTTTGATTCCTCTTGAAGGCCTTAAAGGAACCAAGCAGGACAAATTCCTAATGTCCACTCCATACGTTCTTGTCGTTATTACTATGTGATTATTCATATAGTATACGAATATGGATGGGCTGCTCACCAACACGCATTAGCCAGCATAGTGAGTTTATTGGCTTTTTACCTCTGAGTTTAAGAATATATTTTTTCAATATATACAATCATGACAGACAAAAATAAATCATGGCCCTTATTCCCAGGATGCTGTAAAGTCACCAACCAAGACAGTGAGTGGTTGGTGGCCGAAGGCAGAGGGTGCTAAGAATCCCTGACTCTATTTGATGATGACTTTTTATTTAGGTACTTAAAACTGCAGATCACTTTCAAGTGAAGGAAGATTGCAAGAGTTAGAAGAAGAACTGTCTTATATTAAATGGGACATTATTGGACTTTGTGAAGTTAGAAGAAAAGGTGAAAAAATAATTGATTTAAAGAGTTGACATATACTCTAATATAAAGGCACAAATATTGGAAATACAAGTGGAGTCGAATTTATTATAAATAAAAAATGGAAGAATAACATTGTGGAGATTGATGGTGTATCAGACAGAGTGGCAAGATTACTTTTACAACTTAATAGCAGATACCAAATGCAGATAATTCAGGTTTATGCCCCAACAAGTTTTCATAGTGATGAAGTTGCAGAAGATTTTTATATGGATGTACAAAAGGCATTTGATCAGAGTAAACAACATTTTAAAATTGTTATGGGAGACTTTAATGCTAGAATTGGTAAACAAATGAAAGATAAAAATGCTGTAGGTAGTTTTGGTTATGGTAATAGAAATGAGAGAGAACATAGACTTGTGGAGTTTGCAGTAAAAAAAAACAACAACTTTATATTATGAATTCTTTTTTTGAGAAAAATATTAAAAGGAAATGGACATGGAAGCATCCAAATGAAGGTACAAAAGAATTTGATTATATTTTGACTAACAGGAAATATCTATTTCAAGATGTTAATGTTCTTAATAAATTTAATACAGAAAGTGATCATCGATTAGTAAGGTGTAAGATATGTGTTAATGTAAAACTGGTGAGACAAAAATTATTAAAAAAACAATATTTACAGTTGATATTTCTAATCTTCGGAAACATTCTAATGAATTTAAATTAGAACTTACAAATCAGTTTCAAGTATTAGTAGATTTTGAACATGATTCAGATTTGAATGACATTAATAGGAAAATAAGCGATACAATTTTAAAAACTGCAACAAAGATAGCTGGTAGAAAAAAGCAGCATTTGACCAGTAAAATTTCTACTGAGACTAGAGAGTTTATGAAGAAAAAGAGGAATATGAGGATATAAAACAATGGTGCATTAAAAAAGATTGAATATCTTGAATTTTGTAAAATGGTGTGGAAAAGAGTTGAAAATGATATAAGAAAGTATAATTGTGAACGAGAAAGAAAAGCTGTAGAAGAGATTAAAAAATCTAAAGAGTGTAAAACAACATTTTGATATTGTTAGGAAATTTATATCTGCAATAAAAAAAAAGATGGCATTATTACTAAAAAGTGAGATGACATCATAAAATGTATAGAAGACTTCTATCAAGAATTATATACTAATAAAGAACAAGTACCTCCTATACATATTATATCTTTCGAATTGCCCAGAATTTTGAATGAGGAAGTGAGATGTGCAATTAAGTTTATGAAGAAAGGGAAAGCTCCAGGTAATGATGGTATTGTAATTGATATATTAAAAGAAGCAGGTGAAGAAATAGAAAAAAATTTAGCAAAGTTATATACCAAATGTTTAAATGATAAAGATGTACCAGATGATTGGAAGAATGCAGTATTAATATAATTATTTTAAAAAGGGGATAAAGAAGATATTAGAAATTACAGACCTATCAGTCTTTTATCAGTTTTATACAAATTTTTTACAAAGATAATTACAACTCGTCTACAGAAAACACTGGATTTTCACCAACCAAGAGAACAAGTTGGATTTAAAAGTGGTTTTAGTACAGTAGATCATATCCAGGTATCAAGAGAAATTATAGAAAGGACAAATGAATATGAGTTCCCATTATGTATTGGATTTGTAGAAAATATTAAAAAGCATTTGATTCTATAAACATTTCTTCAGTGATTAAAGCATTGGATCATCAAGATGTAGATCCAGGATATTGTCATATTTTGAAGAATATTTCTAAAAACGCAACAGCAACAATTAGATTACATAATGATAGTAGGAAAATCAACATTGAAAAGGATGTAAGACACAGTGACTCCATATCTCCAACACTTTTTACAGCAGTGCTGCAAAGAAGTATTTTGTGGATTAAAATGGGAAGCTAAAAAAAGTGAAAGTAAATGAAGATTATTTAAGTCATTTAGATTTTGCAGATGATGTAGTTGCAATTAATGCTTTAGAGATACAGGGAATGTTGCAGGAGTTATCAGATGAAAGTAAGAAAGTAGGATTAAAGATAAATGTTAAAAAGACTAAAGTAATGTTTAATAGATTTTCTCAAAACATGAAAATAAAGATTGATTATGATGAATTAGAAAAAGTTAACAGTTACAAATATCTTGGTCAGATTATTAATACAGATGGAAACATAATGGATGAAATTAATCATAGAATTAAACTTGGTTGGAGTGCTTTTGGTAGAAATAACTTGATACTAAAAAAATATGCCTATGTGTTTGAAAAGGAAGGTTTTTAATAAATGTGTTTTGCCAGTTCTTACTTATGGCTCTGAGACTTGGACACTTAATAGAAGAGCAATACAGAGACTTCAAACCACTCAAAGAAGTATGGAGAGATGCATGTTGGGAGTAACAAGAAGAGATCGAAAACACAAGGTATGGGTAAGAGAACAAACAGTTGTTACTGACCCCATTGAAAAAATTAAAAAGCTGAAGTGGTGTTTGGCTGGACATATTCTTAGATGAGATGATAATAGATGGACAATTGAAATTTTAAACTGAATTGAGATGATAATAGATGGACAATTGAAATTTTAAACTGAATTCCAAAAGATTGTAAAGGACCCAGAAAGATACCACATGTGAGATGGATGAATGAAATAAGAAAGTGTGCAGGGGTGATGTGGAGAAGAGAAGCTAAAGTTCAGAAAAGTTGTAATGAATTTGGAGAGACCTTAGTGGATTGATAATGGTTGATGATATATATTGTACCCTTACTATCCAGAAATATAATAATAGGAAAATAGGACTAGCTCAGATAAAATGATTATGCTCCGCTAAAATACCTATAATCAATAATACAGATATCTTATGATAAAATCTACTATTTAACTTGCTCTAACTGATTAATAAATAATAAATGATTCGATTTATAAAAAAAATTTTAAATAAATAAAATATTAATAAATCATGAGATAATAATGTGAAATACAAGCAATAAAGAATTACATTGAGCCAATATCCCACAGGATACAATATCAATGGCATAAGAATACTACCCCCCTATTATTTCAAATAATAATACATTCATAGCATTCTTACGACTTTTAAAATATGAATAATCATTTTAATATAATGTTACTAAATAAGCTCTAATCTCTTTATTAAAACAATATAACTATAATTATCTCAGGTTCTTTAAAATAACTCTAATCAATGTATAATCTTCTGTAGTCAAGTATGATAAGGGGTTTTGTATCATCCTCAACTACACCTAACTAATAATAACAACAACAATAAATAATAATAATAATAATAATAATAATAATAATAATAATAATAATAATAATAATAATATTTTAGTTCTCATCATCATCATCAACCATTATCAATCAACTAAGGTCTCTCCAAATTCATTACAACTTTTCTGAACTTTAGCTTCTCTTCTCCACATCACCCCTGCACACTTTCTTATTTCATTCATCCATCTCACATGTGGTATCTTTCTGCGTCCTTTACAATCTTTTGGAATTCAGTTTAAAATTTCATTTGTCCATCTATTATCATCTCATCTAAGAATATGTCCAGCCAAACACCACTTCAGCTTTTTAATTTTTTCAATGGGGTCAGTAACAACTGTTTGTTCTCTTACCCATACCTTGTGTTTTCGATCTCTTCTTGTTACTCCCAACATGCATCTCTCCATACTTCTTTGAGTGGTTTGAAGTCTCTGTATTGCTCTTCTATTAAGTGTCCAAGTCTCAGAGCCATAAGTAAGAACTGGCAAAACACATTTATTAAAAACCTTCCTTTTCAAACACATAGGCATATTTTTTTAGTATCAAGTTATTTCTACCAAAAGCACTCCAACCAAGTTTAATTCTATGATTAATTTCATCTATTATGTTCCCATCTGTATTAATAATCTGACCAAGATATTTGTAACTGTTAACTTTTTTTAATTCATCATAATCAATCTTTATTTTCATGTTTTGAGAAAATCTATTAAACATTACTTTAGTCTTTTTAACATTTATCTTTAATCCTACTTTCTTACTTTCATCTGATAACTCCTGCAACATTCCCTGTATCTCTAAAGCATTAATTGCAACTACATCATCTGCAAAATCTAAATGACTTAAATAATCTTCATTTACTTTCACTTTTTTTAGCTTCCCATTTTAATCCACAAAATACTTCTTTGCAGCACTGCTGTAAAAAGTGTTGGAGATATGGAGTCACTGTGTCTTACATCCTTTTCAATGTTGATTTTCCTACTATCATTATGTAATCTAATTGTTGCTGTTGCATTTTTAGAAATATTCTTCAAAATATGACAATATCCTGGATCTACATCTTGATGATCCAATGCTTTAATCACTGAAGAAATGTTTATAGAAAAAAATGCCTTTTCATGATCTACAAATCCTAAGCATAATGGCAACTCATATTCATTTGTCTTTTCTACAACTTCTCTCAATACCTGGATATGATCTACTATACTAAAACCACTTTTAAATCCAGCTTGTTCTCTTGGTTGGTGGACATCCAGTGTTCTCTGTAGATGAGTTGTAATTATCTTAGTAAATATTTTGTATAAAACTGATAAAAGATTGATAGGTCTGTAATTTCTAATATTTTCTTTATCACCTTTTTTCAATATTAATATTAATACTTCATTTTTCCAATCACCTGGTATATCTTTATCATTTAGATATTTGGAATATAACTGTGCTAAAAAAATTTCTATTTTTTCACCTGCTTCTTTTAATATATCAATTATAATTCCAGCATTTCCTGGGGCCTTCTCTTTCTTCCTAAATTTAATTGCATGTCTCACTTTCTCATTCAATATTCTCAGCAATTCAGAAGGTATAATAGGTATTGGAGGGACTTGTTCTTTATTACTATATAATTCTTGATATAAGTCTTCTCCACATTTCATGGTGTCATCTCTATTTTTAGTAATAATGCCACCTTTTTTCTTATTGCAGATATAAATTTCCTACCAATACCAAAATGTTGTTTTACACTCTTTATACTTTTATTCTCTTCTATAGCTTTCCTTGCTAGTTCACAATTCAATTTTCTTATATCATTTTCAATTCTTTTCCGCACCATTTTACAAAATTCGAGATATTCAATCTTTTTTAATGCATCATTGGTGTATATCCTCATATTCCTTCTTTTCTTCATAAATTCTCTAGTCTCAGTAGAAATTTTATTGGTCAGTTGCTGCTTTTTTCCACTAGCTATATTTGTTGCAATTTTTAAAATGTGTCAGTTATTTTCCTATTAATTTCATTCAAATCTGAATCATGTTCAAAATTTACTAATACTTGAAACCGATTTGTAAGTTTCAATTTAAATTCATTAGAATGTTTCTGAAGATTAAAAATATCAACTGTAAATATTGTTTTTCTTAATAATTTTTGTCTCTCTAGTTTCACATTAACATGTATCTTACATATTACAATCGATGATCACTTCCTGTGTTAAATTTATTAAGAACATTACAATCTTGAAATATGTATTTTCTGTTAGTCAAAATATAATCCAATTCTTCTGTACCTTAATTTGGATGCTTCCATGTTCATTTTCTTCTAACTTTTTTCTCAAAAAAAAAAAAGAATTCAGAAACTCCACAAGTCTATGTCTTCTCTCATTTCTATTACCATAACCAAAATTACCTACAGCCTGTTCAGCTTTTATTTGTTTGCCAATTCTAGCATTAAAGTCCACCATAACAATTTTAAAATGTTGTTAGCCTTTTGTAAATCCATTTAAAAATCTTCTACTACTTCATCACTATGAGAACTTATTGGGACATAAACTTGAATTATCTGCATTTGGTATCTGCTATTAAGTTGTAAAAATAATTGTGTCACACTGTCAGATACACCAACAATCTCCACAATGTTATTCTTCTATTTTTTTCTTTATAATGAATCCTACTCCACTTGTATTCTCAATATTTGGGCCTTTATAGAAGAGTACATGTCCACTTTTTAAATCAATTGTTTCTTCACCTTTTCTTCTAACTTCAGAAAGTCCAATAATGTCACATTTAATACAAGACAGTTCTTCTTCTAACTCTTGCAATCTTCCTTCACTTGAAAGTGATCTGCAGTTGTAAGTACCTAAATAAAAAGTCATCATCATATGGCTGCCTGAGTCCACAATCAGGGGATTCTTATCACCCTCAGCCTTTGGCCAACATCCGCTGGCTAAGTTGTTGACTTTACAGCCTCCTGGGAATAAGGACCATGATATATATATTTGTCTGTCATGATTGTATACATTGGAAAAATATTCTTAAACTTGACGGTAAAAAGCCAATAAACTCTCTGTGCTGGCTAATGTGTGTTGGTGAGCAGCCCATCCATGTTTGTATACTATATGAATAATTACATAGTAATAACAGCTGCAATGACAAGAACGTATGGAGTGGACATTAGGAATTTGCCCTGCTCGGTTCCTTTAAGGTTTCCAAGAGGAATCAAAGGGTCTCCTTTCAGTTAATAGCAAACCTCTTTCTGCAGCCTTAGTTCTCCTATGGCATCTTAAATGGAATATATAGTATAATCTTATATAATCTGAGAATATGTGTCAACAAATAACGTTAAAATTCTATGCAATAAATTGTGCAATTAATTATGACCTTAATAATAATATTAATGCAAAAGAGAAATTTTCTCAAGTATATTATCTTTTGAATCATTGTGATTTCTTAAGTAAATAATTATATCTGTACTGTGCAAATGTTAGGTTTATCATAGTGTCTATCAATCATATATTTGCGGTCGTGAATAAAATCAATATAACACAAAGTTTTATAAAACAAGTTTAATAAATTGAAAGTATGCTAGTCTTTCTCACATGCGCAATTATAACAGAGAAAGCCAATCAGATTTTAAACAGATATCTAATAAATAATCAAGCTTAGACACGAGACAGAGATTTTGATAGAAAAGGTTGATACCAACCTTTTCTAAACTTAACTTTTATATATATATAAGCCAGTCTTAAGCATCTTAACACGAAAGCTTTAAATATATAAACAAATACAATTATCATTCATTGTGTTATAAATATAATATATCATAGCAGCAACGTTTGTAAACAATATTTATCTAAATCGCATGTTGAAAATTGATAATAAATTGAAAGTATGCTAGTCTTTCTCACATGCGCAATTATAACAGAGAAAGCCAATCAGATTTTAAACAGATATCTAATAAATAATCAAGCTTAGACACGAGACAGAGATTTTGATAGAAAAGGTTGATACCAACCTTTTCTAAACTTAACTTTTATATATATATATAAGCCAGTCTTAAGCATCTTAACACGAAAGCTTTAAATATATAAACAAATACAATTATCATTCATTGTGTTATAAATATAATATATTACGGCACGAAATCTCAGATTTACTATACCGCAATTTTCATAGCAGCAACGTTTGTAAACAATATTTATCTAAATCGCATGTTGAAAATTGATAATAAATTGAAAGTATGCTAGTCTTTCTCACATGCGCAATTATAACAGAGAAAGACTAGCATACTTTCAATTTATTATCAATTTTCAACATGCGATTTAGATAAATATTGTTTACAAACGTTGCTGCTATGAAAATTGCGGTGTAGTAAATCTGAGATTTCGTGCCGTAATATATTATATTTATAACACAATGAATGATAATTGTATTTGTTTATATATTTAGAGCTTTCGTGCTAAGATGCTTAAGACTGGCTTATATATATAAAAGTTAAGTTTATAAATGGTTGGTATCAACCTTTTCTATCAAAATCTCTGTCTCGTGTCTAAGCTTGATTATTTATTAGATATCTGTTTAAAATCTGATGGGCTTTCTCTGTTATAATTGCGCATGTGAGAAAGACTAGCATACTTTCAATTTATTATCAATTTTCAACATGCGATTTAGATAGATATTGTTTAAAACAAGTTTAACAAATTTTATTATTCTATACATTTAACAAACTATGTACACTAGTTACAATTGTGTTTAATAAAACCTGACAAATATCAAACTAATGAAAATAATATTAAGTTACATACTTTCACATTAAAATATAAATCAACAAGTGAATAAGCTTTTACTCCGACTTATATACTTTTATAGCATGTTTATTTATAATATAATACCAATTTAAGAATACTCTTAATAGTTTAATAAAATAAAATATCTGTTAATTAATATAGCTAGAACATATGGTTTTCGTAAGCGTACATAAAAAATATAAATGAAATACTTAAATAATATTCGTCTTTAAGATATGTTCCAATATTTTTATAATAAATCAACTAAACTTATTTAATATGATAGTGTTATTTAAATACCTTTACTTGGTATATTTGATAAATAATAATCGGATTTAATAAAATAATATTACTGGTGTTCTTTTACATATTTTTCTTGGTACTACCCTCTAAAATAAAAAAAAATCCTTATATGTATGTTTTATGTATGTTTAAACTATAAAACAATATTCATAAAATACAAGCATTCATTCTATTTTATTTTGTTCATTCTGAATATTTTATTCTCTAAAAATATTCATTACTACGTAAAATCCAAATATCAAAATTATTCATAAATCTTGGGAATAATTATCATCTCTTTAATTTTTGTTAAAATAGTTTAATAAAACTATGAAACATATCTATGATTCTTTATTATTACAGTTAGCATTTACTTTTAATCTCATTTGTATCTGACTTTAACCTAAAACCAAAACAAGAAAAACATATCTCATCTTCTTTCAAAATAATGAAACTACAATTCAAAAAATTATTCATTATTTTCTTTTATAAATACAATGCTAAGCGATGCAATAATTGTTGAAATTAAGATAGCGATACGATGCGTAGGCATAAAGAACTAACTAGAGCGAAGATCAATAGTATAAAATATATGGAATAATCTACATGGATACAGTGTAAATGAAGAGGTATGACTTCTCGGTCTAATTACCTCAAATATAATAATAATATCCAGGCTATTTATTCAGCTCTCACTCGAACATTTTAAAATACAAAATATCAAGAGAAACACTGACCACAGAAAATATTTACAAGACACAGGGCTACGTTGTCTGTACTTGCATAAATTACTAAGATAATAATATAGGTTACTTTTCTATTCTCTCCATAGATCCTACATATAAGCATCCAATGGTTTCTTTTCATAATCCCAATGCCTTTATCAATTAAAACTTCACAATAGATTTATTAATCTACATCGCAAAATTACTACCATTATTCTAAATAATAAACAAAATTCGCATATGACTTTAACAATCTAAAACTACTACAAGAAAAGGTTCATTCACTTTTAAAACTCAACAATAAAAATACAAATGATTTTGTTTTGAGATATTAAAATCAATATTCAAAATATTTCTAAAAGTAGGGTTCATCCATTAAAAAATCATATAAAAATTATAAATATTAATAAATTATATTACATTAGTAATATAGAAAAAATATATATCCATATCTTTCTAAAAATTATGGCTGATATCTCTAGAATAATAATAAAGTTTTATGTGTAATTAATGTGCACACACAAGTTCATACGTTCAAATAACAAAGCGATGTCATAAAATATTCCAAGAAATTCTAGAAAATAATAAAATATACATCATATAAATTTAATATATTTTACAAGATTTACCTAGTGACTCTACTCTTGTCAGTCACTCTTAGACGTCTTCTGGTCCAATATTTAATATAATAACACACATTAAATTATAATAACATTCATTCAGCATCACTATCATACCTTAATTGTTTATGAAAACATTACAAAATACTAAAATATTTTTTTAATATTAATTATGTTAGATTAAATAAAAATATGTAAGTGTAATTTTTCCTACTCTACACTAAATGAGATATTTATTTTATATAGCGGCGATGTTTTTGAAATGTAATAAACTAATAATTAGCTTTTTAAGCTAATGCACATCTGCTTTGTGGATCTTAACAATAAATGAATACTCTCATTTTCCAATACAAGATAAAGACTTTGTGAAAGAATAGAATGAATCCACCTATTCTTTCAACCCAAACGTTTAAGTATGGGCAAATCTTAAGTACTGGAAATGAGAGCATGAATATATTAAACAATCACTTTAAATTACTTTTACTATGCACCACTAAATGATATACCTAGAACATAAAAAAAAAAACTTGACTGTCTTGCTGTGCTGGTGTGGCTGATTTTTGCTCTGCAAGATAAATTAAAAGTTTTAAATATTTTTACTAACATCTAGATAAAAATTTCTGTGGTGGTGAATATTTGTTTAAAGTATGGATGAGAAAAGAGTGTTGGAGTGCATAGAGATAGATTTAATTGAATTGAGAAAGATATTGCTAACATTAGAGAGTGATCTGAAATACCGACATTTTAAATATATAGAAAAAATATTTTATTTTGTTTATTGTAATGAGATGTTAAAACTAAGGCACACATAAAATTAGTTGGATTTTATGATGTTTTCTATTTTTTTTCAATTTAAGTGAGAGAGTGATTTATGGGAGAAAGAGGGTAACATTGATGTACATGTTTCTTGGTCTCTATTATAAAAAAAAAGATTTAAAAATTCTATAAAGAGATATGCAGAGTAGTAGAAAATCATAAATTTAAATTCAGAGTATGGGAAGTGGAAAAATAAGGAAATAGAGATTGAAATCCCACAATGTATGTATGATGGTCAGAAGAAAACTAAATGTGCTTTGATAGTGTGTATGATATGTGGTAAAGTTTTTCATCTGAAGTGCTTTAATAAGACTAGGAAGGTTATAAAAGGTACATAGCTGTGTAGATCATGTATGAATGTGATAAAAGAGGTGAAAGATATGAGAAATGGAAGAAAATGTAAATAAGGATAATAGAATAAAGTATATATTAGTAGAGTGACAAGAGATATGGATGGCAAAATAATTAGTGCTATAGGGAATAGTTAGGCAAAAATAAATAAGATAGAGTAAGATGTAAAGTATGGAAAAGTAAAATTAAAAGTGTTAGATATGAAGTGTGAGCAGATCAAGTAATTAATGAATAGAAATTATAAGGAAGTTTAGAATGTTAAAGAGAATGTTACAAATAAATTAGAGAAAGTAAACTATGAGACAATCTTGATAGGGGACTTGCTAATTAGAGGATGTGGAGATGTAATTGCAAGGAAAATTAGAAATAGTTGTGCCAAATTATGTTTGCCTGGAGTTAGAATTAGGGATGTTACAGATAAGGTAAAGAAACAGGGGAGTATAGAGATATTTTTATATTGGACTATTTGCATCATCTATTATATGTATTGAATGTCTTTAGAAAAAAATAACTTTATTTGCTCAGTTGGTTAGAGCATTACCTTAAAATTCAAAACTCAAGAATATAAGCATTAATGTTCAAATCCCAAGCTAGTACTGTCACTGATCAGTCCAGCAACACCTGAATAAGAAGAGAGACTAATTCCTCTCGAAACATTGTGCATATATTAACCTGTTTGATATGCTATTACTAACAGCTGAATGTATTTGAAATATTTAAATAAAGTTATTTTTTTCTAAAGACATTCAATACATATATTAGATGATGGAAATAGTCCAATATAAAAATATAACAAGAACACCATCATCACAAACCTTCAGGAAAACAGGGGAGTATAGATGTTTATGTTATGGTGGGAACAAATAATTTATCAGAACCATCAAAGAGAGTAATGTGTGAGTACAAAGAATTGACTAGTAGTTTGAATATGGTTAAAAAAAGTGTATGAGTAGTTGTATTACTATGAAAATTTGACAATAGGTATATGTTAGATAGGGAATGTTTTATAAATGAGTAATTGAAAAAATTATATGACCAGAAATAATGTTATGTTTGTGGAGGTGTGGCATTTTTTTATTAGTAACAAGGAGTTATAAAATAAAGATGGATTGCATTTAGCAAAACAAAGTGAAGCATTAAGGGTTTGATTTATGAAATATATTATAGTTCAGGAAACTTATAAATGTGAGTAGGGCTTTTAATTACAATATTATCTAAAAGAAGTTAAGAAGGGATGAGAAATAATATATAAACAAAGGGTAATTGATTAAGGTATAAATGTAGATGTGAAGAGGAAATGCATCTGTAAACTAATGATAAACAAACTAATTACAAATTTAATAGAGAAGAAAGTCAAAAAGAATTTATAATTGGGTAGTAAGAAAAGAAAAAAATTGTTAAAATTGAATATTTGAATATGCAAAGTTGTAGAATTCAGAAAAATGGTTGGAATAAAACAAAGCAGTTAAAAACTAAGAGATTGACGTATTCGCAATAGTGGAAACACATCCAAGAGAAGAAAAAGAACCTACATTGAAAAATTTGGTATGGCAGGATATAAAAAGAAAATAAAGGGTGGTAGTGTGGGACTTATGTCAAAAAAATATTTAAATACTGTAGTGTCAAGAAAATTTGTGATTTGAAATAAGATTAGAAAGACTCAAATGAATGTTGGTTATTGTGTATATGGCTGCTGGAGATAGTTAAACTATAATGGAGTGGAACCATAGCATATATGAACGCCTATTTAAGGATTTTTAAAGTTTCAAAAAAGGAAAGAAAATAATGGTTATAGGGAATATGAATGTACATATTAAAAAACTTGATGACTTGGATAAGAAAAATGTACAGCTTTTGAAATTTTTTTGTCAGAGAATAAATTTGACAATTGTAAATTTATCAAATATTTATTAGGAGCAAAATATATAGTCTAGACATAATATATTTATCATAATAAATTATGTATTAGTAGATAAATAGGGAATGAATAAAGTATGGAAAATTAAAGTGTTTGATAATAAAAAGAGAGTATGTAATAGTGATCATAATTTCTGTACAATAGAAATGATTAGAAATGTGATAGAAAATAATAATAAAAGTAGAAAGGATAATGAAAATATGAATGTATAATTAATGATAAGAATAAGTTTGAAAAATATAAAATAAAAGTAGAAGAAATCATCAAAGAGTTTTTGGGGATGAATATAAGGACTGGTGTTATGAAGTAGAAAATGTGGCAAATAGAGTTTCAACTGAAAATATTCAGATTATTCTTTCGAATAATAGAAATGTGACAATTAGTAAAAGTATAGAAGAGAGTAAAAAAGCACACAGAAAACATAAATGTGCTACTAAAACAAAGAATATATAAAATTTTAGTATTAAATGGGAAAACTATTTAAATAAAAAGAAGTAGGCTAAAACAGATAATTATACAGAGAGGATAAAATGAAATAGTAAATTATTGAAGGATATTAATACAAGTGGAAGAAATGATAAAAAATTTTGGAAATATAATAAAAGAAGGAATGTAGGGGAGAGAGAATTTACTAAATGGGGAGGAAAAAGAGTGTAGCTTTATAGAAGAATCAGAGACAATCTTAAATGAGTATGTAATAGATGTAAAAAAATATGTTATATGTAAAGGAAAGAGTAATAACAATCATAAAAGTATATAGTAATGAAAGTATTCGTTTTATAGATAATGAATCGAATGAGGCACTGCAGAAGTTAAAAAGTTGAAAGGTAAGAGGTTTAAATGGATGGGCAGCAGAGACAGTGAAGAATTTGGGAAATAGGCAAAATTAAATCTATTATCATGTTTTAATATGATGGCACAGAATTTCCAGATAGGTGGAATAATACAAGAATGAGGTTATTATTTAAATAAAAACTAAGGATAATAGAATGATAAACAATTATAGACTGGTAGTGGTAAGGTCAATGTTATATAAAGTTTTTGCATAAATGGTGACTGGAAGGATA
Organism: Epiperipatus broadwayi; assembly: GCA_028023455.1. Lineage (NCBI taxonomy): Eukaryota > Metazoa > Onychophora > Udeonychophora > Euonychophora > Peripatidae > Epiperipatus > Epiperipatus broadwayi. The sequence continues at coordinate 1,779,204 of JAQFVV010000123.1, forward strand.
GCAAAAGGAATGGAAAAAATAATATAGTGGAATAAATGCAAGGAGGTTGTAGACTGGATATGCATATAGGAAATAGTTTATTTATAGTCATACAACTTACAGATATGATTAGGAATACAGATAGGCAGTTATATATGGTCTTTATAGATATAGATAAGGCATATGATAGAGTAATAGAAATAGATTATCAGTATGTCTAGTAAATTTGGGAATGAATGGAGCTTTAATGAATCTTATTAACAGATTTAGTAAAATAATTACTATATGTAGCAATTAAAAAATATAGAATAAGAGTTAAAAATGGGATGAGACTAAGGCAAGGATATCGTATGTCACCTATTTTGTTTTTGTTATAATTGATGGAAATGGCAGGACAGTAGAAAGACTAGAGAGAGAAATAAATATACCACTAATGATGACAATGGTGTATATACATTATCAAGTCTTTTATTTTATTGTGCACAGAGTGTAAGGATAAATATGGAAATTGTGCTGAAGCTTTGTGCAAGGGTGAGTAAAGAGATGGGGATCAAATTTAAGTAAGAAATCCCAAAGTAATGATGATAAATGCTGGGGAAAGAAAAAATAATTAACTTTTCTTCGGGAATATAACATTAAATTAGGTGAACATGCATAACTATTTGAGAATCATCTTAAGTAATCAGAGGAATTGCTTGGATAAATAGGACAAAACAATTATAAATAAAAAAAAAGAAAAGAAAGGAATTGGTAAAAAAGGTAACAATGTTTTCATATAATAAATATGATGTAGCAAGGATTGTATGGGAGTGACAGTAGCAGGGTTAACTTATGGTAATGATGTATTATGTGCTAGTAAAGAGGTGTTAAATTAGATGCAATTATATTAGTGGCAAAGTATGCAACTTAAGAAGATGGATGGTTAAGTTTTTATTTGAGAAATTCAAAAATCAAAATCAAAATATTTGGTAGATTGCAATTTATGGATAATAAGAAAATAGCAAAAATAGTATTCAATTGGTTTATGAATAAAGAATATGTGACAAGATGTGTGTAAAAAGTAGTACAGTATGCAGAATATTTGGATAAAGTGTGTTCTTAGTCTTTATGCTGGATTTGAAAAATGATAAGTGGGATCTAGATATAAAGCCTATAGAGTGGATAAAAATAATGGAATTGGGATGGAGCAGAATAGAGAAGAATATAGGTAAAACAGGAGGGGGATTAGAAAGGGAATGAAAGATAGCTAATATGTTTTTCTGGCATAGTCGCTGAGAGATTCCTGACTTTGACAAAGGAGTAGTCACATCACATCATTTCTTTCCTATACCAAATTGTTATTTAATATTATTACTAATGAAAGGAAATACATAAGAAAGAAGTTAAGTTTACTAGCAAAGTCATACACACAAATCCATTTACCATACAAAGTTATTTTTCTTTTAAATAATCCGGTGAGTTTGGAGATAAGAAATTTACAACTGGGAGGCATAAATTATTAAAAAAAGATTCCTGCAACTAATAACAAATCTTGAAGCAGAGACAAGTTTAGTCAGCATGAATTACATTTAGTCACATATATTACATGTAGCATATTAATATTTTATAATTCAAGATATTGCTCAAATAATGGATAATAATAAAATAAACAAAATAATTTATTTAACAAGCAAAATATTTTTTTTTAAAAAGTAGTAATAATATTGTAACAGCTATCAATATATACATTTACATACTAGAATCAACAAATGCATACATGATTAGCAATCCAATCTATTGCCAAACTAAACCTAGCTATCCTTGATATTAATAATTAGTAATCCAGCCAATTATACACTGAGAACTCATAATGTAAAGCAATGGATAAATGTCTGTTAAAAATAAATCAACTCAATACTATAATAATATTTAAAATAATGGCATTAAAAAGCAATTACACTTAAGGCTTCACATATAAAGTACTATAATAATATCAATAGTAATTCATCATCAAGTCCTGTACTTATAAAGATATAATGACATTATCCATGCTCTTATAAAAGTATTTTTTTATAAAACTAGGTCATTTTAAGAAGGAAGCCATGGGAAATTTATAACTGGTACTAATAATATTAAACTAAGCATAGTCAATCACACCATATCTAATCTATCAATATATGCAGCATTTGCCATCTATCATATACAAAATAAAGACTCATTAGCAATATAACACTATTATAAACTTAAAATTATAAGTGATTATCATTAAATAATAAAAAATACATATTTGACAATGTGCACTAAAAGATGACATTAGTATATTTTCATAACTAATAACAAGTTATTATTATTATTCAAATTTATACTATATTGTGATTATTTCAATGTAATATGCAAAAAGATTAATGTAAATACATATTTCTTACAAAGTATAAATTTATACACTGTTGAGAATATACCAGAAAGTTTATTTTTTTAAAACAATATTTTTCATAAAAAAATTATAAATTGATATTATTTATTATGTTACCAGTAAAAAGTTATGTTTTTCTTCAACAATTGATTAAATAATCTTATAGAAAGCAATTAACAGAAGCATCTGATGTTACCCATTATTGCAATCCATTTTTAAATATAGATAGAAGACTGGCTCATATGAAGTTAAAGAAAATCATAATTTTTGCCATAGTTCATGGTTATAAAGTATGTCGTTTATTCATTGTAGATGAAAATACAGAATAATAGGTTACCTATTCTGGGACAAAAACTAACTATTTAGAAATTCATTTTAGAAGATATAAATTTCATTTTTTTTAAAAAAAGTATGATGATCTCTCTTGCTCACATGATCAATTACTTTTATAAGAAATTATTTTTGACAAAGAGCCAACAGAACAGTAAATTATTGCAGCAGCTTATTTAATAATATTAAAAAAAATAATCTCAGTTATTTGAAGTTAATATTTTAAATTCAATAATTAACTTTAATACAAAATAAAATTATTGGCTTTCTATTTAAATTATAATTTAATAATACTTATATAAAAAGTACACAATGTGTTTATTAATAATAATAATAAAATATTCAAAACATATTTAATGAACATCACACTTTTTCATCATTAAACAAAATTTATTTTTTATACATTTACTGCATACATCATGAAATATATCGCTATGGAATACGTCATTTCTATATACATAAAGTTTGAAAGGGAAAGTAGAAATAAGCACAAATAAAATTTCTTGTAGATATTAAAAATATGTACCATTAGAATAACAGATTAATAGTTAAATAATAATTATATTATAAATTATTTTAAATCAATATAAAAAAGGTATATTAAATCTTTTGAATCTGATGTTGATAATTAAAAACATTTTCAGATAAGATTGTTTTCATTTTGTCATAGATAGAAATTACAAAATTTTCCTATCTATTTATAAAACTTTTTTTTAATTAAATCTATTTTTAATAAATGTAAATAAAATTTGGAAAACAGTTTTTTATAATATATTTTGCTTTTAAATTCTATAATCTGGTTTTGTTTGATATTTTAAGAAATATTTGGATAAAAAATTTGGTCTGATTAGTATATATTGAAAAAGATTATTTTGTTTGCTTTTTTTTGATAAAAACAAAAAGAAAAAACTTATTTAGTTGTTCTGTTTTCAAATTTCATTCTAAACTATAAAAAGTGGGTTTGAAAAAAATGTCTTCATTATTTTTATAAGAATAATGCAGATATAATGTTCAAACTGGCTGCTGCTAGTTTGTTATCAGTTGAGTTTAAACTTATATAAATGTAGTAAAAGTAGGGACAGATTTACTGTGGTTTATAGCTCATAAGCATGTAATAGACAAACTATAGATACTAAATGAGGGTGACTGACTATCAACATTTACCTGATATGTGCATATCCCCAAAATGTCAATCAACTAGTCAACAGTTGTATTATTAACATATTTGTAGTAGGCTAGTTTATCAAGAGATTGCAGTGCCGATCATCTTATTGAAAGCTTATAATGCTATGTTTTATATGGAAATAAGCACAAGATGAAGTTATTGCAGTAGTATAAATACAGTACATACAGGAAATCTAGTTCTTGAAGAGATATTAAATGATGAATAGAATACCTTTATAGAAAATAATATTATTTCAAATATCTAACTTAGCAGCTAAAATTAAATGTTTAATTTATAAATTTTAAAAGTGAATAATCTTTGGCTAAATTATCCAACTAAAAAAATGCACATGACATTAAAATGCTTCACTTTGTATTTCCAGATTAGTTTGAAAATTAAAAGCATGTTTAGAGTGGTTTATTGTATTAAATAAACAGTACTTTGAAAAACTTTAAATTTATAAGATAAATAAACATTTCCTATTATAAAATTTTGGTTATTTTTGATCACCCCTCATATATTAGTATGATTATGTTGTATAGCTTTATATAGCTTACATGCATGCTTATGTACATGTGTATTTGTAAATATTTTTTGTTTGTGAGGGGGGGGCATAATGCAATACAATACTTATATATGTATATTAATATAAACTGGAAGTAGTAGGCTGACTGAAATTTCAATTCATAATTTTGAATACCAGTGCATAAATCCCCCCTCCCATATTTTGGCATATTTGAGAGGAAAAAGTGTATTTTATAAACCGGCAAATAAGATCTATAAAAAAGTGCCTATCTACTTAGAGCAATTAATCTTAACATATCCAATAACTAGATGAAATTCTTTATCTTGTCTTACAAATATTTCGAATTTTTGAGTGCCACATGAAACAGAATATTTACTTATTATTTGACCGACTAAATCTCTTTACTTTCATTACATTCAGCCATATGTCAAGCACATCAGAAATATAAATCATAGGACAAAATTGCAATTGTTATATTTGATCAATAGAGCACATGATGAAGTTAAAATATAACTAAATAGTTGACGTGCACAGATAACTAATACTTCAGAAATACAATGAATAGATGAATGAATGAAAATGAGATTTATTCTTTAATATATATATTGTACCAATATTAAAATTGGGACATATTAATTTTATTTTAAAAAAAAATATTAAAAATAATAAATAACTTATAAAAATCTAAAAAAAATCAGAGTTTTAAAATAAAAATCTTTCGTAAAAGTTTTTGAAATAAAAGTTAGAAAATAATTGATTAAAAGGGGGGAGGGGAGTTTTGGTTAGAAAAGTTAAACTAAAAGTTTTATAAAAGGGAGTAGAGTCAATTATTATTAGTTGAAATATAATTTAAAGTTTAAAAAAAATACAAATCTCTTTTCATTCGAATTAATGAAAAAGTAATCTTAAAACTAGTTATATATGTGCTTTATATATGTGCGATTGTAAATAAATAAAAAAAGCATGCATAATAAATATTAAAATAAAATAAAAGAAGATTATCACTAAAAAACATGGCAATGGTTATTAATTAATATGTAAAACAATATGTTTGTGATGGCTATTACTAATTAAATGACCTTCCAAAACACATCAAAGGTTTATCAAAGGAATTTTGACAACAGATATTGCCAGAGGATATCAAAACGAAAAACACTTCGCAGGTATAAATAGTAAAATTTTATCGGATAATCAGTTCAATTCAGAAATTAATTGAGTCAGTTAAGTCAAGAGAGAACAATAAGTTGAGTTAATTGTATCCAGAAACAAAATGCAGTGCTGAGCAGCTTTTGGGAACACACATTTTTCTCCATAGCCTGAAGTCTGATGAAAACAGCAAGATCTGCCTGTGAAATAATGTCAGCATAACAACTTGGAAATCTCCATCAATATCTAATTGTCTCCAATAGTAATAATCATGAATAATAAGGAAACTCATCAAGGAAATGTTCCAGCCGGCTAGAAGTATTCGTAATGGAAATATTCTCACCTAAAACAGTAACCAAATAAAACAAAGTTCTACATCTACATTCAAAATCCTAGGTAAAAAAATATTTCATATTCTTATTTTTATAATAGCCATTGCATTGCATTAATTCATAAAGCCTCCAGAGACATGTAATTTGAACGCTATAAGCATGCATAAAATGAATTATTGATGTGTGTGTTTGTGAATGCTATATGATTTTTATAAATGTCAAACATTATTTATGCTTTTCATAAGATATATATTATAGTGTGTTAATTTAAAATGTGCATGTGTTATATTAGTTAAAAAATTATAAAGATGTTTAAATTTAGTAAATTAATGTTAGTTAATAAATTGTCTTAAAACTTAAACTCTATTTGTCAGTCAATTCTTTTTATCAACTATTTTACCAATCCCTCTTACAATTCTTTTCACTACTAACTATGTATAATCTGTTAGTGATTACAAGTAAGTGAGCTAGTCTATGGGTAAAACTTAGGCATTGAGTTAGTGGCCATTGTTCAAAGTGTGTTATTTATTCATTCTTGAATAGATAACTGGTGCCTGTGTTTATACACAAACAAAAAAGTGCTTTAAGCATGGTGTTGAATTCAACAGCCGAGAAGAAGCTATGTCCTGGAAATTTAATGCTAGTTATATATTTTATAGATATTGTTTGGACATACATATTCTCTGAATATGTTCTTCTCTGGCTAAAAGACCGGTATTTCGATAGACCCATATCGAACCCGGTACAAATGGCTATACCAAACTTGGAGCTGGACCTAAGAAACAATAGTAATTAAATACTTTGTTTCTTGTTTGAAAATTTTTTATACAAAAGTTAAATTACATATGTAAAAGTGTTTTAATTTAAAAAAAAAGAATTGACCGAAAACTTTTTTTTCTTTAAATGAAAAGAGATTTAGGCTATTTACGTTATTTAAAATAAATCATTATGTTAAATCAAAGACAGTTAGATGTTTGGGCAGAGTTAAAGTGTTAAGATTGGGTAGAAAAATGGACAAAAGGGGTGGAGTCAGCATCTGTTTCCATCTTAGTAAGAAAAATAAATAAACAATAATAATATTCGATTTTGCAAAATATAATTTAAAAAAAAAAATAATAGCGTAACTATAAATAAAGAAATGGAGCCGGAAGAAAGCCCAATATATTTTAAAAATCCCCAGTTAGTGGAAAAAGAGAAAGAAGAAGTATCTGAGATGTGAATGATGATGAAAATGATGACGAATATGATGGAAGAAATGCGTCAAGAATTTAAACAAAGCCAGTTAGACCTCAAAGCAGAATTGAAAGAAGAAATTAGTCAGGTTAAAACAGAAATTAAAAAACTCAGAGGAGAAGTAAGAGAAATAAGATATGAAATTATAGGAAAAGTATAGAAAAATCAAACGATCGTAGAAGTAGATTTTGTCAAAGAAGGAAGTTGAGGTCATTAAAGAGATAGAAGAGTCAAATAGTGGTAAATATAGTAGTTTGGAAATAGAAATTGAATTAGAATCAGATAGTGTTGAGACAGATAAAGTGGAAACAAATGTAGATCAAGAAATAGAAGAGAGACATAAGTTCAAGTTAAAAGATAGTGTAGAAGTGTTTTTACAAAAATTTAAAAAGGTTAATGTAAAAGTTCATGTTTGTTTTAAATGGAGATTTAAAACAAAAAGAAAGTGTAGGAAAAATATTCATGATTAGGGAAAATACAGAGATCTGCAAAGCTTAATGGTTTTCTTATTTACAATGTTGAAAATAGAATGGAAAGGGAAAGAGATAAAGCAATAAATTTTAATCAAGGGAGAGATGTGAGAATATGGAGTATAATTTACATTAGTGAGTTAGCAGAAAGAAAGAAGGAACTGCCAGACATAGTTTTAAAGTTAGTAATAGGGACAGAATATTAAAGTAAACAAAAACAATAAGAACTGGAAATGGACAATGAGCATGAATATGATTATTCTACTGCAAATAGGTCTGATAAATTAAATCTGAAACTTCAATTTAAAACAAAAATAATAAATTAAAAATAAATGAACAAGGATAAATGAAATGATTTAAAGTAATAATAATAACGGAGGCTTCGTAAAATAAAAGATTTTTTTTTCTCCACGCACATATTAATAACGAAAAATGTTCGTAAATAAACGGGTCAAGTTAATGATTTAAAAGTAAAGTTTGTAGGTTTAAATAAATGAGTAAGATAATGGAAATATGTAGGGTATAAATAAATTGTTTAAAATAATAATAATAAAAAAATCTTCAATAAAATAATAAAGAAAGACTCGTAATAAAGTAAAATAGTTTTTTCTAATTATACGCATGTAAATAAATAAGTTAAAATAATGTGAAATAATGTTCGTAATGGTTTGAAATAATTTTGTAAGATTAGATTAATATAAATAAATGTTTAATATAATGTTTATGTTGATTTAAAAATAATATTGGAATGTTAATAAATAATAATATAAACAATATAAGTTGTATTAAGAGTGTAAGGATTCAAAATTAAAAAGAATGAGGGTAGTATAGAAATGTTTTAGTTAATGATATGTTTAAAACTGTTGACTGGATAAATTTTAGTACCTGTAATGGATTGGCAGGGATCATTCCTCTTTTAAAATGCACATTGGGGACAATTCTGCATAAGCCGCAAGTCACTTTTCCAGGGGAGAATCCCCATATCTCGTACCTTGTTTCAAAGCGTAAGTTGGAAATGGACAGTTGAAAATTCCTGCCATTCACATCGACCTCTTTTTAGTCAAAGTCCGATCAAGAGAATCAGCAATCATTTTCCAAAGTGAAAAATGGAAATGGACAGTGGAAAATTCCTGCCATTTGCAGTGACCTTTTCTTAGTCAAAGTCCAGTAGAAACCCGGCAAATGAAGCTTCATTTTTCATATGTATAAGTCAGTATAAGTCAGCGAATCTGCCTCTGCTTCGTTTCCAAAGAATCCCTGTGTAACAAAATTAGTTTGTTCTCGTGGTCAATATCCAGGACTTAGAACATTGTAAACAATGTTACCAGCATCAAAAGAATAAAAGTATCATTGAAGATTGCCCTTAGTAAGGAAAGTAAAAGATATAAAAAAGGCAACCTTAGAAAAACAGTAAATATTTGGAATTAAGATTTAAAGTTGTCAGAGATAAAATGGTCAAAAATGACGCATTTTACTCTCAAACAGATATGGTGTAATGTACCAATATTGAAATTGGCACATATTAATTTTATTTTAAAAATATTAAAAATAATAAATAACTTCTAAAAATCTAAAAGGTTTCTTTAGTAAACAAAATCAGTTTGCTGTCAAAAGTAAAATTAAAAAATCAGAGTTTTAAAATAAAAATCTTTCATAAAAGTTTTTAAAATAAAAGTTAGAAAATAATTGATTAAAAATGGAGAGGGGGAGTTTTTGTTAGAAAAGTTAAACTAAAAGTTTCATAAAAGGGAGTAGAGTATTTTATTATTAGTTCAATATAATTTAAAGTGTAAAAAAAATACAATCTCTTTTCATTTGAATTAAAGAAAAAGTAATCTTAAAACTAGTTATATATGTGTGATTGTAAATAAATAAAAAAATGTATGCGTAATAAATATTAAAATGAAATAAAAGAAGATTATCATTAAAAAACACGGCAATGGCTATTAATTATAATGTAAAACAACATGTTTGTGATGGCTATTACTAATTAAACGATCTTCCAAAACATGTTGTCAAAGGATTATCAAAGGAATTTCGACAACAGATATTGCCGGAGAATATCAAAAAGAAAAACACTTTGCAGGTATAAATAGTAAAATTTTATCGGATAATCAGTTCAGTTCAGAAATTAATTGAGTCAGTTAAGTCAAGAGAGGACAATCAGTTGAGTTAATTGTATCCAGAAACAAAATGCAGTGCTGAGCAGCTTTTGGGAACATATGTTTTTCTCCATAGCCTGAAGTCTGATAAAAACAGCAAGATCTGCCTGTGAAATAATGTCAGCATAACAACTTGGAAATCTCCATCAATATCTAATTGTCTCCAATAGTAATAATTGTGAATAATAAGGAAACTCATCAAGAAAACATCCCAGCCGGCTGGGAGTATTCGTAATGGAAATATTCTCACCTAAAGCAGTAACCAAATAAAACAAAGTTCTACATCTACATTCAAAATCCTAGGTAAAAATATTTCATATTCTTATTTTTATAATAGCCATTGCATTGCATTAATTCGTAAAGCCTCCAGAGACAAGTAATTTGAATGCTATAAGCATGCATAAAATGAACTATTGATGTGTGTGTTTGTGAATGCTATATGATTTTTATAAACATCAAACATTATTTATGCTTTTCATAAGATATATATTATAGTGTGTTAATTTAAATGTGTATGTGTTATATTAGTTAAAAAATTATAAAGATGTTTAAATTTAGTAAATTAATGTTAGTTAATAAATTGTCTTAAAACTTAAACTCTATTTGTCGGTCAATTCTATTTATCAACTCTTTTACCAATCTCTCTTACAATTCTTTTCACCACTAATTATGTATAATCTGTTAGTCATTACAAGTAACTGAGCTAGTCTATGGGTAAAACTTAGGCATTGAGTTAGTAGCCATTTTTCAAAGTGCGTTATTTATTCATTCTTGAATAGATAGCTGGTGCCCATGTTTATACACAAACAAAAAAAAGTGCTTTGACCATGGTGTTGAACTCAACAGCCAAGAAGAAGCTATGTCCTGGAAATGTAACATTTGTTATATATTTTATAGCTATCATTTGGACATACATATTCTCTGAATATGTTCTTCTCTGCCTAAGAGACCGGTGTTTCGAACGAACATATTTCGAACCTGGTACAATATATATAAATATATATGCCCAATTTTATACAATATAATGTATTTTAATAGAAAGCAGCAATATATTTTGTTCATTGCTATATGGAAATTCACTGAAATACATCAAAGATATCTCAAGAAAAAATAATATTTATACGATTTTATATCCATGTTTATATCAGTTTAAAGTAATTAAATTAAAAGATATATATCTGGTTACTTTGTCTATGATGTACATATATCAATGAAGTGATATGTGTTTTAATTTAAGATTTTAAATGCTGTGTTTTAGAATTTTTTGTTGTTGTTCACCTTACAAATTATTAAACCAAATTAAATGCAATTAACTTTTTTTTGCACAATTAATTTGTAACAATCTTAACAGAAAACAAGGCATTGTCCATTGCAAGATTGTTTTTCTCTGGTTTGACATTTTTCGATCTTTGGGCCCATTTTTATCAATTGGTGAATCTTTAATGATATTATTTAAGACAAACATCAACAACTACACTTCTACAAGGAATTCTTTTTTTTTCAATAGTTTTGAATAATGTCTATGGTTTGTTGCCAAGTTTTTTTAATTTACATATCCTGTTACTGATTTACATCATCTACTATGCCACACTTTTTGTGTGGATATATATATTTAATGGGCTAATATTTAGAGATCCAACATTGGTTTTTTTTTTAAAAGTTTACAGCAGAAATATATTGTTGAAGTCCGAAATTTGCCTAAACTATTATCAAACACAAAATAGAATGCTTAATATTTATTTCTTTGCCTTTTTACAAGTTTTTAAATTTTATTTTTGTCAATATAATTTTAAGTTTATATATATATATATATATATATATATATATATAATATTATATATGACAAAATATATATATATATATATATATATATATATATATATTGTGACCTTCTAGGTTGGCACCAGGAAGAAATGTGGGAAGTTCACATTTGTGTTGACAATGGTTAAAGATAGTTATCTGAGAAAAATGAATTGTGATGTAATTTGCTAGTTAAAATTAGGATTTAAAAATTAAAACTGTAATTGGGTGTACTGATTGGTAGAGTTTTGGATTATATATATTTGGTAGTAAAAGAGGAGGATGATCAACATCAGGGATGTTTATATGTAGTAGAAAAATTTACATGTCATAATAAGCAGAAACATAGATATATTATTAATTAGAATTTTCTCTTCTATATTTTATTTATTATTTACTAATTATGTATGGCTCATAATCTTATATTTAAAACGATAAAGATTATTTGTATATTAGTGAATAACATTTGTAAATTAATATTTGATATTTTTTTTATTTCTTATGTTTATTCCATTCAAATATTGTATTGTTAAAATTTTATAAGGAAAAATTCTGGCACATTTCCAAAGTTGATTGTAATAAGAAACACAGAGGGTGTGAGTAGGGAGAGACAAAAAGTTTAAATCTTGAAGGAAAGTATATAAAAAATTCCAAGAAGAAGATGTAAAAAAAAAAAAAACTTTAAAGAATCAATAACTCTCTAAGAGTATTAGAACAAATAAAAAAACATTGAGAGGATTCTAATAATATACCTATGGAGAATTTTCTATTATACTAATGGAATAATATAAAAATGAGGAGATAACCCCCACCCCCAGAGAGAAGCCAGCTCCAAATTTCTATCAAATGATCCATATTCACTACCTTTAAAATACCTGGATGTTATGTAAGCTAAGTAATTATGATTTATTTTAAAGTATTACCAAAAATAAATAATCTCAGAATCACAAAATTGTTTAAAATAAAGCTAGCTAAAATTTTCTTATTAAACGCTATAATTAAACACTTGATTTTCAATTTTAAGAATTTTCTATCAATATTCTGCAAAATAAAATTTAAAATGAAAGAGTTTATCAATTTAATCTTATATCAAGAGGATAATTTTATACTGTATAACTTTGCTATTCACGCATATATTGAAACGGTTACACCTGTTTCACCTATTATCTTTGATAATAGTATATATTTGTTGTACTCAGATGGCGTGTATTTCTTAAATTTTAAAAACTTTGTGTTTGTAATATAGCAGGATATGTGCGTATATAATCGTCCTTACTAATTATAAATATAAGATTATAGTCTCAAATATTTATATACGAGCATATTCCATTAGATTTGTTAAAACTGAAATAAACATAACTGTATAATTAAAATTTATCTATATAGCAGCATAATAAGTTAAATTTATAATATTACTTATTTTTCAATATTCTTTCTCAATAATTATTTAAGTCAGTATTTATTTTAAATAATTTCCAAGTTTTCAATTCTTTTGTTTGCTTAAAATTACAAGCAGAAAGTTTTATCAGTTTTAACACTTCGTTCTAAAAATAAATCTTTGGCCAAAATTTGACCTATTTAAAAATTATAACCAAGACCAATTATAATATTCAGTCAGGCATAAATCTATACAAAATCTATACAAATTGCTTGTGACCATTCTCTTAAAAATATATCTTTTAAAACTGACGTCAATTAAAACAATAGAGTCTTACCAAGTCCAGATTTAGATATACTTAATATTTTTACTAACTGGATATTTGGTTAAAGGCTAGTTTGAACTAGTCATCTTGTGATGTGGCATGACTCAAAGTAGGAGGTTACTACTGTCAAAAATATAGCATAAAAAGGGGCCCAAATAGCCATCAAATCCTCTAACCTACACTCTTCCATCATCTATCATCATCCGTGTTAAAATTTTGCTGTTGCTGTGAAAATTATATTTGCTGCCGAAATTATTTCCGAAGACCACAGAGCTGAAGTTCAGTAAGAAAGCTGTTTCTGCCGTTTTAAAAAGCTAAACCTTAGAAAACTACCATCCAAGCTGCTACCAAGATGACCGTTGGCTAGAAGACAAAGAGACAGCCGTTTGCTCTTCCACGAGCGGCTACCGATGACAGAAAACCTCCACCATGCCCATCACAGTAAGAAAGAAGCTGTACCTGAGAGACCAGAGAGTTCCTGACCAGAGAAATGGGGAAAGCTGCCACAGAAATAAATTTGCGGAAGTTACATCCAGACTAAAACCTAAGAGAAGCCCAGCCTGACTGAATATAGTGAGAAGCACGTGGAAACAATGCCTTAAAAGAGACTTTGCCGGTAAATCCTTTCTGAAATATTAAATCTCATAACTAAAACGTATTCTAAATGAAAGCTAGCTAACTAAATCACATAATTAATTATATTTTCTAAATGTTCAATTAAAATGTTTATCTTAAATCTGTTTAAATCTTAGAACACTCTTCAAATTCTTGCTTGATCATTAATAATTTTAAGTAGTCCTTGATCATTAATAATTTTAAGTAGTCATTGATCATTAATAATTTTAAATAATCCTAAATGTCTAGTTTCTATAAAACCATACAAGAAATTCATTTCTAAATTATAAATCTTATTGATTGTTTATGCAATTTATTCTTATGTCATCTATCTATAGTTTTAAGTTCATGTTTATTGATTTATGCTGTGTTTTTATCAGAACGGAGTCTTGTGTGTTAATAAATTATCGGGGGGAGGGGAGTGAGTAATCACTTTTAGTATACCAGAGTATTGCGATATAAAGAATATAGTCAAGACTCCTTTCTGAAATAAAACTAATATTTTGTGCTAGAGTGAATCGGTATTTATAATGCCCGAACCAGTTATTTAAAATCTTTTTGCTAAAGTTATTTAAAAATGTATATTTAGCGTATATTATTTAAAGCGCATCTTTTTCTCAAGTTATCTAGAATGAAAATGTTTACTAAAGTTAGTTAAAACGTATATATTACGTATATTATTTAAAACTCAGATTGTGCCCAGATTAATTAAGAATTATATTTGCGTAAATGATTTAAAATATGTATTTTGCCAGTTATCTGAAAAAGTATATTTTACGCAAGCTATTTAAAATGTAGGTTTGCATTCGCTATTCAAAACATTTTGCATTATTAGTAAGATCTATTTTGTCGAATTATTTAAGATGAGTAATTTATTTAAAAATCAATAATTTGCGTGAGCTATTTTAGAACTCATATTTTATTATTTAAAAATCAGTGATATTAGATGCGGTTATACTACATATAACTAATGTTCTCAGTTCTAGAAAATCTTAAGTTCATTTAATTAGAGAATAAATAGCTATGCAGAGAAACCTTAAATCAGATTCTCATTATCTCCTTTATCATATAATTTAATAAGCTCATTTATGAACTGACCAGTGGTAGTAGCACTGAAGAAGCTAAGATTTTGGCGTAATTAATTTATAAAATATTAATTTAGCGTTGCGAATGTATTGCTAATTTGCATAAATATGCACATCTACTTGCTATGTATATAATGGCCCATCTCAAGATTGTTCAACGTCCAGTCACGCCTCGAAAGTTTAGGCCACTGCGACATTCTTCGTATTTCATCAAGTCACGCCTCGAAAGTTTAGGCAAATGTGACAGTTACTCGTACTTAACGGAACCAAAGCATTTCCAAAAGGCTCATAAGCCATTCTTCTGTTCACTTAATTAAAAGGCCTCTTCCATTATAGCAAGCAGATCGGTTAGGGAACCGTTTACTAGGTAATAAACCCCATTAAGAATGCATTCGAGTCGCACTTATCTGATACTCTAGTTTCTAACGCACTAGAATCTAACGTTCCACTGCCATCACGTCTCAGTTCAACTTCCCTAGAAAGTAACTTCGGCTTTGATCCGAACTAGAGTCTGATTTAATGTGTTTATCCGTATAACAATTATATATCACGCAAATGTCTCTATAATATGATTTTGAATATATTTATAATATAATCTTAAACTTAGTAACTATAATATAAACTCAAACTTAGTAACAATGATATAAACTTAATATAATCTCTATCATTCATCAATAAATCTATCACTCTAGCTAACTATAACCGATTTCAAATATAAAACATAGCATGAATTAGAACATGAAAGATGACATAAGCTTATTAAAAAGTCATGCTTTGTAATATTATTTTATAACCCTGAGCATTCACACATTGCTTTGAGATATTATTGTATAACCATGATAACCCACTCATTGCTTTGTAATATTATTTGATAATCCTGAGAATCCACTCATTGCTTTGTATTATTATTTGATAACCCTGAGAATCCACTCATTGCTTTGTATTATTATTTGATAACCTAGAGAATCCACTCATGACTTTGTAATATTGTTTTATAATCCTAGTGTTCACTCACCTGCGTGTGAGCTAGCTATACACAACTTGCTATGCGTCAATATTTATTAAATGTTATATTAAATTTATGAAATATAAATTTGTCTCAGTCTCATTACTTGCTCATTATCTTATGAATCACTAGTTAAGTTTTATAATAGAATATGTAATAAGGGGGGAATGTCTCATGTTTTACTGCTTTGCTATTGCTGGAACGTGATCAAAGAGATATCGAGTGTAACCTCAGGCATGTCATTCGCGATGGGTTGACTTGGAAGCACGAGTGAGAGAGTTAAGGTATGATCAGACGTAGGGTATTACTATCCCGACTTGGTCAGCTTTTGGTTCTCTGGCTTGGACTCTCAGTCTGTTGAGCAAATGTACAAACCTGACCATTACAATATAATAAAATAATTCCAATGCATGCAAATGTTATTATAATCCCTATCATGGAATTCTAAGATAAAAAAAGACTATTGTCATTCTTAACAAATTATGCTTTAACAATCGGATAGACATTTTTTTTATGTTATAATTTACTGTTGTCTTTGAAATTGATATGTATGTTTCTTTCAACTTTCAAATTTTTTAAAAAAAAAACTTAACATATAATGATGGGATATTGATAAGTATTTTTTGTTATTGATTACAACAGATGTACAATCAATTTTTTTTGTTTTCTTTTAAAAAAAAACAATGTAACTTCATATTATTATAATATGATAATCTATTATTTTGTATGATCTAGAAATTATATTATAGGTGATTATAGATATTCAGATGTGTGCGTGATGCTATAAATTATTATTTTAAAAAAATTGTATTTATTATGCTTTAATTTTGTTAATTAAGTTTATTTAAAATAAATAAAGAATTAAAACCTTGTCTGTTATAAGTTTGTTTATGTAGAAAGTGTATTGGGTGTAGTTGGAGGTAGAAATGGTCAAGGGATGATTAGATTATTTAGATTGAGTTTGGAGATATTATTTAACCCTCACGTATATAGGTATAAGTGTATGGTTATTGTTTTCCCCTGCCTTTCTTTATTTTTGTATAGTTAATGTTAGATGATATACACTGGTTATAACAGATAAGTGTTGTATAAATTTTTATAATATGTATAAAAAATGATTGATTTATGGCATCATCCAAGTTCTATAAATAAGCTAATAAAAAGTGTGTTTTAAAAATACATTATATTTAAAAAGCACACATATTCAAAAATATATGATTCATATATTAAATATTAGTCAATTTTGATTTTACTGTAGAAGAAGTGTAATTAGTTAGAAAGGTGCATAAATAATATATATATTGGTACGCTCTCTATGTGCATTTTTGTAACTACAAGCTTATTAAAAGTAATGTCACGTTATATATGACTTGCTTTTTTAATTATTATAATATATATATATATATTTATTTTGTCTTGTATTTTTTTAATAAATGTTTTATTGAATTAAGAGCCCATATGAATTGCTTGATTATATATATTCGATTCTCCTTTTCCACCCACACACATATATACTTAACATAGCATAGCCCTGGAATATATAAATTTGCCAGTATAAGTCGAGTTTTATTTAATTTGTCTGGAGTTGATAAATCTCAGTATTACAATGCCAATAATATATTTTACTTTGATTAGAATAGATGGTGATGTGGATATAAAAGGTACCCAACCCTCATCATTATCTATCCTATACTAAATATGATAATTGATAATTTTGCAATAGTTTTGTAATTGAATAAATGTGTGGCATATGACTAAATTAGTGTTACAGAATTGTTATCCATAAATGTTTTATTACTCTTATTTGCATTCTATATGAAGACCATATCCTATAACCTCAACTGAGCTAAGTGATAGAATACTTACAATATAAGATTTAAATAAGTTTAAAAGCAATTTACAATTATAAATTTTATTCTATCTTGTATAGACTTGGCACCTGGGCATTTATAAATATAAAGTGAATAAGTGAAGAAGACAGAGGTTACAGGGTGGATTAAGTGGCTTGCCCAATGTGGATGCTTCAACATTTATGGGTTAAATGCTCGATATATTTATGAGTTAAATGGTTGCACAATGATTGGTGATCAATTCATCTTTGTTCGTATGTGTATTTTGTTATTTATTGGAGATTATATATTATACCTTCTATTATGAATGGCACACAATGTGGCAGCATCATTAGTTAATGATAGTGGAGTGGAATAACAGCCAGCATATTGGATTTGATTGATGATTATTGTAGATAGGGTTAAGTGGCGACTAACGTGGATGGCTCGATATATACATAGAGGCCACAGCTGCCAAGGGTTTAAATGACTGTCCAATTGTGGGATCTTGATTATTTAAGTCTCATATCTTTTAGAGTGTTTATATTTTTGTTGATATATATTCGCATATACCTGAGATGAGAAGTAATCCAGGGCCATTAGAATTACTTTATTCCTGTTTTAAATATAGAGTTATTACAAAATTGGTTCCAAAATAAAATCAAGTTGGCAGTGTTCTTATTCAAGGATTTTTTTTTATATCAATCTGGAAGATTAATAGAAATGTTTGATAAAAAGGAACTAGGGGTAAATGGAGCATTAACTAAGGTTTGAAATAAGCCAATTAGAGTTTGAAATAAGCCAATACCAGAAAGATGTGTAGTAGATATATTAATGTCAGATGTATAGATTAAAAAACATTTTTTAGATGAAATAAATAAATACAGCCATGAAACAGCTTAATTTCAATTTTATAGCTATATAAATATCACAACTTATAGTAAATGTTAAAGTTGATAGCATTTGTTTATATATATATATATTGCTTGTCAATGAAATATAGCATTGATGCCAGATAAGCATAGAATTATTGATGGTGTTAAATTATAAAGTAATAATGTTGTTCATATTCGGAACATTTCTGTTATAGAAAGTCTATAATTTTGAAGGTTAAATAGCATACTTGATTGTTGGAGTTTTGTTGGTTGTATTGCAAGTTTTGGTGATGGATGGAGAATTTTTGTTATTGTCTTAAGTATATGGTGTATTCATGTCACTGGTGACTGATTGTTCTCATTCACTGCTCCAACCCAAATTATGATATCAGTTGTAAGTTATCATGAAGCAGTTAACAGTAGTCCTGCCATGATTTTGCCTCTAAGACTCCAGAGAGAGCAAGGCATAGTTCTTTCTAATATATATGTAATATTTGTCTCTAAGACTCCCAAAGATGAGCAAGACAATATTTTATAAATAGCCCCTAAGACTTGGATGTAAGCAGGGCATTGTGATAGTGTTTGTAGTAAAATATTATGGGTTGTGGTAGCTTAGAGTGATTAAAATGGGATGATCATCAGAGTGTTCATGGAGCATTGTATGTTTTGAGAGCAGTGATGGAATTCTTTTATCTATTTCAAAATTGTGAACTGCTAATAATTCTTTTGGCTGTCAGTATCTGTTGGATCTTTAGAAGAATGGATGAATATATAACTTGAATATATAGCTCATTCTTAAAAGGCTATTTTCTATATTCTTATGCAAAGGTTGGCATTTACCATATTTAAGTAAAAATTGTATATCAGTTGTCATAGTAAATGCATGTCATCATTAATTTTATTTTGGTTATAAATTTTTTTTTGGGGGGTTATAAATGCTGGTTATAATATTTGAATGCACCTAACACAGCATAAAAATAAATGAACATGTTTAAATCATTTTTGATCTTTTATCAGTAATTTGAATTGGTGTAGTTTATAATATAACTATAGTGGATCATGTAAAATTTAATTTATAATTCCAGCTATGTTTAGATTAATGTTATCTAGTGAAAACTTAATGTCTTCTTGCCTATGTGTGTGTGGAAAATCGAACATTATATGGGAAAATAAAATTGTGAAAATTTTATGTCATTTTAGGTAGTGATGGTGAATTTGAATTGTTGGTTTGGTGGAGGTTGAAAGCTGGTAAACCTTATTTTCTTAAGTAGTATTAATAAATTTTTAAGAGATTATAAAATGGAAGAGTTTAGTTTATACGATAGTTTGGGTGGGTCTCAAGAGACACCATCTCCAGACATGGCTGCATTGTCTCCTGACCTTGAATCAGGAAATGAAGCTATAGATATGTCATATGGAGAGTCTAGTAAGATAAAAGATACTATTCCTAAAACCATAGATGGTGACCTGCTAATGTGGTTCAAAGAGATGTTTACAAAATTAGAGTTAGGTCAAACAGAATTAAAATCAGAACTAAAAGAACTAAAGTCTGGTCAAGTAGACTTAAAGTCTGGTCGAGTAGAAGATAGAAAAAATGCAAAAGAGTTGTTAGTAGAATTAAAATCAGAATTAAAAAAAGAACTGAAATCTGGATGAGTAGAAGATAGAGAAAAGTCAGAAGAGTTGTTTGTAGAATTGAAGTCAGAACTAAAAGAAATAAAATTGAATCAAGATAATTCAGAGGAGAGGATGGCAGAAATAAAATTGGAGGTTTCAGAAATGAAGTCAGAAATGGTAGAAATAAAAGCTAATACAGTTAGGCAGATGCAAGTTTTGGAAAAGAAAGTAGAAAGGCAGATATCAGAGATGAAGGAGGTGAAAGACACTATTAAGGATCAAGCATCTAAATTAGAAACTGTAGAGATAAATGTCTATGGTCAATTGCATCAAATGAAGTTAGAAAGTGATAACTCAGTATTACAACTTTGAGAGGAGATTAAAAATTTTTTTAGTAAAACCCAAATCATGGTAAAAGATAAAGAATTTGAGTATATTCAAGAGAAATTTGAACAATTTCAGGAAGAATTCGGGGTCATTAAACAAGTTGTGGAAAGATGTCAGGATAATGTTGATGACAATATTTTAAAGACTCAAGGCCAGTATAGTGTTGACCCAAATGGTTAAAAAGTTTGAAAATAGAAGAAGCTGTACAAGCCATGGGGCTAAAGCTAGTGGAAGTGAATGAAAGATGTCAAAATTTAAGAAAAGAAGTAGATAGTGTAAGGAGTGATATAGTTAAACAGGGTGTATTAGACAAGGTTGAAGAAAAGCTACATGAGTTTGACTGTAAGTTACAGAATCACCAATTAAAATTTTCTACAAGGTCAAAAAAAAGCTAAATGAGTTTGACTGTAAGTTACAGAATCACCAATTAAAATTAGAAAATTTTATGCAAGAAAACATAAGTCAGGAGCAGAATGAAAAGACCGAAATAAGGATTCCAGAGATTATGGAAACAGATGTTACTGAGGTTAAAGAGGTCTGTGGTTACCTAACATACCATTGTTCTGAGGAGTTATTAAAAGATTCTAGTCTTAATAAGGCATATTCAAATAATTAAAGTTTAAATAGAGAAAAAAAATAATTATGGGAAGAATTCATGGGATTTTATGGCCCTTAAATTTTTGTCTGTTAAACCTTTTAAGTGAGATCATATGGAGAATCCACATGAGTTTCTGCAAAACTTAGAGGAGTTGTTTGCATTATTCCCCTTATCAGAAGAGGAAAAGATTGCTATTACTAGCAATCATCTATACTCTTCATCCAAGGACTGGTGGCAGTCATTATTTGAGAGGCCACATAATTATGGGGATTTTAAGTACCTATTATTAAATAGCATTTGGGGGAAGATAAGCAAGACAACTTGAGATGTCAAGTATCGGAGGAAAGATATAATCATATAAAAGGTAGTTATACTCAATTTTTTAGAAAGCAAGTCATCAAATTGAGAACTCTTACTGCATACCTTTTGTCCAAACAACAAATAGTTAGGGTATTGCACCATAATATGCCGAGACATATCAAACAAGTCTTGATAGCATTGGACCGACAAACGATTGAAGAAGTAATTAATGTTTTAGACTCAATAAAGATTAGTGATCAGGGAGGAGATGCTAAGACCAAGATTAATAAAGAACATAGCCCAAATATCAATAGCATTGGACCAACAAACTATTGAAGAAGTAATTAATGTTTTAGACTCAATAAAGATTAGTGATCAGGGAAGAGATGCTAAGACCAAGATTAATAAAGAACATAGCCCAAATATCAATAGCATTAGTATCCTAGATAGGCCATGGTGGAATCAAGGCAGAGATATTCAAAGTAGGAGTAGATATAGAGGTAGGCCTCCAATTCAGGGTAGGCCATGTTATAATCTTTACCCATGCATGGGAAGAAAAGACAATGGTAATATGCCATCCACAAGTGAGATAAGAATCCTTAAAAGGGATGAAACCACTATTAAGAAACTTGGAGCATTAAACCAATAGGGACTTCAACGGTATGTTCCTCACTTTGGGGCCCTATTCATAGAGATTTTGGGAACACCATAGGATAGTTAATTAACACTCTTGACTTTGATGTTGAGCACTGGGAATATGAAGGTTTGCTTGAACCTCCCATTTCATATAGTTGTCCAATAATTCAGATTACCATTTTGGGGCTAGTTGTGGATGCTTTGGTGGATTCTGGTAGCCAAGCTTCTGTAATTTCAGAGGAAATGTATGTGAAAATTATGCAAGTTGACCATTCAATTCCTACCTTACCACTTAAATCTCTTCAGGTAACCCTTGCAAATGGAAGGAAGGTAAAGTTGACAAATAAACAGATTTTCATTACTGTTAAGATTAATAACTTAGAGCTTACGCATGTATTCTTGATCATGCCTGGACTGGTTCATGGGGTCATAATCGGCTCAGACTTCATGACCCTTAATCATTGTTCAATTAATTATGGTGACCACACTTTTATGTGCCAAGAGGAGATTTGCACTCTCATAGGAGATTTCATTAGTCAGGATAGTCAATTGATAGCTATCCTGGAGACATCAGTTGTTGTAAATATAAAGATGAAGTTAGACCGTTCTGGTATCATAGGATCAGAATACTATGAACCCTTTCAATTGTTGCTTCAGTATAAATTTACCTTTTCTAAAGTACCCGGCATTATCAAGGGATATATTCATAGGATCAAGCTCAAGAATAATGAATCTTTCAAACAATACAGCTATCCTATCCCGCACCAATACCAGACAGAGGTCCAATGACAGATCCAAAAGATGCTTGATTGGGAAATTATTAAGGTTGGTCCTTCACCATATGTAAATCCTCTCGTTGTGGTGAAAAAGAAAGATGGTTCTCTTCAAGTGTGCTTGGATGCACATACCCTTAATAAACATACTATACCTGAATGTGTTATTCCAATGCCAGTACAAGAATTGTTGCTTGGGTTTCAGGGAAGGAGAGTCTTTTCAACATTTAATCTAACTGCAAGCTATTGGCAGATTCCATTACATCTCAAGGATCAGCAATATACGGCTTTTTGTCATCAAGGCTATTCGTATATGTTTCAGAGGATGCCATTTGGTCTGATTAATAGTGGGGCAGGCCTGATCAGATGTTTGAATGCAATCTTTTTTCAGAAACTCATAGAATTTATAGTCATCTATGTCGATGACATTGTTATCACATCGGATGATCTAACCCAACATTTTGAACACTTGAATTTATTTTTTTCAGAATGCTCACTTCATAACATTAAGGTCAATCTTGAGAAATGCACCCTAGTGGCTGGAGAAATATCTTTCCTTGCCTATGTAATTAATAGTCAGGGAATAAAACCTCATCCCGATGAAATATCTGCAATTCAACAATTTCCTACACCCAAATCTAAGAAACACTTGAGGTCATTTTTGGGACTGTGTAATTATTACCATCATTTTTACAAGAATTTCTTGTATGATACCCTCCATTTATCTATATTATTAAAGAAATATGAACCCTGGGTTTGGACTAAAGACCATGATGGGGAACTTCAAGTTATTAAGGATAAGTTTTTGAAGACAGTTATACTTGCATATCCAGACTTTCAGAAGGAATTTTAGCTTCAAAGTGACAGCAGTGGGTTTGGACTAGGAGTCATACTATACCAACTAGATAATTACAGGAAACCACAGGTTCTTTGTTTTTTGAGCTGACACTTGAAGGGACCAAAACTAAACTACACTATGACTGAATGGGAGGCTCTGGCCATTATCTGGGGGCTCCAAAAACTGAGGCAGATCTTATTGGGATCTCAAGTAACTACTATCAGACCATAGAAGCTTAGAGTTCTTAAATAGAAGTTATTTACATAATGACAGGCTGATTTGTTGGAGATTATACCTTCAGCAGTTTTCCTAGCGGATCATTTATTATTCTGGTTATAATAACACTGTTGCTGACATCTTAAGTTGCTATCCCATTACTATAACATATCAGAATCCATGTACTGAAAATATTATTATTTGTAATTTGACCGCATTACTGGAGGACAAAATAACTAAGAGTTATAAGGATTTACCAACATTACAAGTACAGGACAATGAATTAAGGAGAATAATTGGTGTGTTTGTTAACTCTGCCAATATGAATGAAGAGAAAAGATATGTCGAAAGGGTTAAGGCTAAATACAAAATGAATGATGGAATTTTACTGAGAAAATTAGATGGGACTGAGGGTGATTTATGTAGGGTGATGATTCCAGCATGTTTAGTGGATAAATTATTATATTATGTTCATTGTAATTATGGTCATTTTGGGGTACAAGAATACAGCCAATTATCAAAGAACATTTTTACTTCCAGAACATGACGAAACGTATCATGAATAGATTGAAGGATTGTGAGATCTGCTTAAAGACTAAATACCAAAACAAAACCTTGGTGGGAACAGTACTTCTCATTTTGCCTAATCAACCAAATGAATTACTAGCCCTAGACTTTTATGGACCCCTTCCTCCTTATAACCACCAAAAGTTTATTCTTGTAACTTACAATGTATTTTCAAAATTTGTTTTAGCTTTTACAGTCCCAAAGGCTGATGCCAAGAATGTCATGAAACACCTGGATATGTCACAATTTATTGTAGTAGGTAAGCCTACATCTATTCTCACTGATCATGCCACCACTTTTATTTCAGACTATTGAAAAAAATGGTATCAAAAGAAGAATATTCAGCACATCATGTGTTCCATATGCAACCCACAGTCCAATCCTAGTGAAAGGATCATGTGAAAACTCAGTTGATTATTCCAGGTATATGTAGGTGGAGACCACAGGCAATGGGTGCGTCAATTGCCACAGATTATACATTATATTAATGTTACAATTAATGAATCCACAAAAATGTCACCAATTCATTTACATTTTGGTAAAGTGGAATCCTTATTAATTAAAGCCCCTTTGCCCCCTGTTCAAGAGAACATTGATGTATCACATGATTTGACACTAGCCCCAGCCAATCTTAAAGAGATGGGTGATAAGCACATTCACCATCATAGCGCTAGCTCTCATTGTTTCAAAATTCATGACAGCATAATGATCAGAACTCCCCATGTTAGGAATCTTAAGAAGCACACTTTTTGGAAATTTCTTAATCTCTATGAAGGTCCCTAGGAGATAATGAAACAGGTGGGAGAAAATGCATTTTTACTTTCTACACCTGAAGGAATATGAGGAACCTATAATGCTCACAATTTGGTTCCATGTCCTGCAAGACATCATTAATAAAAGTTATAAGTATTGTTCAATATAGAATTTAGTTATTTTTTTTCTTTTGCTTATTTAATGTTTTAAAATATAATAGGAACAAGTGTTTATAAAAGCATTAAATGTTTTTATTGTTGTATGTTTATTTGACAAACATAATTTTCAAATTGAGGAAAGATCTTAATGTAAAATTTAATGTGCTATTAATATTGATTGTAGTTTATCCAATTCATTTTTCTTTCATAAGAGGGAAGGATTGTAACCTTCCAGGTTGGCACCAAGAAAAAATATGGGGAAGGTCACATTTGTACTAACAAGGGCTAAAGATAATTAGCTGAGAAAAATGAATTGTGATATTAATTTCATATTTAAATTTGAGTATTAGGAAAATTAAACTTAAATTGTGATGTAATTTGCTAGTTAAAATTGGGATTTTAACAAAATTAAAATTTTTAAATGGGTATATTGATTGGTGGAGTTTTGGACTATATGTTTAGTGGTAGATGTTTGTGTATAGTAGAGGATTTACGTCATAATAGGCAGATGTATAAATTTATTATTAATAAGAATTTTCTTTTTTATATTTTATTTATAAGTTACTGATTATATATTGTCTTAGAATCTTATGTTTTAAAAAAAATGATTAAGATTATTTGTACTAGTAAATAACATTTTTAAAATTAATAATTAATATTTAATATTTTTTTTATTACTATGTTTATTATATTCAAATATTGTATTGTTAAAATTTTTATAAATAATATTTCTGGCAAGCTTCCAAAGTTGATTGTCATAGAAACACAGAGGGTGTGAGTGAAGAGAGACAAAGAATTTAAAAACTTGAAGAAAGTAAAAAAAAATTTCCAAGGGAGAAAATGTAAAAAAATCTTAAAAGAATCAAAAAAAACTCTCTAAAAAATTACAACAAATATAAAAAATCAATCGTATCCAAATTATCTCTCATATATTTCCATAAATGCTCCATATCCCAAACAACCGCAGTATTACTTTTGAATTAATACTGCGGTTGTTTGGGAAATATAAAAAAACATCACAAGGATTCTAATAATATATTTATGGAAAATTTATTTTATACTACTGGAGTAATAAAACCATGAAGACATAAACCCAGAGGGAAATCAGCTCCAAACTTCTGTTAAATGATGGTTTAAATTCACTACCTATAAAATACCTGGATGTCACATAAGATAAGTAATTATTATTTATTTTAAACTATTGCCAAAAGTAAATAATATTAAAATGACAAAATTATTTAAAGTAAAGCTGGATAAATTTTTCTTGTTAAATGCTAGAATCAAACGCTTAATATTCAATTCTAATCATTTTCTATCAATTGTCTGCAAATTAAAAGTTAAAATGAAAAAGTTATCTACTTAATTTTATATCAAGAAGATAATTTTCTATTGTATAACTTTGCTATTCGTGTATATATAGTGAAGTAATTTCAATGCATGCAAATGTTATTTTTAACGCCATCACAGAATTCTAGGATAAAAAAAAACTCTTATCATTCTTAAAAAATTATGCTTAACAATTGGATAGACATTTTTTTTATGTTATAATTTTCTGTTGTCATTAAAATTAATATGTATGTTTCTTTCAACTTTCAAATTTTTTTTAAAAAAACTTCACATGTAAAGATGGGATGTTGATACATATTTTTTATTGATTACAATAGATGTACAACCTATTTTTTTTGTTTTCTTTTAAAAGAACAAAACAATGTAACTTTTTATCATTGTAGTATGATAATATATTTTGTATGATCTAGAAATTATACTATAGGTGATTATATATATTAAAGTGTGAGCATGATGCTATAAATTATTATTATTATTATTATTATTATTATTATTATTATTATTATTATTATTATTATTATTTGTATTTATTATGCTAAATTTTGCTAATGAACTTTATTTAAAAAAATAAAGAATTAAAATCATGTCTGTTATAAGTTGAAGGTACAAATGGTCAGAGATGAGTAGATTATTTAGATTGGGTTTGGAGATATTAATTAACCCTCACATGTATAAGTATAAAGATAAGTGTTTGGTTAGTGTTTTTCCATGCTTGTCTTTAGTTTGGTATAGTTAGTGTTAGATTGTATACATTGATTATAACAGATATGTGTTGTATATTTTTTTATAATATGTATGAAAGATGATTGATTTATGGCATCATCCAAGTTTTATAAATAATCTAATAAAATATATTTCAGGAATACATTATATTTACAATATAATCAAATGCACATATTTGAAAATACATGATTAACATATTAAATAGTAGTCAATTTTGATTTTACCATAGAAAAGATGTAATTGGTTATAATGGTGTATAAATAAAATTTTTTTATTTATTGTTTATTTTTGATTTTATTTTTTTTAATAAATGTTTATTGAATTAATAGCCCATAGGATTTCCTTGATTATATACGTTTGATTCTCCATTTCCACACACACATTTGGTTAACATAACATAGTTAGAGAAGATATAAGTTTGTCAATATAAGTCAAGTTTTATTTAATTTGTCTGGTGGTAATAAATCTCAGTATTACAATGCTAATAATATATTTTACTTTGCTTAGAATAGGTGGTGATTTGGATAAAAAAATACCCAATCCTCATCATTGTCTATACTGTAATAAATGTAATAATTGTCAATTTTGCAACAGTTTTAGTATTGAATAGATGCTCTGAACATATATAAATTAACCTTATAGTATCATTGTTTATAGACGTTTTTATTATCCTTATTGGCCTCAT
This sequence comes from Epiperipatus broadwayi, assembly GCA_028023455.1. Lineage (NCBI taxonomy): Eukaryota > Metazoa > Onychophora > Udeonychophora > Euonychophora > Peripatidae > Epiperipatus > Epiperipatus broadwayi. Next base: position 1,807,450 of record JAQFVV010000123.1, read on the forward strand.
ATATAAAGACCATAGCCTATAACCTCAACTGAGCTAAACCATAAAATAATTACAATATAAAACCTTTTAAATAAGTTTAAATATAATTTATAATTATACATTTTATTCTATTTTGCATAGAATTGGCACCTGGGAAATTATAAATATAATAAAGTAAATAAGTGAAGAAGATGGAGGTTATAGGGAGGGTTAATATATATATATATATATATATATATATATTTACTGTTCAAGACATTAGTGATGATATTTCTATATATCAAAACAGTTAATTATTGTATATTATTGTAATTATGTGAATCCAATTAAAATTGCTTAATTAGCAAGTAATTAAATCTCTTTGAAATTGTTCCTTCCAATTCATGTGGTTGCTTAAAAATTCAGCTTTTGATCATTTTGATTAATATTTAAAATATATATTTAAATTCAAACATATATATATCCATCTTTGTATTCAAATTTTTTTTAAGCAGAAAAAAAGTTCTATCTTTGAATGCAGAAGACAATATAACAATTAATAACACTTTGTAGATTGCATGTAGTTTTTTTAATTATATCAACATTGTCATTTTTCATTGTTGCGCAGACATAATATATATAAATGGGTTTAAAACAATAATTTGTGAAAATTTTAAATTTTATTTCTACAACTGGTTGCTATATGATTATATTTTAATTCAGTCATTGTTTTCCAAGATTGATGTGCAAGTTTTTGGTATAGTTTTCCCCAGTTAGTGATACATAACACCTGTTTTATTCCATTGCTAGTATAATCTTTTTTTCCCTAGTAATTTAATGGTTATTGTTATTTCTTTAAAAATGAAAAAAAATGTTTATGTAAATGTATATATTGGAAAGAAAAAATGTCAATATGATAATTTGCTTGACAATTTATGGGTTAAGCAAATATGTTTATGTGGATCTAATTGGCAGAGTGTCTGAAATAATTGGATGGTATGTGCAGTTGTAACTCATTACTAAAATACCCAATACTTACAGGGTTAAAATTCTGACTTATGGAATGAATTTTAGCACTTACATATAAGTACATGTTTGTTTAATGATGGATTAGTTGGGTTTCAATGAAGGGTTTTAAACATTTACTCCAATGTTGCTTAATTTTATCAAATACTCTTTCAAATTACTCTGCACTTTTTTATGGCTAAGTCATATCATTTAAAGTGTGATTTGTACTTAGGGGTTTTGAGGGTTAGGGGGATGAATCAATTAACCGGTAATATGTCTTTATTTAGATGTCACACAAATTTCTTTGCTATCCTTCATAGTGCTTGTTTTTTGAGTCTTACTTGATTTTTTAAAGGGATAACTAAATATTAGAGCATCCATTCCTCTGTATGGATTGCCTCTTCTATCTTCGTTAATATCAAAATAACCCCATGATTTTAAAGCATTAATCTGTGTATACCCTCATCAAAAAATTAAAAAAAAATATTCCTAGTTATGTATATTTTTTGCATAAATCACATATATATATATATATATAATTTTTGATATTGACTTTATCTCTTATTATGCTTTAATTGTCATTCATAGTTATTATTCCAGCTTAGTTGTGCATTGTACAAGGCAACTGTATGATCATGTAGAGAGTCCAAACTATGGTTTTAAGATATGGGCATTATATGTTTTTCATATCTCTCCTCCAATATGAATCCAATATGCATTATCACAAGATTGTTATACTATTGTAAATAATCCTCATACTGATTGAAAAACTAATGGAACATATTATCTTGCATTTTGCTTACATGTGAGGTTTTTATCAAGACTTTGTCCCCTACTTGAAAATTGTAATACACCTTCCCTTTTTATTTTTATTTCTTTGGTCAGCGATTTTCTTGAGCCTTTTATATTCTTGCAATCTTTCCCTTTCTACATTTATTTTTGTTTGATAAACTGATATAAATATGAGTTGATACACTCATCGATTGCTTTATATATATATATATATATTGTAAATATCGATAAATCTACTTATATGTTAAAAATCATTTGTTGTTATTAAAAAAAAATCTCTTTGATTTGATGTTTATATATAAAGTATTATTATTGTTTATGGTTATTAGTTATAGTTGTTTGAATTTATTATTTTATTTATATGTTGATAGTACATCGCTGTAAATATTTAATTATTATAGATAAATAAAGACATGTAAATTGTTGATTATAAAAAAAGATTATTTTATTTGTAGTGAATATTAAAAAAATGCAATATTATTATTTATGTATATATATATTTAAAGCTGTTAAATAAATTTTCAATTTAATATTTTTTTTATATATATGATTGATATTTTTATTTATCGAATGTTAATTGCTTTAAAAAAGCTCATGGAACAATGGTTTTCAAAACTGCATTTGCTAGTTCACATGGAACAACAGCAACAACAAACAAAGCCATCATTATTTTGATAGTTATATAAAAAAACTGAAGGATAAAATTAGTTGTACTTTGTTTCTTTGAAAATTGCCATTCTTAAGCATAATTAAATAAGATAAATTACTGTAGTAAACACATAATACCATGACCAGCTAATATATATATCGCAAACAGAAAGCTGCATCATTTTTTTCTTTTATCCCGAGGCAATTTAAAAAGAAAACCTAGGCAAATTTCAACACATGAATTTCACCACGTCTGAAGCTGAAATTTGATATAGCTATCTGGAATCTATAATCGTCAATCTAATAATAATCTGGAAGTAACTAAAATTAGTTAGTATATTGGATTCAACATTTTAATTTTTTTTTTTTCAAGGAGAGAAATTTAAAAAAAATGAAATATATATGTGCATCTGGAAACCGATAATTTTTTCTAACGTGGTATTTCTTCAATTTAACTTTAGATAGAATGCATTCTAATATTAAACAAATATAAAGGAATAAAACAACAGAACAAGTTGACTTTCGAAAAGAAAAGTAAACAAGTTGAACTTTGAAAGGTAATAAATAATTTTGTTAATATAAATGATATATATATTTTGAGATCGATATTTTTTTTGTTACTTTTATTTTTAATTATAAAAATAAAACTTTTTTATAAATATCATTCTATACAATTCAAGCGTCTTTTTTTTTTAAAAACAACAAACGTTTAACACATGTCAAAATTAACACTTAAGAAATTTAAAATCTTAAAGTATGTCTTATAAGTTTGGGTTGCATATAGGTTGTTATATGTATATTTTAATAAGTAAAATTTATATATGCAAAGTTTATATAAAATAAAATTATTATTTATTTATCTATTTTTTTTTAACTTCATATAATAATTGTTATGCAGACTTAAACAATAATTTATATATTTGCTGTATATAATATACTTTTATTTATTTTTTTAATTTACAATATTTGAAAAATATAAATATGGATTTGTGTTTATATTAATGCATACTTGTTGAGCACAATTATGTCTTTATCTATTTAATATATATACTTATTGCAAGTATATAAGTATATTTTTTTTTTGTATTTGGGTTTGTATTTAAAAACTTATTTAAAACATTGATATTACCTAAAATTAGACCATAATGTAGAAATAAAAGATGTACTATTTGTTTTATAAGTAATGCCTTTGTAATTTATTTGGAAAAGTATTAATGTTTTATTCTTATTTTTCTTTTAGTGCCAGAGTCATTATAAAATTAATTGAATTCACAATTTAATGGAGAATAACTTCATATTTCACTTATTGTTTAGTCTTTAGGTCACTTACACATATTATTGTTCATTGATATGTTTAGATATACATAAGCTTACTTATTGGATGTTTATATTAGTTTCAATAGAATTCTCTTTATTTTTAATATATATTTTGATAGTTAGTCATATCAACCTTGAGAATAAATTATAATAATAGATCTCATTGCTCTGTATGATTTTAGATTTATTTCATGTATAAGCTAGTTGGAAGGGCATATAAACAATTTATATAAATATAACTGGGATAATTTTATCTTTCTTCATTTAAATTATCATCATCATCATCATCATCAACCATTATCAATCCACTGCAGGATGAAGGTCTCTCCAAGTTTAATCCATCTTCTCCGATCTTTAGCTTCTCTTCTCCACAACACCCCACACATTTTCTTATTTCATCCATCCATCTCACATGTGGTCTCTTTCTGCGTCTTTTACAATCTCTTGGAATCCAGTTTAAAATTTCAATTGTCCATCTATTATCATCTCTTCTAGCAATATGTCCAGCTCAATTCCATTTAAATCTTTTAATTTTTTCAATAAGGTCAGTAACACCTGTTTGTTGTCTTACCCATACATTGCGTTTTTGATCTTTTCTTGTTACTCTCAACATACATTTCTCCATACTCCTTTGAGTGCTCTGAAGTCTCTGTATTGCTCTTCTATTAAGTGTCCAAGTCTCAGATCCATAAGTAAGAACTGGTAAAACACATTTATTAAAAACTATCTTTTTCAAATACATAGGCATATTTCCTTTTAGTATCAAGTTATTTCTACCAAAAGCACTCCAACCATGTTTAATTCTATGATTAATTTCCTCCATTATGTTTCCATCTGTATTAATAATCTGACCAAGGTATTTGTAACTGTTAACGTCTTCTAATTCTTCATAATCAATCTTTATTTTCATATTTTGAGCAAATCGGTTAAACATTACTTTAGTCTTTTTAACATTTATCTTTAGTCCTACTTTCCTACTTTCATCTGCTAACTCCTGCAACATTTCCTGCAGCTCTGAAGCATTATTTTCAAAAACAACTACATCATCTGTGAAATCTAAATGACTTAAATACTCTCCATTTACTTTCACTTCTTTAGTTTCCCATTTTAATCCACAAAATACTTCTTGCAGCACTGCTGTAAAAAGTTTTGGAGATATGGAGTCACCTTGTCTTACACCTTTCTCAATGTTGATTATTCCAGTATCATTATGTAATCTAATTGTTGCTGTTGCATTTTTATATTCTTTAAAATATGACAATATCCTGGATCTATACCATGATAATCCAATGCTTTAATCACTGAAGAAATGTGTATAGAATCGAATGCCTTTTCATAATCTACAAATCCAAAACATAATGACAACTCATATTCGTTTGTCCTTTCTATGACTTTTCTCAATACCTTGATATGATCTATTGTAATAAAACCACTTTTAAATCCAGCTTGTTCTCTTGGTTGGTGGAAATCCAAAGTTCTCTGTAGACGAGTTGTAATTATCTTGATAAAAATTTTATATAAAACTGATAAAAGGCTGATAGGTCTGTAATTTCTAATATCTTCTTTATCACCTTTTTTAAATATTAATATTATTACTGCATTCTTCCAATCTTCCGGTACATCTTTATCATTTGGACATTTGGTATATAATTTTTCTAATATTGTTTCTATTTCTTCACCTGCTTCTTTTAGTATATCAATTATAATTCCATCATTTCCTGGAGCCTTTCCTTTCTTCATACATTTAATTGCATGTCTCACTTCTTCATTTAAAATTCTGGGCAATTCGGAAGATGTAATAGATATAGGAAGTACTTGTTCTTTATTACTATATAATTCTTGATAAAAATCTTCTACCAATTTCATGATGTCACCTCTCTTTTTAGTAATAATTCCATCTTTTTTTCTTATTGCAGATATAAATTTCCTACCAATACCAAAATGTTGTTTAACATTCTTGAGACTTTTATTTTCTTCTACAGCTTTCCTTGATATTTCACAGTTAAACTTTCTTATATCATTTTCAACTCTTTTCCGTACCATTTTATAAAATTCGTCATATTCAATTCTTTTTAATGCATCATTTTTGTATATCTTCATATTCCTTCTTTTCTTCATAAATTCTCTAGTCTCAGTAGAAATTTTATTAGTCAATTGTTGCTTTTTTCTACCAGCTATATTTGTTGCAGTTTTTAAAAGTGTATGAGTTATTATCATATTAATTTCATTCAAATCTGAATCATGTTCAAAATCTCCTACACTTGAAACCTATTTGTAAATTCTAATTTAAATTCATTAGAATGTTTCTGAAGATTAGGAATATCAACTGTAAATATTGTTTTTCTCAATAATTTTTGTCTCTCTAGTTTTACATTAACACGTAACTTACACCTTACTAATCGATTATCACTTTCTGTGTTAAATTTATTAAGAACATAACAATCTTGAAATATGTATTTTCTGTTAGACAAAATATAATCCAATTCTGCTGTACCTTCATTTGGATGCTTCCATGTCCATTTCCTTTTAACTTTTTCTCAATAAATGAATTCATAATATAAAGTTTTTCTTTTTCTGTAAACTCCATTTAAATTATACAATCTATTATATTAGGCTTTCTCAACAATTGGATTCATTTAGATTACATATATTCCATTACATTTATCATCCAATGTTTGAAGCATTATTTTCTTCTCATATATTTCCATTCCATTACATTTGATGTATAATATGTTTGTATATATGTATATATTGTCCATTACATTTGGCATCACAAACTGTGGGGCCCAGTTAACTGATGATTGGTATAATGTGTATGTGTAATTATATAACTGAATATTTGTAAATACAGTAACTAAATAATTAAAAAAGTGTATCCACTTAGGAGCACTTTCCATTATCCCAGTAATCTGTGTCAACTAAAGCTTTGAAATGCTAACTTTTCCACAATTCCGTGATCTTAACGTTTGCTGCTTGCCTGTTAATTAAGTCATTTTTATATTTGTCTGTTAGCATAGCTTTATTTATTTTTCTTTTATTGTTATATTTTTCAATTTGTAATATTTTTACACTGTTGAAATTGAAGTCAAAACCATAAATACAGATTTATTATGGTCGTAAAAAACAGATGCTGAAATATTATTATCTACTATGCAATTTTGTTTTGGTTTTTGAACACATTTTAATAATAGCAAGTGTTCTTTAGTTCTTTTTTTAACAAACATTAAGATTCACCTATACATCCATTTCCACATCTACATATCCATTTATAAATGACACAATTTTTATTTATAAATGAGGTTTTATCTTTGGAGTTATTTATTAATTTGTTTAATGTAGGAGGTTTGTAAAATGCAATATCACATATAACTTTATAAATTTTCCTTATAAACTTTACTTGATAATTTGAAATATATGGGATTGATATCCATATTTTTTATTAGCAGGAGAATGAATATTATTATTAAAATTTTTATTTTTATATTTTATATTAAAATGTCTAATAACATTATATATGTGATTATAACTGTAGCCAACATTTAACAATTCATTTGAATATATTTCAATATATTTGCCTTTATCTAATGAATATTAGCGAAGACTATTATTTCTAAATAAGAATGACTTCAAACCTGTTATTTTGTGTGACACTGGCACTTTTGATTTATATGTAATATAACCTCTTTTTATGGTTGGTTTAATGGTCATACAGTAATCCAGCATGCATTGATTTCTAGTTATTTTAAGATCAAGAAACTGAACGCACATTAAATCTTCATCTTTTTTTATCCATGTTGGGCCTTTCAAACCATTTACTTCATTAAACAACTCACTAATTGTATTTGGTTTACCACATACAAAAACATGATCAACATATTGATAATATGCAGTAATAGTTTTTTGATAATATTCCTTTTTCAAAATATTTTCTTCATATGTAGAAATTATAAAATTACATATTTGAGCAACAGTAGATAAACCCATGAGACATCCATTACACATTTTTAAAAATCCTTATTAAAAACTGCATAAATATTTTTATCAATAAAATTTGATGTTTCAGTTATAAACTTCATTATTTTCATGTAACTTAATGCGTTGGAAATAATTTCGATAGATGCCAATCTAGAGTACATATAATGTCTTTAACATTGATCTTAATGTTATGGATTTTATTAACAAAATCAAATGAGGAACATATTCTATATTTATCAAAACCAAGAATTTCTTGTAGCACTGTCTCAATTAAACAACAAGTTTCATAATAAAATGCCCCTCCAATATAAAAAAATGAACCACTGCGTTTAATGATTGATTTTGGAGGGCCATTTTATTATGAACCTTGTGGTTTAATTGAGAAAATGCTACAAGTAATTCTTGGTTTTGGTAAATATACAATATGTTCCTCATTTGATTTTGTTAATAAAATCCATAACATTAAAATCAATGTTAAAGACATTATATGTACTCTAGATGTTAGTGAAATGTATGGATCAATTGATCGATTGGTATCTATCAAAATTATTTCCATCACATTAAGTTTAAAAAATGTTAATGTGAAAATAATAAAGTTTATAATTGGAACATTAAATTTTATTGATAAAAATATTTATGCAGTTTTTAATAAGGATTTTTAAAAATGTGTAATGGATGGCACATGGATTTATCTACTGTTGCTCCAATATGTAATTTTATAATTTCTACATATGAAGAAAATATTTTGAAAAAGGAATATTATCAAAAAATATTACTGCATATTATCGATATGTTGATCATCTTTTTTTATGTGGTAAACCAAATACAATTAATGAGTTGTTTAAAGAATTAAATGGTTTGAAAAGCCTAAGATGGATAAAAACAGATGAGGATTTAATGTGCGTTCAGTTTCTTGATCTTAAAATAACTAGAAATTAATGCATGCTGGATTACTGTATGACCATTAAACCAACCATAAAAAGAGGTTATATTCCATATAAATCAAAAGTGCCAATGTCACACAAAATGGCAGGTTTGAAGTCCTTTTTATTTAGAAATAATAGTCTTCACTAATATTCATCAGATAAAGGCAAAAATATTGAAATATACTCTAATGAATTGTTAAATGTTGGCTACAGTTATAATCACACATATAATGTTATTAGACATTTTAATACAAAATATAAAAATAAAAATTTTAATAATAATATTGATTCTCCTACTAATAAAAAAATATGGATATCAATTCCATATATTTCAAATTATCAAGTATAGTTTATAAGGAAAATTTATAAAGATATATGTGATATTGCTTTTACACACCTCCTACATTAAACAAATTAATAAATAACTCCAAGATAAGACCTCATTTATAAATAAAATTTGTGTCATTTATAAATGAATATGTAGGTGTGGCAGTGTATATATAGGTGAATCTTGATGTTTATTGGAAAAAAAACTAAAGAACACTTGCTATTATTAAAACATGTTCAGAAACCAAAACAAAATTGCATAGTAGATAATAATATTTCAGCATCTGTTTTTTACGACCATAGAAAATCATGTATTTATGGTTTTGACTTCAATTTCAACAGTGTAAATATATTGCAAATTGAAAATAATAATAATAATAATAATAATAATAATAATAATAATAATAATAATAATAATAATAATAATAATAATAATAATAATAATAATAATAATAATAATAATAATAATAATAATAATAATAATAAATAAAGGAAGCTATGCTAATATACAAATATAAACATGTCTTAATTAACAGGCAAGCAGCAAATGTTAAGATCATGAAATTGTGGGAAAGTTAGCATTTCAAAGCTTTTGTTGATGCAGATTACTGGGATAATGGAAAGTGCTCCTAAGTGGATACAATTTTTTAATTATTTACTTACTGTATTTACTTATATTCAGTTATATAGTTCTGTATATTGCTTTAAAAATAGACATAGAATCATTATATATATATGAAAAACAAAAAAAAACAAGTTAAAAACTTGCTAATGCTTGTATTTATGTCAATAGATGACATTCTACCAAAAACACCATCAAGCATAAGTTTGTTTACGTAAACGTCAGAGCAAGCATTCACTATCTCTAACTTTAATATATATATACACACACACATTATAAATATTACATTGGGGACCATTGCACTTTTGTGTGACTAAGGTTGCTTATATCATATATTTGGTTTTAGTGGCCATAAATAATGGTTTAGTGTTAGAAAATTGTAGGTGCATTTATTCATGCCAAAACTGTATTTGAACATTTTTAAAAACAATTATATATATTCTTAAAAATAATATTTATATAAAAAGTTATCTAGATTAGCAATAGCTTTGTAGTAATAAGATTTTTGCATAGAGTATATCATCTCAAAATAAAATTTGTATTCATAAACTTTTGGGTTGTCCAGTGTACAAGTTCTAAAATTGCAATCTTTGAAGTCCATCCCTTAATTGGATTTTTAAGCCCTAGCATTTCTATGCCTAATGAATATAATAGGACCTTCATACATGTTGCACAGTTTATGAAACCAGCAATATCTTTGTTCAGTGTTTCCTGATGTGGCATTTTCTACAATGTTCCATTTCTTTTGCCTATCTAGGTCATCATGTTGATAATAGATTGCATTTAAATGCCACAGCAAACATTTAAAATGTTTGGCCTTTGCCATGATCTAAATTTCCTAAAGTAGTGTGGTGTTTTATTGTAGAGGCAGTCATTTGTATAACAGTGATTTCCTCTGAAGGCTGTCACTATATTTACAAGAGTTATGCCTGGACCAAGTCATGAGTTCAGAACACTGATTGATCTTTCTAACTCAGTCTTTGAAAAGGTTTTCTAGGTTATTCCTTGAATTGCTTTTCTTCACCCAATTAGTTTGTGTCCTTTGGTTTAACTGAGTCTCAAACGCTCTCTTTGATTAATGGCTTTGTCTATACGGTCCATTTGAACTTCAATTTATTTTATGCCTTCAATTACTGTTTGTAATTTTATATCATTCAGAAAAGTTTCCAATTCACTACAAGCTATCTTTCCCTCCTACTGCTTTACATTTTGACTGATGACTTCAAAAAATTGGTCACACAATTCCGCATCATTATTTAGTTGGGAGTGAACTTGCTCAATTTTGGTGTTAATGTCATTTAATTCTTCCTGAATATTGCTTTGGTGTCTATCCTGTTCAGCAAATATTTTTTTCTTAAAATGTACATGATTTTATTGCATTTATTCATATTTAGTGTCTAGTTGACTGATAATAATGTGTTTAATTCTTCGAATCTCTGTTGACACTTTATGTCTTTCTAATCTTACTCTTTCCTCATTTCAAACCTAGCCTGTTTCAGTTCTTCATTATCTTCTAGGACATTGCTTAAACAAAAAGATAATTGTTTTGTATCTGCAGATAGTTTATTTTCAACTTCTTTCATTTTTATTTTCATATTACTGTTAAAATTATTGAATTTGTTTGTCATTTCTTCTCTTAAACTGCTGTTATTTCTAGCAATCTTTGCTTTTAAATGACTGTTATTACTGTTTATTTTTACCAATTCTTTTTTAAACTACTGTTATTACTATTTATTCATGCTATTTCTTCTATTAAACTATCCATTATTTGTTTTAAGATACTCATTCTATCATTTATCATTTGGAGCACTTGCATCATAGCTGATGTCGCATTTGCTGTAATCTGCATTATGTCAGCTTGAGGTTGTGTGATTTCATTAAGATGAACCTTTTGAGTTTAAAAAACTATCAGGCTGTCTTCCTGCACCTGTGGGAAATGTTCAGTTTTTGTTATATACCCCCCCCCCCCAGATGCTTGGGCATACAAGCTTTTTTCTCAACAACAGTGTTAGTCTCTTCCATTTCACTACTACTACTACTCTTTGTTTCTGGTAAATGCTTAAGATCCATATTAATTAAATTCTTTTTACTTCTAATTAACTTTAAAATGTATTTATAAAGTTAAAATGTATCGTTTGGTTTTATTAATACTAGTATATATATATATATATATATATATATATATATATATATATATATATGCCAAAGGGTTTTTACATCACCTTTGTGCCATTTGCATTTAGTTTACATTTCCTTTATGTGTGTAACTTTTATTTTCCATTTTAAAAACCTGTTCTTTTAGTTTTTCAGACTCATCTATTTTATCTATGATTTATTCAATGATTATTTATTTAATTATCAATCTTGGCTCATTTCATTATTTATATCCCACAAATTTCACTTATCATTCTACTTATAATTTTCGTTTAGTATAATTATTTATAGTAAACCAAAAAAATTATATACAATTATCAAAGCTATAATTATATGAAACAATTAGGTGTTAGATGTGTAAGTTTTTAGAGGTTATATAAAACTTTTTTTTTAAATTATGAGTTCAACGGGCTTGTGAATTCCGCAAGTGATAGGGGTAATGGATCTTACTATGGTCAGTCTTTGGGTCTTTGGATAGGATGCAATTGGTTACATGATGAAATAGATAACATATGATTGTATGTACTTCCAATAGAATAGCTCTACCTATTTTTAGTAACCTAGATACAATTTAAGTCAGTTCATCCAATTCTCACCACGTTCTAGCCATGTTATACCACAGTATTCAACTCAGAGAGTAATTGCTTGGTCTCTTTCATCAGAGAAAAAGATAACAATAATAGTAGTTATTGCACCTCTATGTAGGTGATAATTAATTACTAAAAATCAACTAACCTTATCCAAAACCATAATATATATATATATATGTGTGTGTGTGTGTGTGTGTGTGCAGTATAAGTATATATGTATTAAAGTTATAATAATTGAACTAAATATGTATATGTATTTCATAAACAATAATAGTAATATTGATAGGTGTAAATCTAAATAAGATAATAATGTTTATGCCGGGTACATAAATAATGACGAACTATAAAGCTGATGGTAGATATAAAAATAATGACGAGCTAGAGACCAGATCAAAATAATGAATTACATAAACATTTACTGATTCACGAAAATATAAAATATGGATAATAATTCAATCTGACACAAGTAATTTGTTTTGTCAAAGATGAATTTTTATCATATTGATATTTAGGTACTAGTCTTATAGCTAAAGACACTGCTATGTGGTGCCGTTTTGGCACTAAAACACATAAAAATGTCATTTCCACGGCTGACAAGTTCAAACCTGCATTTTCTATAATATAACTTTTTTGTTGTGCTACAGATTGCAGGCCACTACAGCATGTATGTCACATCGCACAAAATACAGTTCCTGAATTTGCACAGTTTATAAAATAGTTACGGCTTATTGAGAAGGTGTGTTTTTTTTAATTGGATGGAAATGTTGTTTTCATTGAATTTTTTATTATTTTAATTTATTGAAATGTTCAGATTTTGTAAAGTAATAATTATCAGACTTTTTACACCGTACTGTATTAAAGTTTTAATTGGGAAAATGTTGACAAGATACATGTGTAAAGTGAGTTGGAATTAGGTAATGCTTCAACTAACATATTGTTCATAGCATTCCACAAGACAAACAAGATTCTACCATGTGTATATTTTTGAAGTAAAAAAGAGTGGTAACACAAAAATATCCAGTAAGAAAAGTACATTTTTGCACTGTTTTTTTATAAATTTCATAAAAAGCATATATTATAAACATGATTAATAAGTAAAGAAGACATTTTTGTTGTTGTTTAAAAAAGTTTTAGTTTCTTTCTTTTCTCTGACTATGGTTATACTTTGTTGAATATAGTTTATGTTTATTGTTATCACTTATTTTATAGATGTTACTAAAAAATATTTACAAAATACGATTTTGATATTTTTTATTTTATCATTACAAACAACAGAACACTAAACCTAAAACTAACTCTAAAACTAACCCTAAACCTAACTGTAACAACTTTTACTTTTTGTTGTCATTCTATATGAAGTAAAAATAGCAGTAAAGCCTTAACCCCAGTAAAAAAATCTCCGATAAAAAATTTATTTTTCTAATAAAGCAAAATTAAAAACACGAATCAAATTGTCATTTGTTTATTTTATTTTACATGTACTATTATTATTTAATTTGTATACGTTAATAAAAAATAATATTTAAAAAAGACAATTTTCTTTTGTTTTTATTTTTGCATTACAAAAAAACGCATCAAAATGATTAAAATCAACAGCCTGGGGATGTTCATATTTTATAGTTTAGCTTGAAAATGGCACCATAGAATGGCGTCTTTATCTATAAGACAAGCACTGATATCTATAATGATAAAAATAGAGTCCGTACTCTCAACCAAATGGTAGAAATTCATGTACTTAACTAATTATTTACAATGATGAATATGTAACATTATATATATATATATTGAACCGTGTTCGAAATATGTGGATTCGGAACACCGGCCTCTTAGGCAGAGAAGAACATACTTGGAGAGTATGTATGCCCAAACGATAGCTATAAAGTATATAACTAGCATTACATTTCCAGGACATATCTTCTTCTCGCTGTTGAGTTCAAACCAAGTTCAAAGCACTTTTTTTTGTTTGTGTATAAACACGGGCGCCAGCTGCTTATTCTAAAAGAATAGACAATGCACTTTGAAGAGTGGCCACTAACTCAACGCCTAAATCCACGACTAGCTCAGTTGTTTGTAATCACTAATAGATTATACTTAATTAGTGGTTAAAAGACTTGATAAAAGGGAATTGATAAAAAGAATTGACCGACAAATAAAGTTTAATTTGAAAGATAATTTATTAACTAACATTTATTTACTAAATTTAAACATTTTACACTTCTAATAAAACACACATATATTTTAAATTAACATTCTAAATAGTTTAAATATTCTTGAATATTTTCATAACAGAACACTGGTAATTTATCTACTTTGACTAATAATATTGATAAAAGGATCACACACATATTAACTCATGCACACACATAATAATGATAATAAAGGACTACATAGCATTTGAAATTTAATCACACGCATCAATAGTTCATTTATGTATGATATCGAGTTCATATAATTAGACTCTTGGAGGATTCGCACAAATTAATGAAATGCAATGGCTATTACAGTATAAACGAAAATAAGCAAATGTTTTACCTAGGATTTTGAACGTAGATTTAACACTTTGTTTTCTTCTTGTTTGTTGTTTCTTCCAGTATGAATGGTTCCAGTATGAATGCTTCCAGCCATCTGGGACGTTTCCTTGCTGAGTTTCCTGATTTTCACGATTATTACCATCGGAGACAAATAGATACTGACGGAGATTTTCTAAGTTGTTATGTTGACATTATTTCACGGGCAGATCTTGCTGTTTTCATCGGACATCTGGGCTGGAGATAAACATGCATTCCCAAGATCTTCTCAACACTGCATTTTGTTTGTTAACTGCACAATTAATTTTTGAACTGCACTCACTCACTCAATTAATTTGTGGAACTGAACTCACTCAATTAATTTGTGGAACTGAATTACTGTCCGATAAAAAAGGTCTATTTATACCTGCGCCTTGTTGTCTTTCTGATATCTCCGGCAAAGATCTGTTGTCAAATTCCTTATCAATTAATCCTTTGATAAACGTGTTTTGGAAGATTGCTTAATTAGTAATAGCCATGCAAAGATGTTGTTTTGTATTTTAATTAATAACCATTGCCGTGTTTTTTAATAATAATCTTCTTTAACTTTATAATAACATTTATTCTATTGTTGACAATTGCACATATATACGGTCATATATTAGTTTTAACATTATTTTTTCTTTAATTAAACTTGAATGAAAATAGATTTGTATGTTTTAACTTTTTAAATTATATTTTTATGAATACTAAAAAAAAACTATTTAATTCTTATCTTTTTCGAAAGCAAGCTGCAATAAACTCTCCAACATTTAATTTTATGTTTTTCTTTTATGAAAGATTACTTTAATAATAATTTTAGATAAAATTATATGTGCCTATATCAATATAGGTACATTACACCGCCCTTTTTTTTGAGAGTAAAATGCGTCATTTTTTACCATTTTATCTCTGACAACATTAAATCTTAATTTATTATTCCTTCTAAGTTTGCTTTTTGGTATCTTTTCCTTTCCATACTAAGGGCAATCTCCAATTATGCTTTTCTTCTTTCTATGCTGGTAACATTGCTTACAATGTTCGTCCTGGATAATGACCATGAGGACAAACTAAATTTGTGGCACAGGAATCTTTTGTATACGAAGCTTCTGCTGCTGATTCTCTTGATCGGACTTTGACTAAGAAAAAGGTGGCTGCAAATGGCAGGAATTTCAACTGTCCATTTCCAACTTACGCCCTGGAAAACGATTGCCGATTCTCTTGATCGGACTTTGACTAAGCAGCTGCAATGGCACAAATTTTCAACTGTCCATTTCTGACTTATGCTTTGGAAAATGAGGTACGAGATATGGGGATTCTCCCTTGAAAAGTGACTTATGACTTACTCTGGTTGTTGCCAGTGCACTTTTTTTAAAAGAGGAATGATCCCGGCCAATCTGTTACGGGTGCTAGAATTTATCCAGTCGAGAGCTTTAAACTTAATCCTCATCTAACTTATTTCAATACTACCCTCATCCCTTTAGATTCGAACCCTTATAAGCTCCTAATACAACCTAGATTGACTTTCATTTATATTATTTTTAAATTCTTTACGAACATTATTTAAATATTTAGTTTTACAATACTTATTTTAAACCCATATGAACATTATCCATATTTATTTATGCTACAATATTATTTTGAAACTATCACGGACACATATTTATTTATATTACTTTAAACCCATTACTTTAACTTATATATTAACGTGCGTGTACTCAGAAAAAAAAACTATTTTGCTTTATTATGATTCATTCATTATTATTTTACTAGAGTTTTTTTTTTTATCTTGATTATTTTAAACAATTTATTTACATCCTTTTCTTAACTTACGGTATTCAAAACAAACTTTTATTTTAATATGCGTATATTCAAAGAACTATTTTATTTTACTACGAATATCTTATTTATTTTCTACAGACATATTATACTTATTTATTTAACTTGTTTTTATTTTATGTAGTTCTGTTATTTTATTCATTTATTTAACCAAAAGACTGTTTCTTACGAAGCTCCTCGTAGACATCTAAAATCACTCTAACTCAGTTAGTTTTTATACGAAAATATTCGTTAAACACGTATCGAATTCGTTTTTAAAAGTTCTGTATGATGGTGCCATCTTCCGATTTATTTTACAAGTAAAAAATAAAAAAAAAACGCATTTAAACCTAAACAAAGAAGGAACATTAATTGTGATTGGTTCTTAGCATGCTCTCAGCCAAAAAAGACATTCTGATTGGCTGGAAAGAACAAAGAAACTGCCTGATCAAAGAAAATAAAGAAAAACGCTGAGATTTTCATTTCGAATGCAATTTTCAGTATTAAAAAAATATAATTTCAGAAATTAAAAATTATTTTCAGAGAGAATAATAAAAAAACAAAATTATTTTCGAAAAATATTGAAGATTTTAGTACAAATATTGAAGTTGTAGTAAAAAGAAATATTTACTTTTCTATAACGTAAAAGTCGATCTTTTTGTTTATATTATAGCTTTTATGTTGCCGAAATAGAATATTTTAGAATAAAAAAATAGCAATTTATTTTTGAAAGAACTTTCGTTCTCTTCACAACTTGAAAAATTAATTATATACTTTTTATAAATGTATCTGAGTTGAATTTAATATTATAGGCGAATATGTTTTAACAATAGGCTTTGTCTTCAGTTTGTGAGTTGGCCAATTAAAAGATTTGATTTTTACCTCATACAACCAATGATTTAATTAGCGGTTAAAAGGTTAATTCTACAAACATTATTTCTAAATCCTTAATTTGACCCATTTATTTAACTTGATTTTATTGATTTTTATTTATTTGAACTGTTTATTTACGAACATTTCCTTAATTAATATGTGCGTGGAGAAAAAAATCTTTTATTTTGCGAAGCCTCCATTATTATTATTTGACAAAACAATCAATCATTTTAAATAGTGAAATTCTAATTCAGGCTTTTCACCTATGTCAAAATAATTATATTAGACTCATAGTCCATTTCCGGTCCTTTTTGTTTATTTCCTTTACTATTCCACCCATTTACTAACTTTTAAACTATGTCAGGTGGTTCCTTCTTTCTTTCTACAAATTCTATAATATAAATCATACTCCATATTCTCACTTCTATTTCTTGGTTAAAATCTATTTTATCTCTTTCTCTTTCCGTTCTATATTCTGCCTTGTAAATTAGAAAACTTTTAAGCTTTACAGACCTCCGTATTTTTCCTAATTGTGAATATTTTTTTCTACGCTTCCTCTTTGTTTTAAATCTACATCTACAGCGAATGCGAATGTTTACTTTAACCTTTTTAAATTTTTGTAAAAACTTTTCTACACTATCTACTACCTTGAACTTATGTTTTTCTTCTATTTCTTGATCTACATTTGGGTCTACTTTATTTATCACAATGCTATCTGATTCTAATTCAATTTCTACCTCATTCGTGACCTCAACTTCCTGACTTTCTTTAATTAAATCTAACTCTATAACTTCTTGGTTCTTCTCTACCTTTACCATTATCTCACATCTTATTTCTCTTACTTCTGCTCTGAGTTCTTTAATTTCTGTTTTAACCTGACTAATTTCTGCCTTCAATTCTGCTTTGAGTTCTCTCTTTGAGCTTTTGTTGGCTTTGCTCAAATTTCTGACACAATTCTTGTTGACTTTGTTTAATTTCTCGAATTATATTCATCATCATTTTCATCATTATCTGCGTGTCAGATATTTCTTCTTTCTCCTTTTCTACTAACTGGGGATTTTTAAAATATATTGGGCTTTCTTTCAGATCCATTTTCGAAAATTTCAATTTCAAAGTACTAGCGCTTATGTTAAACTAAATTTAAATACAACTTATTTATTTATTTTTCTTACTAAGATGGAAACTCAAATTAACTCCAGACTTTTGTCCTTTTCACTACCCACTCTTAATGCTTTAACTCCACCCATAACACCCAATTGACTCTCATTTGATAGCATAAATGTCAAAATCTCTTTTCATTTCGAAACAAAAAGAAAGTTTCAATCAATTCTTTTACATATGTAATGTAACTTTTGTATAAAACAAATTTTTCAAACAAGAAACAAAGTTCCTCATTACTGTTGTTTCTTAGGTTCAGCCCCATGGTTGGGTCTAGCCATTTTGAGCAGTTTTTGAATATGTGGACTCGGAACACTGGCCTCTTAGGCAGAGAAGAACATACTTGGAGAGTATGTATGCCCAAACGATAGCTATAAAGTATATAACTAGCATTACATTTCCAGGACATAGCTTCTACTCACTGTTGAATTCAAACCAAGTTCAAAGCACTTTTTTTTGTTTGTGTATAAACACGGGTGCCACCTGCTTATTCTAAAAGAATAGACAATGCACTTTGAAGAGTGGCCACTAACTCAACACCTAAATCCACGACTAGCTCAGTTGTTTGTAATCACTAATAGATTATACTTAATTAGTGGTTAAAAGACTTGATAAAAGGGAATTGATAAAAAGAATTGACTGACAAATAAAGTTTAATTTGAAAGATAATTTATTAACTAACATTTATTTACTAAATTTAAACATTTTACACTTCTAATAAAACACACAAATATTTTAAATTAACATTCTAAATAGTTTAAATATTCTTGAATATTTTCATAACAGAGCACTGGTAATTTATCTACTTTGACTAATAATATTGATAAAAGGATCACGCACATATTAACTCATGCACACACATAATAATGATAATAAAGGACTACATAGCATTTGAAATTTTATCACACACATCAATAGTTCATTTATGTATGATATCGAGTTCATATAATTAGACTCTTAAAGGATTCGCACAAATTAATGAAATGCAATGGCTATTACAGTATAAACGAAAATAAGCAAATGTTTTACCTAGGATTTTGAATGTAGATTTAACACTTTGTTTTCTTCTTGTTTGTTGTTTTATTCAGTATGAATGCTTCCAGCCAGCTGGGAAATTTCCTTGCTGAGTTTCCTGATTTTCACGATTATTACCATCGGAGACAAATAGATACTGACGGAGATTTTCTAAGTTGTTATGTTGACATTATTTCATGGGCAGATCTTGCTGTTTTCATCGGACATCTGGGCTGGAGATAAACGTGCATTCCCAAGATCTTCTCAACACTGCATTTTGTTTGTTAACTGCACAATTAATTTCTGAACTGCACTCACTCAATTAATTTGTGGAACTGAACTCACTCAATTAATTTGTGGAACTGAATTACTGTCCAATAAAAAAGGTCTATTTATACCTGTGCCTTGTTGTCTTTCTGATATCTCCGGCAAAGATCTGTTGTGAAATTCCTTATCAATTAATCCTTTGATAAACGTGTTTTGGAAGATTGCTTAATTAGTAATAGCCATGCAGAGATGTTGTTTTATATTTTAATTAATAAATTGCACATATATACGGTCATATATTAGTTTTAACATTATTTTTTCTTTAATTAAACTTGAATGAAAAGAGATTTGTATGTTTTAACTTTTTAAATTATATTTTTATGAATAGTAAAAAAAACTATTTAATTCTTATCTTTTTCGAAAACAAGCTGCAATAAACTCTCCAACATTTAATTTTATGTTTTTCTATTATGAAAGATTACTTTAATAATAATTTTAGATAAAATTATATGTGCCTATATATATATATTGTAACTGTTTATTCCGTTGTAAACATGTATATATGTGATATACGTTTATTACATATTTTAAACTTAAGTTTTGCTCTTTTATTTAACAGAAATTTATAATATGAACACATATATGTGTGATTGGTTTTGCGATGCCCTCTAATTACTTGCCCAGCATATTTATGAGCATCAATAATGACCTCACGTGCCAATCTTACCTACGAATAAATAAGAATTATGCTGGAAGAGAATGAGTCTCTATTTCTGGTGGTTAGAGCTTGTACCTCTGGCTAGCTCACTCAGCGGTAGTAATCAATGACTGTGGGAAAGAGGTGGAGGGAACTTATAAAAATGTGCATGTAGTGCATGAACTATTCGTTTGCTTTCCTACTTTTTGCTTTTTAATATTATTTTAAGAAATTAACACTAACATACACAATTAAATTTATAATACTAATTAATATTTATTAATATAAAACAAATAATAAAACAAAACCCATAGAATCCCAGAATTGGATATTGGTTTGTGCCCGAATAATTAAATAACCCACATGTAAATACACTCGCACAAGTTTATAAATGCAATACACAAAAATACAGATCATAGCTTGAAAACAATTTCAATCAGGCATTGTCTATTAAGGTGTATACAGGGTATTATTTCAACATTTTCTTCATTCACTTTAACCCTTTTACGCATTATTTAATAGGACGTGCTTTCATTCAAAATGGTTATTATCACTTACAAAAAATATTTGGTTTATCTCACCCGGGTGTAGATTATTAGCTGTACGATTAAAAGATTTTTTTTTTTGGTCAATTTCCATAAGGCAATCGATGGCATCCGGTGAATGCTGTTCTTTTCATGGTTTAAAGAAGGGCTTTGCTCCTACATTTACAATGATGTTAGTCTCTTCATGGGATGGATGGCATAGCCTGACCCATTCTGCTCTTCTACCCCAGCCTGTTCATGATTTTTCGATTATAAACTTTTTTCTTTTTACTAACTTTTTCTTACCATTCTGCTCATGACAGTCACAGCTATAGAAGTCCTTGTCAAAGTTCAGCTTTTTTGACTCTCATTAATCATGCTATTGTTCTTTCTTCTTTCATTAAACCATGTGGTTTGCGAAATGAAAATCTTTTCAATACTTTTCTTTCTTTGTTTCTCTTATCTAAGCTTAGGAATTTCCAATTTACCTTGCGATCTACACTCAAATGTTCATTGTTTCTTTTTTTTTAACATTTTATTTATTAATTAAAATGTCTTTGTTTCAAGATAGCGATCTGCCACTTTTTGGGTCCTTTCTTTGCAATTAATTTATTTTTTTTATAATTTGTAACATTCTTCTTTTGGTCGACCATCTTGGAATATTTCTTTTTAAATTAAAATAAATTTTATTCCTTTTTACGAAATTATTACATTTACTCACTCATGCAGCAATATAAACACGCATATAAATAACTATCAGAGCACAAACCATATAATCCCTCATCCCTCTTATATTTCAATCTGTTTTTATTTAATTACTGAAATATATATGTATGCACTTGCATACAAGACCACAACGAAAAATAATAATTTACTTAACATTACTTTTGATTTAATTAGATATATATATGCTTGGTAATATTACCATCTGACTTAGAACAGGGTTTGAACTCAGCCCTGTTATAATACCCCCTCCTTTGAAAGCCTTTAAATACCGTTTTAGCACTTAAATGGCTCACTTCTAAAACCCCAAGAATAATTCTACTTATTCAAAAAAAAAAAATCTTAAATCGACTTGCCCTGCCTCTTTCTCTTTTTCTTCTGCAACTTTACCAAAGAGTAAAACGATTAGCAACCCCACGATACACAGTGAATCCGACCACCACTCACACAAACACTGCCTGCGATACACAATGTATAGCTAGCCCCATTCTGACTGTATTCACACGACCCCAAAAAAAAAACTTTTTATTTAAAAAAAATGATTATTATTATTTTTTTATTAAAAGAAGGACTTTTCTAACTACACTCTCCTCCTTTCGAGTCTTAGGAGTGTAGATAGATGGAATAGTACCTGGCTCTTATTTTGAGCCTTCAGGTTCTGTATGGGTTGCCCTCTAACTTGCTCACTTCTGGAGTCTTACAGGTGGGACTATATGTAATTGCCATGCTCACTTTGGAGTCTTATTGGCTTGAATAAACAGACTTGTAAGCACCTGCATCCTACATTAGGTCGACCATGTCAGAAATAGCAGCAGCCACACACAACACACAATGTGATCAATCTAGCAGCCAAACTCACCATCCACCGACAGAATTATGAGACTGCTCCACTAACTCTCTAAACTTACCCGCATGAAACAAAAGAAATAAAAAAATGCTACTTTTCACTTCTACTTAATTTCATGTAAAATCCCATATAAATATTATAAATGTTAACCCACCACCTAGTAATAATACTATAAACAAAATAAATAATAAAAAAACTTTCCAAAATCAGTGTCCATTTTTGTGATTTGTTTATTTCCCCTCTTTTGGCGTTGTGAATTTGAATACTTTTTTTGCCCATAATTTGGCTTGCTCGGTGGTCTCCGCTCTTCACAATCATACCGCCATTTTGATCGGGTACTACTATCTTCTCTCTTGGGATCCGGTGGGTTCTGATCTGACTCCTGTTCTCTTTCCTTAAATCTGATGACTCGTGCTCTGTGAGGCTCTTCTTCTCGATCTATCAGCCTGTCATAATCATAGGTTCTCATGTCTAGTGCCTCTAGCACCTTGACCATTTCCTCAATCGACACTTTTCTCCTCAAGCTCTGCAGGTGCTCTACAGGAGCTTCTCCCATTTGACTGGAGAATAGCCAAATCTTTATAAATTGGCTGGCGTTAGCCTGCACAGTTACGTATTTTGTATGAGTATCCCGTGTTCCTGCTACCTTTACCTTATCTCCCTGTTTTTTTTCTCTTCACACTCACTCTGATTTCCTTCTATTCTCTTTTCACTAGACTCCTCATCTTTATGTATAATTTCTCCCTCTACTGGCTCTACCTCACTCTCTTTCATTATATACTTATCTGCTTTCCCTTCTAATTTCCGTTCTATTTCTTGAAACCTTTTTTCAATCTTTTCCACGAATTCCTGAAATCTCCTGTCTATTCTTTCCATAATCATTTCGATCATACTCCATTCTCTTTCCTTTTCTTTCTTCTGCTGATTCATTTTGTTCTTTGATCTGGCTATCATTCGCTTTCTTTTACTCTCTTTTTGGATATTTATCACTGTTTTTAATAATGACCAATTACAACGATTTTGTATTACTATTTCATATCAGATGCACCAGACCTGCTCTCCATCTCTGAAGTACTGTGTCCTCTGTCTAATTTTTCTATCTAGCCCCTTTCAACCCTATTCCTTAATCTCTTTCTTTCTGTTTTTCACTGAGATGATTAGTATTTTCTTGCTACTTTGTGTATCAAACCAAAATATTAACCTGTTCAAAACGAAGTCATAGATTTCTAGCACTAGCAGTGTTTTATAATATGCCCTTTTATGGGTAACTGTTTCACAAATATCGATTTCCTAATCGCATACACATATATGAAATGGATTCAAAAAAAAATTTGTATGTATTGTTTAGATGTATATATATATATATATACAAGTTCATATAAAGCAAAGTCACTATACTGCTTTTTAAAATTAATCACTCTTAATTATATCAAATAAAAGTTTATGAAAGTTTTTATTTATTCACTTTTGTAAATGTCAAAGCAGTTAAATATTTAACACAATAAGAAAACTCTTAAACGGAAAATAAAACTCGCATAAATAATATTATTTCTCTTTGAATCAAACAACAAAATTTCCACAGACTGTTCACTACATACATATATATTAAAATATTAATTCGAATGCGATTTTGACTTAATTAATTTCCATACACAAAATAAAATTACCAGCAATAATTCGTCTACACAAGCTATATTTTATAGCTCTTATACTATATTTCTTTTCTTTTTTTATATAAAAAAACATATAAAGTAACTTCATAGTAGACTGTCTTATCTAACTTATATTCTATCCCCCACTTCTACTTTCCACTCTTTGAAAGCTCCTTCGTTGGTGCGCCATTGTAACCGTTTATTATGGTGTAAACACGTATATATGTGATATACGTTTATTACGTATTTTAAACTTAAGTTTTGCTCTTTTATTTAACAGAAATTTATAATATGAACACATATATGTGTGGTTGGTTTTGCGATGCCCTCTAATTACTCACCCAGCATATTTATGAGCATCAATAATGATTTCATGCGCCAATCTTACCTACAAATAAATAAGAATTATGCTGGGAGAGAAAGAGTCTCTATTTCTGGTGGTCAGAGCTTCTACCTCTAGCTAGCTTACTCAGGGGTAGTAGGTGGTGACCATGGGAAAGAGGTGGAGTGAACATATAAAAATGCACATGTAGCGCATGAACTATTCGTTTGCTTTCCTACTTTTTGCTTTTTAATATTATTTTAAGAAATTAACACTAACATACACAATTAAATTTATAATACTAATTAATATTTATTAATATAAAACAAATAATAAAACAAAACTCATAAAATCCCAGAATTGGATATTGGTTTGTGCCCGATAATTAAATAACCGGCATGTAAATACACTCGCACAAGTTTATAAATGCAATACACAAAAATACAGATCATAGCTTGAAAACTATTTCAATCAGGCATTGTCTATTAAGGTGTATACAGTGTATTATTTCAACATTTTCTTCATTGACATTAACCCTTTTACGCATTATTTAATAGGACGTGCTTTCATTCAAAATAGTTATTATCACTTACGAAAAATATTTGGTTTATCTCACCCGGGTGTAGATTGTTAACTGTACGATTAAAAGATTTCTTTTTTTTGGTCAATTTCCATAAGGCAATCAATGGCGTCCAGTGAATGCTGTTCTTTTCATGGTTTGAAGAAGGGCTTTGCTCCTACATTTACAGTGATGATAGTCTCTTCATGGGATGGATGGCATAGCATGGCCTGTTCTGCTCTTCTACCCCAGCCTGTTCATGATTTTTCGATTATAAACTTTTTTTTTACTAACTTTTTCTTACCATCCTGCTCATGGCAGTCACAGCTATAGAAGTCCTTGTCAAAGTTCAGCTTTTTTGACTCTCATTAATCATGCTATTGTTCTTTCTTCTTTCATTAAACCACGTTGTTTGCAAAGCTTAGGAATTTCCAATTTACTTTGCAATCTACACTCGACCATTCATTGTCTCTTTTTTTTTTACATTTTATTTTATTAATTAAAATGTCTTTGTTCCAAGATAGTGATCTGCAACTTTTCGCGTCCTTTCTTTGCAATTAATTTATTTTTTTTATAATTTGTAACATTCTTTTTTTGGTCGACCATCTTGGAATATTTCTTTTTAAATTAAAATAACTTTTATTCTTTTTTACGAAATTATTACATTTACTCGCTCGTGCAGCAATATAAACACACGTATAAATAAATATCAGAGCACAAACCATATAATCCCCCATCCCTCTTATATTTCAATCTGTTTTTATTTAATTACTGAAATATATATGTATGCACTCGCATACAAGACCACAACAAAAAATTATTTACTTAACATTACTTTTCATTTAATTAGATATATATGCTTGGTAATATTACCATCTGACTTAGAACAGGGTTTGAACTCAGCTCTGTTATTATATATATATATATATATATGAATGTGATTTTAGCTGGCTAATTATAATATATATACAAACATAAAAAATGTTTGTTGTCCAGATAGATCAATGATTATAAATCATTCATATAAAAGCAATATAAAAGTAAGTTTAATTAATAGTAAATAAATGAATATAAACTCTACCATTAAGTAGTATGATGATCACTATAAAATAATATTAAAATCTCCAACCTGTCATTTTCTTTTAAGTTGTCAAAAGTTAGTCAGATGGAGAAGTCAAAACTTGTATAATTTTTTTATTTTTATACAAATGAAGATGATAAAAATATAGTTAAATCTAATATTTTCTCTGTCTTTACTCCCATAATGAATTTTCCTAAAATTATAACACATTGGCTTTCAATTGTAGAAAATGAAAATATACAGAAAATTTAAAATAGACAAAAAATAAAAATAATAATAAAACAAAAATCACAATTTTTATTCCATTATGTTATTTAAAGTTCAATGACTCTGCTGGAAACTGTTTATTTTCCAAATACGTTCCTATGAATGGAGATGAAGTTCTGCTCCTGTGAAGAATGTAAATTTATTGTCTGGATCAAAAAAAGCAGGAATCTTCTCCAAACACACTATCGTGGATTTAGTTACACATTTTATTCAAACCAAAAGATGGTTTTCAGGTTTCTTCTAAATGGGCCATTGAAATCTTGAAGCTATCATTGCTTTATTGATGACATAGTATTCCCTATTGTATAAACTGTTCATCAAGCAACCTTGGTATAAAGATAATATTATATAACTATTGATTTATTTACTTTCCAATAATTTAGGGATGATATTTCTATATGTCAAAACAGTTAATTATTGTATATTATTGTAATTATGTGAATTCAACTAAAACTGCCTAATTAAAAAATAATTAAATCTCTTTGAAATTACTACTTCAAATTCATATGGTTGTTTTAAAAATTCATATTTAAAAATATATATTTAAATTCAAACATATTTATCCATCTTTGTATTCAAATTTCTATTTAAGCAGAAAAAAAAGTTCTATCTTCGAATGCAGAAGACAATCTAACAATTAATAACACTTTGGAGATGACAAGTACTTTTTTTAAATATATCAACCTTGTCATTTTCCATCGTTGAGCAGACATAATATATATAAATGGGTTTAAAACAATAATTTGTGAATATTTTAAATTTCGTTTCTACAACTGGTTGCTATGTGACTAGATTTTAATTCAGTCATTGTTTTCTAAGGTTGATGTACAAATTTTTGGTATAGTTCTCCCCAGTTAGTGATACATAACAACTGTTTTATTCCACTGCTAGTATACCCATCTATTTTCCCTAGTAATTTAGTGGTTTTTATTATTTCTTTAAAAATAAAAAGATGTTTATGTAAATGTATATGCTGGAAAGAAAAAATGTTAATATGATAATTTGCTTGACAATTTATTGGTTAAGCAAATATGTTTATGTGGCTCTAATTGGCAGACTGTCTTAAATAATTGGATGATGTGTGCAGTTGTAACTCATTACTAAAACACCCTGACACAGGGTTAAAATTCTGACTTATGGAATAAATTTTAGCACTTACATATAAGTACATGTTTGTTTAATGCTGGATTAGTTGGGTTTCAATGAAGGTTTTAAAAATTTACTCCAATGTTGCTTAATTTTATCAACTAGTCTTTCAAATTACTTTCCACTTTCTTTTACTAACTAAGTCATATCATTTAAAGTGTGATTTGAACTTAGGGTTTTTGATGGTTATGTGGATGAAACAATTAACCGGTAATGTGTCTCTATTTAGATGGCACACAAATTTATTTGTTAGCCTTCATCATGCTTCTTTTTTTAGTGTTATTGGATTTTTTAAAGGTCTAACTAAATATTAGAGCATCCATTATTCTATATGATTGACTCTTCTATCTTGGTTAATGTCAAAATAACCCCATGCTTTTAAAGCATTAACCTAGGTATATCCTCATCAAAAAAATAAAAAAAAATTATCATCCCTAGTTACGTGCATATTTGCATAAATCACACATATATATATATATATATATACTTTTTTGATATTGACTTTATCTTTTATTAATCTTTCCTAGTTATTATTCCAGCTGAGTTGTGCATTGTACAAGGCAACTGTATGATCATGTAGAGATTCCAAAATATGGTTTTAAGATATGGGCATTATATTTTTTTCATATCTCTCCTCCAATATGAATCCAATATGAATTATGACAAGATTGTTTTACTGTTGTAAATAATTCTCATACTGATTGAAAAACTTATGTAATATATTATCTTGCGTTTTGCTTACATGTGGGTTTTTTATCAAGACTTTGTCCTCTACTTTAAAATTGTAATGCATCTTCCCTTTATATCGTTATTTCTTTGGTCAGCCATTTTCTTGAGTCTTTAATATGCTTGTAATCTTTCTTTTTCTACACTTATTTCTGTATGATGAACTGGTATAAATATGAATTGATACACTCATTGATTGCTTTATTTATATATATATATATATATATATATATATATATATATATATATATATATATATATATATATATATATATATATATATATATATATATATATATATATATATATATATATATACATTAAAAATATTACATTGGGGTCTATTACCCTCTTGTGCGACTAAGCTTGCTTATACCATATATTTGGTTTTATTGCCCATAAATAATGGTTTATTGTTAGAAAATTGTAGGAGCATCTATTCATGCCCTAACTGTTTTTGAACATTCTTAAAAACAATTTTATATATTCTTAAAAACAATATTTATATAAAAAAGTATCTAGATCAGCAATAGCTTTCTAATATTAAGTTTTTTGCATAGAGCATATTATCTCAAAACAAAAATTTGTATTCATAAACTTTTGTGTTGTCCAGTGTACAGATTCTAAAATTGAAATCTTTGAAGGCCATCCCTTAATTGGCTTTTTAAGCACTAGCCTTTCTATACCTAATGAATGTAAAGAGACCTTCATACATGTTGCACAGTTTATAAAACTGGCAATATCTTTGTTCATTGGTTCCTGATGTGGCATTTTCTACCATGTTCCACTTCCTTTTCCTATCTAGGTCATCATGTTGATAGTATATTGCATTTAAATGCCACAGCAAACATCTAAAATGTTCGGCCTTTGCCATGATATAAATTCCCGAAAGTAGTGTGGTGACTGTGGTGATTTATTGAATTGGCAGTCATTTGTGTTAACAGTGATTCCATCTGAACTCTGTCATTATATTTACAAGAGTTATGCCTGGAGCAAGTTGTGAGTTCAGAGCACTGATTGATCTTTCTAACTGGGTCTTTGAAAAATGTTTCCTAGGTTATTCTCTGAATTGCCTTTTTTCACCCTATTAGTTTGTGCCTTTTGGTTTAACTGCATCTCAAATTCTCTTTTTGGCTTTGTCCATATGGTCCACCTGATCTTGAATTTATTTTTTATCTTCATTTACTGTTCTTAATTATACATCATTCAGAAAAGTCTCCAATTCTCTACAAGCTATCTTTTCCTCCAAATGCTTTACATTTTAACTCATGACTTCAAAAGATTTGTTACACAATTCCACATCATTATTTAGTCGGGAGTGGTGTTGCTCAATTTTGGGGTTAATGTTATTAAATTCTACTGAATATTGCTTTGATGTCTATCCTGTTCAGCAGATACTTCTTCCTTAAATTGTACATGATTTTGTTGCATTTCTTCATATTTAGGGCCTTGTTGACTGATGATGGTGTGTTTGAATTCTTCAAATCTCTCTTGACACCTTATGTCTTTTTGATCTATCTCTTTTTTCATTTTAAACATAGCCTGTTTAAATTCTTTATTATCTTCTTGGACATTGTTTAAACCAGGAGATAATCGTTTCATATCTGCAGATAGTTTATCTTCAACTTCCTTCATTTTTATTTTCATATTATTGTTTAAATTATTGAAATTGGTTGTCATTTCTTCTCTTAGACTACTGTTATTATGATCTATTTTTGCTTCTAAACTACTGTTATTATTGTTTATTTCTTTTAAGCTACTGCTGTTACTATCTGTCTTTGTTTGTAATCTACTGATATTCCTTTTTATTTTTACCAATTCTTCTTTTAAACTACTGTTATTACTATTTATTTATGCTATTTCTTTTATTGAACTACTGTTATTACTTTCCGCTATTGGTTTTAAGTTACTCATTCTATCATTTTTTATTTGGAGCACTTGCATCGTAGCTGATGCCTCATTTGCTGTAATCTGCATTATATCAGCTTGAGGTGGTTGTCTGATTTCATTAAGAGTAACATCTTGAGTTTGAAAATCTATCAGGTTTTCTTCCTGCACCTGTGGGAAATGTTCAGTTTTTGTTACAGACCCCCCAAGTGCTTGGCCATATCAAGCTTTTTTTCTCAACAATAATGGTAGTCTCTTCCATTGCATTACCATCACTACTCTCTGTTTCTGGTAAATGCTTAAGATCCATATTAATTAAATTCTTTTTACTTCTAGTTAACTTTAAAATTTGATTACAAAAGTTAATATGTATCGTTTGGTTTTATTAATACAATTGTGTGTGTGTGTATATATATATATATATATATATATATATATATATATATATATATATATATATATTGTACTGGGTTTGATCCATTGAGATCTTACTAGTGGCCTCTTAGGCAGAGAAGAACATACTCGGAAAGTATGTGTGTCCAAACGATAGCTATAAAATATATAACTAGCATTACATTTCCAGGACATAACTTCTTCTTGACTGTTGAATTCAACAGCATGTTCAAAGCACTTTTTTGTTTGATATACATGGACACCAGTTATTCATCCAGAAAACAAATAGCACACTTTAAACAGAGGCCACTAGCTCAACACCTATGTTTCACCTAAGACTAGTTCAGCTTCTTTTAATCAATAACAAATTATACAAAATTAGTGGTGAAAAGAATTGACCGACAAATAAATTTTTAAGTTTAAAGACAATTTATTTTAATTCACATTTATTAAACTTATTTTAAATATTTTATAAAGCTTATTTAGTAATATAATGCACATTTTTTAATTCACACACTATAATATTTCATAATAAGCATTAATAGTATTTGAAATTTAAACACACATATCAATAGTTAATTTTATGTATAATATAAAGTTCATATCCTTAACCCTTGGAGGATTTACACAAATGTGATGGCTACGTCTATATAAAAAAATGTTATTATCTAGGATTTTGAACTTGGATGCATCTTGCTGTTTGCTGCTTCTAATGAAGTATTTCTAACCAGTTAGATTTGAAGTTTTCTTGTGGAGATTTGATACTGATTATTCTGAGGCATTTCTTTAAGACAATTCGATATTGAGCAGCTTCTGGTTGTTATTCAGGCATCACTAAATATCGTGTAGGTTGGCTGTTTTCATCAGATTTCAGGCTGGAGAAAGCCATATGTTTTCTGAGGATTTAACACTGCATTCTTGATTCCAGATGCATAATAATCTGACTAATATAACTCTCTTAAATGCAACTGTGTTGTAATTTTGATACTCTCCAGTAATATATGTTGTCGAAATTTTTTTGATAATCCTTTAATTATGTATTTTGAAGATCATTCAATTAGTAGCCATAAAAACATGTTGTTTTTATATTTTTTAAATTTTATTTATTTATAATATTTAATACACATACATTTATTATATTTACAGATGCACATATATATTTTATCCAAATTCAACACTAGTTTTAAGTGAAACAATTTACACCATTGTCAGTGTACATTTACGTTTTTTAAAATTTTAACTCAGCTGAATTCAAACCTTTATCCTTATCAAACCAATTTTTCTACAGTTTTTTTTTCCTTCTGAGGGTGAATTTTTACAGTGACACATGAATTACTAGCGGCCCGTCACATACGAAGTTTTCCCAAAAACAAATCAAGTCATTCACCCCTTTTAAGAAGTTTTTCCAAACTTTGGATCATTCAAAGAGGTAAGTAAAGCAACCAACAGCAGAACACATACATATCAGGTAATGAAATTGAACCCTCTCAGCTTTAACGTAATATGTAATTAGATCTCTACGTTTATGGACAATGTATATTTTTTTGTTCATTGCCAAGCACCAATCTTGTTATATACAAAAATCATAGGTCCTATTAAGTATTTATTTCATTCAGCCTTTTAATTAGTTGCCCATCTCAATGCTCAGGGGTGGTAGCACCTTGTGCCAAAGAAAAAATGAAGGTGAACGAAATTTCAAATCAATTCTCTCTATATCAGTCTTTTTTATTCCCCATTAATTCAAATTAAACCTTTTTACAATCCTCATATACCTTTCTATCTAATCTTTCTCATTATAAATTATCATTAAATTCACACCAGCACGCACATGTATAAGATTTTGGAACTTATAAATTCTATAACGTGTATCACACTAAATCAATAATTTAATTACAGATCTACTATTACTTATTCAAAAAACACAATCAATAAATGGCACACATATACATATAATAAATATTTTTAATGAATTATTATTAAGGAGAAGACAATAAAAAAAATTCAATAATACAGGTATATTATGAAATATTTTCGCAATTAGGTTGGATTAACTTTAAACATTTAAAATGGCATAATAAGTGTATATTTACTGGTATAGTATAATCTGAACAACTGGTGTGTGTGTTTCCGAGTGCACTCGCAAAACAATTCTGGGGATCCTACCTAGGCAAATATGGCATCCATCGCTTCCACTTCACATTTCTTTCCTTTAGTCCCTCTAAAGTGACGTATTCAATCTTCTGTTCCTTATTCTTTCAGCTTAATTCCAGAATGGCATACGATCTACACTGGATTCAAATAGCTTTAGTTATGTAGGACAGTTGGAGATGTTGACTGTGGGATATATTGACATGGCATATTAAAATGGCTGGAGTCCAAACACTGACCAGGCACGATAGTGATTCTACCCATGTGATCCATGATGTCACTCATATATGTAGATCAGTTCACACAACTTACTGCTCCAACTTTTCACTTTTCAGCTAATGTCTCAGCTTTTCCTAATAAATTTTCTTCAATAAAAATTTAGAATATCTGCACTCCATACATGTCAGACTAGCAGAGCTCAACTGTCCATTTTTTTCAAATTAATTAATCAATCCCAGTTGCCCCCCTCCATATCGCTGGTATTTCTTTGTTTCAGAAATAGATTTTCTTATAAAAATGTCAAACAAAATGAAAACCACATAACGATCTTGACTTTTACTTATCTCTTTTTTTTCTTTTAAATTCCTGAACTTTTAATTACAAATCCTTTTGTCAACTTTAATCAAACAAAAGAGATCGAAAATAGTTCAATAACTAATGGCATTCCATGTTCATATTTCTTTCTTTTTTTTTCTTAATCAAAATTATTTCTGAAAAATCCATTTAATTAAAACAAACATACAAAAAAAATATATCCATTCAAGCAGTTGGATTTTGCTTTCTTTATTTTTTTTCTTTTTATTGAACAATGCAATCCATTTGGCCAATTCATTCAGGAAGTTTATACTTACAAAAGAAATTTTTCTTTTACCTGCTTTAAAGTCTTCTAAATTTTTACTTTCTTGTTCTCAACAATAATATTTACCTACATATACATATGCCACTCATAAAATATGCCCACACCCATCGTACCAGCAAATACACATGCT
Organism: Epiperipatus broadwayi; assembly: GCA_028023455.1. Taxonomy (NCBI): domain Eukaryota; kingdom Metazoa; phylum Onychophora; class Udeonychophora; order Euonychophora; family Peripatidae; genus Epiperipatus; species Epiperipatus broadwayi. Next base: position 1,841,404 of record JAQFVV010000123.1, read on the forward strand.
CTTGGTATGTGCGACTTTCACAAATAATTATATAGTACTAATAATATATAAATAAATAAAAAATTATCTACAATATACATTTTCATTCCCTTTTTGTAACAGGGTTTGTACCCCATTCCTGTTACAATGCCCCCCTGTTGGAAAGACTTCAAAATGAGGTATACTTATTTTGAAATCCAAAATAATAAATCCATCAAAGTGCGGGTTTTATAGCACTATCATTATAAATTCCTTTAACATCTGACCCTGTGTCCACCCAAAATGCATTACTTTTCTTTCACTGTGCAATAGTGAAAGGACTGTCATATAAATTACAAAACTTACAGCAAACAAATTTTCCTGGGTCACTAACATGTGGTGTTTTTACCATTAGTTTGTCTCCTATTTGGAATCAGTGCTGAGTACCCACTGACCTTTTATTTCTATTTTGACTTCTTTTCATAAGGGTCTGGTAAGCTTGAGTTCTATCGGCTTCTACATCTATTGGGGGCTCTTCCAACCCAGGCAGGAGATTTTTTATCAATCGAGAGAAATGTTTTCCTAAATGAAGCCATGTTGGAGCAAACCCGGTTGCTTTATTGACTGACCAGTTGATATAATTGGTAACCTGTGGAACTTTCTTGACCCACCTTCGATGGTTCATTGGGAAATATGTTCTAAATAGCTGACCTAGTTCCCGCATAACCCGCACACATGGGTTTGATTGCAGATTATGGATGGATGTCAATATGTGCTTAACTCCTTGTCATTGTATCCACCTACACCATTCCCCTGACATGAAAGGAGTGACATGATCTGATAATAAACTATGTGGTTTTCCCACAGTGGGAAAATGGTTACTTTCTAGCATTTTTATAGTGTTTTTTGTATTTGCCTGGGATATTGGGTACATGGCTACAATTTTTGAGAATAGGTCATAGACCACGAGCAGATACGTTTTCTTGTTAAAATCAAGCAATGGACCATAGTAATCCAAAGCCATCATTTCCCATGGCTGTGTTGGGATTATGGATGTCATAGGTGTTACATAACTCCTATTAGCTGGCTTTGTCTTTTGGAATTTTTCACACTGGCCCACCACAGCCATAATTTTAATATGCATTCTGGGCCAATAAAATCAATCTCAGAGTAAATGCTCCATTTTGAGTGTGCCATAATGACCATAATGTGGGCGCACATGTGTAATAATGGCCTTCCTCATCTGATATAAAATGGGCTTCCATTCTTCTTGGTCCTCATGAATGTGATACTCTAATATTGATTGTCTCATTCGGTATCATCCTGCTTTATTTCCTACCCATCCCAAGTCTTTTGTCCCTTTTTCCTCTAACTGCTCAATAAATGTTCTTAGTTGTCCATCTTCCCATTGGCAGTGTGGTAGTTTAGCCAAATCTCATTCCACTGTTTCATTTATCTTCAGGTTTAAGCTGGCAATATATAAGTTCTCTCCATTTAAATGGCATGGCTGGGATCGAGCAAGGTTATGACTTAATATATCTGGCACAAGGTTCTCTGACCCTTTGCAATATTTTACAGTGTAGTCATATTCCTGGAGCTATAGGCTCCATCAAATCAGCCAGCTGTTGGTGAGGTAGCTGTGATTCAAAAACTCCAAGCTTTTATGATTCGTAACAACAACCACTTTTTGATCCCAACAAAAGTGCTCTGAACTTCTGGAATGCCCAGACAATTGCAAGGGCTTCCTTGTCAATAGTGGTATAATGGCACTCTGGTACTTTGAGCAATCGGCTCATAAAGAACAATACTTTTACCTGATTATCATCTTGCATCTGGGACAAAGTAACTCCTAACCTATACCTACTATTGTTGGTTTGTACAATGAATGGCTTCTTGAAATCTGGAAATGCCATACATGACTTGTTCTTTAAAACCTTTTTTTATATTCTCAAAGGCTTTCTCTTGTTTCTGGGTCCATTTCCATGGGACATTATTTCTTACTAACCTAACCAATGGTTCCATTTATTCTGCAAAACCCTCATAAAATTGGTTGTAGAAATTGCAGAGGCCCAGGAAATTCTCTAATAGCGAAGACTTTGTCTGGATTGGGGTTTTACACCATGGGAATCCATCACATGACCCAATAATGTAATTTCCTCTTTATATAACATGCTTTTTTAAAATTAACCTTGATTCCTTTCTTTAAGCACTCTTTGAGAAATATCTCTAAATTTCAAAAATGCTCTTTGATGGTTGCCGATGCCACCAATACATCGTCTACATACATAGTGACCAATTGTTTTACTTTTTCTGACAACTCTTGGTCCAAACATCTCAGCAACCCTGCACCACTGTTTATTAGGCCAAATGGCATACAGTTAAATTGATATGAATAACCATCATATCTAAAAAAGGTATATTTCTGGTCTTCATGATGGAGTTGGATCTGCTAGTAACTGGCCATCAGATCGAATGTTGAAAATATTTTCTTTTCCTTAAATCTTCCCAACAGCTCTTGCATGGGAGGAAGAATGTTACAATCTGGGATAGTTATTCGGTTCAATTGTCTCATGTCCAAACATAACCTGATTGCCCCATCTTTTTTCTTAACAATCACCAGCAGATTACAATAAGCAAAGAATGACATACTTGGAGAGTATGTATTTCCAAACTAGGGCTATAGAATATATAACTAGCATTACATTTCCAGGACATAACTTCTTCTCGACTGTCAAATTCAACACCATGTTCAAAGCACTTTTTTGTTTTGTATACATGGGCACCAGTTATTCATCCAGAAGACATAATGCACTTTAAACAAAAGCCACTATCTCACACCTAAGTTACACCCAAGACTAGCTCAGCTTCTTGTAATTAATAACAAATTATACTAAATTAATGGTGAAAAGAATTGACCGACAAATAAAGTTTAATGTTTAAAGACAATTTATTTTAATTTACATTTATTAAACTAATTTTAAATATTTTATAAATCTTATTTTCTAATATAACACATGCACATTTTGTAATTCACACACTATAATATTTCATAATAAGTATTAATAGTATTTGAAATTTAAACACACATATCAATAGTTCATTTTTTGTATAGTATAGAGTTCATATCCTTGAATCTTGGAGGATTAAAATGAATGCAATGGCTATGAGTATATAAAAAATTTTATTGCCTAGGATTTTGAACATAGATGCATCTTGTTGTTTGCTGCTTCTAATGAAGTATTTATAACCAGTTAGATTTGAAGTTTTCTTGTGGAGATTTGATACTGATTATTCCAAGGCATTTCTTTAAGACAACTAGATATTGATTGGATTCAGGTTGTTATGAAGACATCACTTAAGGTTGTGTAGATTGGCTGTTTACATCAGACTTCAGGATGGAGAAAGCCATATGTTTTCTGAGGTTTTAACACTGCATTCTTGATTCTGGATGCATAATAATCTGACTAATATAACTCTCTTAAACACAACTGTTTTTTGAACTGTAGTCTCAAGTATGTGTCCGATAAAAATTGACTTTTTATACATATGATGTGTTGTTATTTTGATACCCTCCAGCAATATCTGTTGTCAAAATTCCTTTGATAATCCTTTAATTATGTGTTTTGAAGATCGTTTAATTAGTAGCCATGCAAATGTGTTGTTTTTATAAAATTACCTTTTATTTATTTATAATAATTAATACGCATACACTACAATTGGACATATATATTTTGTCTAAACTCAACACTAGTTTTAAGATTACCCTTTTTCTTTAACTTGAATGAAAAGAAATTTATATTTTTAAATTTTACATTACACTTTAACTAATAATAATAATAGTAATAAAAACTCTTTACTTCATTTATAAAACTTTTAACTTGACATTTCTAAAGAAAAACCCCTCCCCCCTTTTAATTAACTAGCTGTAACACTTATACTTTTACATTTTCTTTTATGTTAGATTTTTATTTTTAATAATTTTTTAAATAAATTATCATGTGCCAATACAATGTTGGTACAATATATATATATATATATATATATATATATATATATATATATATATATATATATATATATATATATATATATATATATATATATATATATATACCAAAGGGTTTTATACATCATATTTTTGCCATTTGCATTTAGTTTAGATTTTTTCTTTATGTGTGTAAACTTTTATTTCCCATTTTAAAAACCTGATCTTTTATTTTTCCAGACTCATCTATTTTAACTATGATTTAATCAATGATTATTTATGTAATTATCAGTCTCAGCACATTTCATTATTTATATCTGACAAATTGCACTTATCATTCTACCTATAATTTTCATTTTATATAATTATTTATAGTAAACAAAAAAATATTATATACAATTATCAAAGCTATAATTATATGAAACAATTAGGTGTTAGATGTGTAAGTTTATAGAGGTTATATAAAAAATATTTTTTTAAATTATGAGTTCAAGAGATGGATCTCTCTGGAGACTTGATATCCAAGCCTAAATGTTGAGCTCAAGATGTAATGGGCTGGTGAATTCCACAAGTGATAGGGGGAATGGATCTTAGTATGGTTGGTCTTTGGGTCTTTGAATAGGATGCAATTCATTACATGATAAAAAACATAACCTATGATTGTATGTACTTCCAATAGACTAGCTCTACGAATTTTTATTAACCTAGTTACAATTAAGTTAAGTTCATCCAATTCTCACCATTTTCTAGCCACATTATACCACAGTATTCGGACTCAGAGAGTAGTTGCTTGGACTCTTTCATGAGGGAAAAAGATCACACTAATAGTAGTTATGGCACCTCTATATAGCTGATAATTAATTAAAAAAATCAATTAACCTTTTCCAAAACCAGAAGATATATATATGTGTGTGTGCAGTATGTATATATATATATATATATATGTGTGTGTGTGCAGTATATATATATGTATTAAAGTTATAATAATTGAACTAAATATGTATATGTATTTCCTCTACAATAATAATATTATTGATAGGTGTAAAACTAAATAAGTTAATAATGTTTATGTTGGGTATATAAATAATAAAGAACTATAAAGCTGATGGTGGATATAAAAATAATGATGATCTAGAGCCCAGATTAAAACAATGAATTATATAAACATTTACTGATTAACAAAAATACAAAATATGGATAATAATCCAATATTTCACATGTAATTTGTTTTGTCAAGGATGAATTTCTATCATATTGATATCTATAATGATATTAAACCTTACCAGCAACCCAATCGTAGTAATTAATGTACTTAACTAATTATTTACAATGATGAATATGTAACATTATATATATATATATGTGTGTGTGTGGCTAATTATAATATATATACAAACATAAAAAGCATCTTTGTTGTCCAGATAGATCAGTGATTATAAATCATTCATATATAAGCAATATAAAAGTAAGTTTAATTAATAATAAATATATTAATATAAACTCTATCATTAACTAGTGTGTTGCTTACTGTGAAATAATATTAAAATTTCCTACCTGTCATTTTCTTTTAAGTTGTCAAAATTTAGTTGGATGGAAAAGTCATAACTTTTATAATTTTTTTATTTTTATACAAATGAAAATGATAAAAAAATAGTTAAAACTAATATTTTCTCCCTCCTTGCTCTAATAATGAATTTTCCTAAAATTATAACATATTGGCTTCAAATTGTAGAAAATAAAAATATACAGAAAATTTAAAATAGACAAAAAAAAAAATAATAATAAAACAAAAATCACAATTTGTATCACATTATGTTATTTAAAGTTCAATGAGTCTGCTGGAAACTGTTTATTTTCCAAATACGTTCCTATGAATGGAGATGAAGTTCTGCTCCTGTGAAGAATGTAAATTTTTTGTCTGGATCAAAAAAAGCAGGAATCTTCTCCAAACACACTATTGTGGATTTGGTTAGGCATTTTATTCAAGCCAAAAGATGGTTTTCAGGTTTCTTCTAAATGGGCCATTGAAATCTTGAAGCTATCATTGCTTTATTGATGACATAATATTCCCTATTTTATAAACTGTTCAGCAAGCAACCATGGTATAAAGATAATATTATATATCTATTGACTTATTTACTTTTCAATAATTTAGGGGCGATATTTCTATATGTGAAAACAATTAATTATTGTATTTTATTGTAATTATGTGAATTCAACTAAAACTGCCTAATTAGCAAATAATTAAATCTCTTTGAAATTATTCTTTCCAATTCATATGGTTGCTTTAAAAATTCATCTTTTGATCATTTTGTATAATATTTAAAAAATAAATAGTTAAATTCAAAGATATATATCCATCTTTGTATTGAAATTTCTTTTTAAATGGAGAAAAAAGTTCGATCTTCAAATGCGGAAGAAATATGACAATTAATAACAATTTGTGGATCGCATGAAGTTTTTTTAAATATATCAACCTTGTCATTTTCCATTGTTGAGCAGGCAAAATACATAGAAATGGGATTAAAACAATAATTTGTGAATATTTTAAAATTTGTTTCTACAACTGGTTGCTATGTGACTAGATTTTAATTCAGTCATTGTTTTCTAAGGTTGATGTGCAAGTTTTTGGTATAGTTCTTTCCAGTTAGTGATACATAATGCCTGTTTTATTCAGATGCTGATATACCTATCTTTTTCTTAGTAATTTAATGTTTTTTACTATTTTTTAAAAATAAAAAGATGTTTATTTAAATGTATATGTTGGAAAGAAAAAATGTCAATATGATAATTTGCTTGACAATTTATTGTTTAAGCAAATATGTTTATATGGCTCTAATTGGCACACTGTCTTAAATAATTGGATGGTAGGAACAGTTGTAACTTATTTCTACAACATCCCTGCACTTACAGGGTAAAAATTTTGACTTATGGAAATCATTTTAGCACTTATATATAAGTACATGTTTGTTTAATGCTGGATTGAGTTTAGTTTCAATGAAGGGTTTTAAAAATTTATTCCAATGTTGCTTCATTTTATCAGCTAGTTTTTCAAACTACTTTCCACTTTCTTTTTATGGCTAAGTTATATTATCATTTAAAATGTGACTTAATGTTAGAGTCTTTGATGGTTATGTGGAAGAAACAATTAACTGGTAATATGTATCTATTTAGATGGCACATAAATTTATTTGTTAGCCTTCATCCTGCTTTTTTTTTAGTATTACTGAAGTTTTTAAAGGTCTAACTAAATATTAGAGCATCCATTACACTGTATGGATTGAATCTTCTATCTTGGTTAATGTCAAGATAACCCCATGCTTTTAAAGCATTAACCTTGGTATACCTCATCAAAAAAAAAAAAAAAAATTAATATCCCTAGTTGCTTACATTTTTTGCATAAGTCACACACACACACACACACACACACACATATATATATATATATATATATATATATATATATATATATATATATATATATATATATATATATATATATATATATATATTGTATTGTCATTCCTAGTTATTATTCCAGCTGGGTTGTGCATTGTACAAGACAGGAGTATGATCATGTGGAGAGTCCAAAATATGGTTTTAAGATATGGGCATTATAGGTTCCTCATATCTCTCCTCCAATATTAATGCAATATGCATTATGACCAGATTGTTTTACTATTGTAAGTAATCCTTATACTGATTGAAAAACTTAGAGAACATATTATCTTGTGGTTTGCTTACATGTCCCCTACTTGAAAATTGTAATACATTTTTCCTTTTTTATCTTCATGTCTTTGGTCAGCCATTTTCTTGAGCCTTTCATATGCTTGTAATCTTTACCTTTCTTCATTTATTTCTGTGTGATAAAGTGGTATAGGTATGAGTTGATACACTCATCGATTGTTTTGCATATGTATTGTATCTTAGTGAATCTTCACATGGCTCCAACTGGTGCCAGAGTTTATCTTAGCTTAACTATTTATTTGTAATTTTCTTACTTAAAAAATAATGATATATATAGAAGAAGTTACTTACTTAATAAATAATATAGATAATAATGTATAGTATTGTAATAATTATTAAAATTTGTCTGATTATCTGTGAAAAGTAAGTAGCATGTGGTAGTTTGTTTGATAAGAGATGTAAGATAGTAAGTTTACTTAAAGGAAATATCAAGGGTAGTTTTCAATTAATAAATAGTATTAAATGTATTATAAAGTAACTATAGTTTTACTCATTTTTAATGTATAACCTGTAATAAATTGATATTGTAAATAAACTAGAATAAATCGTATCAAATTAGTTTAAAAGTAATCTTTAAATTTTATTAAAGCAGAATAATAATATTTAAATGTTTAATTTAAATTAGCCTTCACCCTATGAAGTCATTTTTAAATTTAATATTCATTAGTATTTTTATTTTGTAGTTTTTAAATAAATTATAAGTAACTGGTAGAAGTCAGGTTAACCCTTTCAACGATTATTATTTAATTGGCCGAATGAGTTAAAAATCAAAACTTTTAATTGGCCAACTCACAACTTTAACAAAATTATTGTTAAAATAGATTCACTTTTAATAATATAAATACGTTAGTTTCATTTGTAAAAAGTATATTACTAAATTGTCAGATTACAAAAGTAAACGAAAGTTTTTTCAAAAATAAAATTTGATTTATAATTTAAAAAATATTCAATTGTGGTGAAATAAAAGTAACCGCTATTCAACCAACCAAAAAACATTGCGTCAGCAATCTTTTTTTTTTCACTTTAATGTTATGATAAATATGTAGCAATAAATAAATAATTCTTGGTAATATCTTAACTATTTTTCTAAAATAATTATTATTTTATCAATAATAATTTGTAATTCAATTCAAATATTGTTTAAATTGTTGTAAACATTCGTTTATTATTTTCGTAATAAAAATCAAAATGAACGTAACTTTTTACTTTTTGGCAGCCATTTCCCTTTTTGACAGAAGTTGGACAGCCAATAAGATTCAAGAAAAGGTGGTGAGGAGGCGGTGCTTTGGTTTTGTTTGTCATATATGGTCATTTTTATTGATTTTTTTACTTGTAAAATAATTCTGAAGAGGGCACCATCTTACAGAACTTTTCATTTTCTTTCGAATGACATATAATATGTATACATTGGATAAAAAGTAGCTGATTTAGAGTGACATCAAATCTTCTCATTTTTTGATTAGTCAGGCATTCAAACCATTAAATAGTCATTTGTGTGTGGGTGCATATAAGGAAATATGTGAACTCAATAAAATAATAATTTAACTACAAGGAAATATGAAAATTCAATAATAAATAATAATTTAACTACAATGTGGATTAAAAGACAAATGATTGAATAAAAAGAGTTATAATTAAATATTTAAATAAAGAGTTTTTGATAAATAAAACAGGTTTTAATTTTTATATTTCTTTCATTTTATTTTATGTAAGATATTTTTTATTTTAATATTACATAAGAAACTAATAATTAACTTGTAATTTAACCATTAGTCACCATGTGATTTTCAAATAATTAGATTAATTGCATCAGTAATCAATTTCATAGCTGATCGGTCAAAGTTGTTAAAGTTAAAATTAAAATAACTTGTATTGGTTGAATAATTGACATATAAAAAATTGAGGGAGAAATAGAAATTATCAGATATAAATACAGGACTTTATTCATATTTTAGTCAGTTTGTGTGAGCTGCTCCTGAAAACTCTTTTCTTTAAAAAAAATGTAATTTTTTTTAAGTTTATTATTTTACTGAAAGTAAAAGTATGTTTAAAAAGTATATTTAATTGTTCTTCCATTATGAAAAATTTCTAATCTAAAAAGTAACATTTTCTGATGTCAACTTTCAGTTAATTTTAAAAGTATAGTGACAAAATGTTTAAAGGAAGTTTTACATCTTTTATCTTACTTACGTATTGCATGACTTTTATTTATTGAAAAATAAAATTAGGAGAACAACCATTAGTATTTATATGGCTAAATACCTTTATTGTACTAAACCATTATAGCTGGAGGATAATTAGTAATTACCTAATGAAGTTAAAACATAAGCGAGAAAAATTAAAAGACATTATAGAGAATAGTAATATAGTTTACAAATGTGTCAATCTCCTTGTTTTAAAATGTAATTAAAACTGATGTTAAGTCCGAAATTTAGTACTGTTACCTAATATTGACATTAAAATATATTCCTAATATAGTAATGCTTGTTTTAAAAAATAATTTTAAAAGAGAAAAATATACTGCGCTAAAATAAGAAGGATGAATTTTACCTGCCAAGCATTTAGTATAGTTTCATATTAACTTTGCCTAATGTTCAATTTAAAAATGTATTGAATATGATAAATTAATTATCTACCATTATTAATAATCTAACATTATTGATAATGAACTTTTATATATCATTAACTGTTGTATCTGCCTTTATCTTCAAGTAAAATTGTGATAATTGTTTCTAGCTCTTAAACAGAGGACATTTTCTATGTCCAAAATAATTCTACCCTTATGTTGAGAAGAGTTGGGAAAAATTCTTTGGAAACACACTTTAAAATATTGTATAAAAAGATTTTTTTGTTAAAAGACTGTTTTAAGAAAAATGTGTTTGCTTAAAAGAAATAAAATGGAATTGAAATAAAGCTATATTATTGTACATTCAAACATGGGATCTGTACAAAAATGTCCTCAGCTGGATAATTTATTTTACATATCATATGCTGACCTATTCTTATTATTTTAATCTTTTAATATTTAATATATCTTTAAAGGAAGAAATTAATATATCATTGAAGAACTATAAAACATGTTTCATTTTTTAGAAATCATTGCCATGCTTTATGAACATTGTGACTAGAAGCTTCGAATACTGTCAGACAAATTATCCTCAGTAAATTATATCAATGTCTGGAATGGAAAAACCAGTATGGAGCTGAAACTATAAACTAAAGTTACTGTATTATTTTTTTAATATTATTGTCTGTTATATTTTAAAAAAAAAAACAGAAAATATTTATGCTATATATTTTTGTTTGAAAATATTGTAATACTATACCAGGTAAACTAATATTACAATTTAAATATCAATGGGTTTATTAGAATGGGTAAATATTTTGCCATTCTCGGTTAAATTTTATTATATTTATTAAGCATTTCACAAGTTAATTTGTATTTAATAGTTTCATTCACAGAGATTTGAATATCTCAGTCTTAGTTTATTTATATGTGGTATTTCATTCAGTCTTATTTCAAGTCAGCCAAAGAGGTTATCAGAGATTTTCCATTCATTTGTTTTCATAAATGCTGCATTAATAATTAACTGCAAATATTTTTAATGCAGTGAAAATTAATATTCTCACATTTAATTTGCAATCATTTAAAGTCCACTAGTCACTATATTTTAGTATTTAATATTTTGTTATGTGTGCATTGTGCCTTTGCCTAGAATTTTTATATGCATTTAATTCTAAGTAATTCTTATATTAATCAGTTGACAGAGCTTTGCATTGTTGGTCTTACATGCAATATACACATTGTATTTTTAAAATTCTTAGTGATGACTTAGTTAGTTCATTTAAAGTCTATATCATGTTATTAGTTTAGTATTTGTTATCCTCATATAGTTAGGCTTTGTTAATTATTTTGAGTATTTTTAATGGAGTAGACAATGTCCTCCATCCTTATTGCATTGATTTTCCATGAATTGATAGCATTTGTGCCCATTGAGGGTTATTGTATATCATATAGTTGTATTGCTAGTGATGATTATCATATATTTTTGAAGTATTGAAATACCATAAAAAAGGATCATGCTTTTCTGGTGTTTCTTTTCTGTTTCTGATGCACTGTAGACAAGGTCCAGGCATCCTATTTTCTGCCTCAAAGTTAGGTGTTTTGAAAGCCACCACATTCTTATTCAGCTCTGTGGAGCATATATGTTCATATATTTTTAGCCTAGCATTCATGATGAATTAATGCTAGTTCCCTCACAGTAGGTGATGTTTTATTTGTTTTTTTTAGATTTGTGATGACAAGATATGTTTGTATGAGGAACTTTGCTTCTTCAGGTTGTGTTAGCTATTTTAATGCTTATAGGTATGTCAATGTTTGAATTGTGTTGCTCTTATAGTTTTAACACCCACAAGTCAACCAACAATAATTTATATTTTTTATTTTTAAGTATTTTAAATTATACATATGGTATAAGTGGCAATTCACACATAATAATTTTAATATGTTCATCCAGAGTTTTCACTGCTGAATTTGTATGTCTGTTAAATTTTAAATCTCTAATTTTAAAAGACTTAGGGTAATAATTTTATGTGGACAAAATTTATTTAAAAGTGTGTAAATGACCTCTGATGAATGAGTGGCCCTTATATCTAATTTAATTTAAAGTTAGCTAGAAATTTTCTTAAATATATCAATAGCTATATTATTAGTAATGTTAGTAAAACTAATGATGATATTTTTAAAATATATGCTGAATATGCTTATTCCAGCTTAGTGTTTGTTAAGCTCAGGTTTAAAAATATAAGCTTTTTGTGTGTTATTCTGATTGTTAGATAACACTACAATATTGTTAAATATGCTAATAAAAATTAGAATTGTGCAAATTAAACTTACTCTATTTTAATTTAAGTTTAAAGATTTGAAATTTCTGATTGTCAAAAAGAGAGTAGAATTTAGTACTAAACAGCTTCTGCCTACTCTGGTACACCTTTATGTATCTTATTATTTTATTTATTGGGATAAACAATTCTAAAAGAGTTTAAAAAAGAAACTCAGTAACTGTAGCCAAAGAAATTGTCTACATTTTGTAAACCGAAATAAATTAGAAAGTCAAAACATTTGTAAAAAGATTCCAGCGCTATATTGGCAATGAGTATAATAAAAGTTTGTTTGTAAATATTTTCTTTTTATTGTTCATAATAATAAACCATATTATTGTTATTTCAAAAAGTTTTGCTGCTGTTTGTTTTATTTATATGTAAATATTATTGTCTTGAGTTTCACAGTTCATAAAATTTTTAATTCAAAAGTTTATAAACATATCATAAAGTTTATAAAATATATTTTGATACTGGTTAAATTATAAAGCCATGCCAGTTTAAGTAATTTTCAGATTGAATCACAGTAACATTTAATTACATTATATCAAATGCTTAATTAAATGCTCATTTAATAATTGATTTTAAGTTATCAGTATATCTTTTCAGACTGAAGATATGCAATGAAATAAAAATGTTACTGCTTCAGAATAATGTTTATTATTTACTATTTTAAAAGCTGCACATTATCTTATATTGGCTGTATATTATCTTTCATCTTCTTATATTTTAGAATTTTATAATCCATCTGCCATTAAGGTCTTTAGTAGGTTGTCTGTGAGTGTGGAGAATAGAACAAAAAGTACCGTGCCCTTTTCCTTGCCCGAGTAATATCTTGGGTAATAGGCCACTATTAGTTTAAATTTAAATTGATTCATTAAATTTTTAAATTAATATTTGTTTTTGATTATTGTTCCATGATTAAACAATAAGGTAGCTTTTTATGGTCAGCCAAGATATCACTCACTTGTTTATTCATCTTAGCAATTATTAGTAGGCAACTTAAACTTTTATTTTGCAAAAGATTTTAGTTTTAAAAACCCCTGAGATTGTTTACTCTTGTTGCCTTGTAGTTTTAATTTAGTAGGATAGTCCTTCCAAACAGACTATCATTTTTTCTTGTTCAGAGAGTGTGTGATCTGATGGTAGGCCGATTCCAATAAACATTAATTAATGATTTTAAATTATCTTTTATATTGTTTAGTGGTAAATCATTAATTGGCCATAATAGTTATATTTGCATTGGTATTGGATTTGGTCTCTATCTGATTATACATATCTGTATCTTCATTCTATTCCTTAAATTTTATTGTAACCCCACTGAGTCAAGTCATTAAGAGTCTCTCTTCAATACTAATTCTCTTGCTAATCTCCACTAATAGTTCACTCTCTATTGTCATCATTATCATCATCTCTATCTCATCTTCATCTCTTCTAGATTAACAGTTTCTCTACTACTAAATATAATTTATCTCTATCTCATCTTCATTTCTATTCCATCTTCATCATCATCATTTCTCTCTCTCATTTCATCTCCCTTCCACTTTTCCATCTTTATCTTATCTTCATCTCTCTCTTCATCATCATCATTTTCCCCTCTCTTTCATCATCTTTCTTTTCCTTTTTTCCTTTTCTTATTCACCCTCCAAGTTCTCTCTCTCTCTTTTCTTTTGGTTACAATTGGTGCCCAAACATTTAGGCTTCAATTTACATGGTGTAGACCCATGTTAGATGTTGTTAGATATTTGTTAGGTTTTATTGACTTCATTTGGAGTTATTTTTGCTGTTAATTCTAATTTTATGCATATTTTTCCAAAATACTAATTAAATATATAATTAGTCAGGGTAGTTTATTAAACTAGTAAAGCTAATTAGGGTTAACATGTATAATTTTAAATGAAAAGTTTATAAAAATGTCAATGTATTATGATTAATAAGTGCAGTTTATGGATTGTTTTCATACAAATAAAGATTTGAGTTTGTGTTGCATTTACTTATATTATGTGATTAAAGTATCTGTATTTTCTGTATTATTCCTATTATTATTATTTGTTATGATTTATCTGAACATGTGTAAACCAAGACTCATATAAAGGTGAACAAAACATATAATGATAAGAGTCATAAGAGTAAAATATTCCTTATTGTTGCATTATTTCTGTGGTTTTAGTTGTTTTAATTTTTAGGAGATGTTGAAAAATGAGTACTTTCTTATTGTTATTTGAAAGAAATATAGTTAAATTTAGAAAACACAAGTGTCATGGATAGCTAAATAGAAACAATTGAAATTTTTGATAGTTCCGGGGTGTCCCAATATTTTCCATCACCAGATACTCAAGCCCCTTACCTAGTTGATGAAATAATAAGTGAAGGATCAAGCTTTACTGTTAGTAATCCAGAAATTGTTAGGGCAAAAAAGGGTAGGTCAGTTAACACACAAAACGATGTATTAGTAGCAATAAAATTGATTCAAGACCTGACATCAGTAATAAATTTGAAATTTTATAAGCAGGAAGAAGACTTTCAGAAAGATAGAAAAGAAGATAAAAAGGAATTGAATTTGAGGTTTGATAAACAGAGTGAAGCTAGTGAAACATTGGACTTGAAATTTGACAAGCAAAAAGAAGACTTTCAAAAATCTAGAGTACAAAATACAGAAGAAGCTCAAAATTTGAGAGAAGAAGATAGGAAAAAATCTCAGAAATTTAGAGCAGAATTTCAAATAAATTTTGAAAGAATGAATGGTAATTTGAAAAATTCTGAAGCAAGGTATAAAGCATTAATGTTAAATTTTAAGGAAACTCTTAAAAACAACTGAACAGAATATACAATGTCAGTTAGATGAAGTTAAATTGAGTGCCCAAAATCAGAGGAGGGAATACAAGGTAGGAAACAAGATTGCCAAGGCCAATGTACTATATTATTAAGTAAAATAGAAAGTTTGGAAATAACATCCGATAATAGTGTTAAAGAATTTAAAGATCAGTTTTGGGAAGAACCAAAATCTTTGAAAACAATTGATCAAGAAGAAGTGAATAATTGTGGTCAGTCACAGAGAGTAGGCTTGATTATTCAAGATCAGTTTTGGGGAGAACCAAAATATTTAGAAATAAGTGATCCTGAAAAAGTAGATATTCATAGTCAGTTGACAAACAGTGACTTTGGTATTCATGATTGGTTTATGGAAGTACCAGAATCAATAGAAATATTTGATTAGATTGTTAATCTATCTAATAATAGTGACAATGTATGCTTAGAATTCATTGAAATAATGGATGAAAATGCAAATGGTAAAGGAGTAGATATCTAGTTAGAAGATGTTCAAAAGGAAAATAAAATATTGCTTCATGGTGCTAGTGAGAATCCTCAGTTATGTGTTGAACAAGCTAATAACGAAAATGTATTAGTTTATGGAGATGAAGATCATCAAGAAATTAGTAAAGTAGTTAATAAAGATATTGAAGTAATTGATAATGAAATAGAAAACAGAGAAGTAACACAATCTGTAGTAATAGTTAGTACAGATGTAGAAATAACTAAAGAACAGGTGGAATTGATTAATAGACAAGTTGGTAAAGTTAAAGTAAAATTTAAAGACAATTTAAAAAAGAAATTTAATGTAAATACTCATCATAAAGAGATTAACACAGAAAGACATTTTGGAAAAGTTAAAATTAAACTTAAGAAAGCAAAAAGAATGTTGACCAATGCTATGTATCTTAAGACAGCCAAAAATAAAATGATAGAGAACAGAAAGGCAAAAATTAGACTCAAAAATATTGAGATAAAGTCTCTTAAAGAAAAATTTATTAGGAGAAAAAAGTTGAAGAATATAAAGGCAAGATTCAAATGTGACAGTAGGCCCAGTATTAGGGAAAACTTTACTAAGAGGTATTGCTTTGATGAAATCAAAGGTAGGAAAAAAGAGTTAAATTCCAGAGGTACCTACAATGCCAGAAATTTTATACCTTACCCCAAGAAAATATAAATATTTGTAAAAATTTAGTATACTCAGCTAATAGTGCAATTTAGTGACAATGTTTGTAAAACTTAGCCATTAATTATTAAATTATAATAAAAAAGAGTGTATATGTTTGAATTATAATTATTGCTATTTTTATATTATTTTTTTCTCCCAACAATGGGGAAAATGTACATAAGTGAAACTTCACTTGGCTCCAACAGGTGCCAGGGTTTATCTTAGCTTGACTATTTATTTGTAATTTTCTGATTTTTTTAAAAAAAATAATGATAAAAATAGAACTTAATTACATAATGAATAACATAGGATAATAATGTATAGTGTTGTAATAATTATTAAATTTTGTCTGATTATGTATGAAAAGTTAGTAGCATGTGGTTGTTAGTTTGATAAAAGATGTAAGATAGTAAGTTTACTTGAAGAAAATATCAAGGCTAGTTTTAAATTAATAAATAGTATTAAATGCATTATAAAGTAACTATTCTTTTATTCAATTTTAATGTATAACCTATAATAAATTGATATTATAAATAAACTAGCATAAATAGTATCAAATTAGTTTAAAAATAATCTTTGAATTTTATTAAAGCAGTATAATAATATTTAAATGTTAATTTAAATTAACCTTTAACCTATAAAACCATTTTTAAATTTAATATTCATTAGTATTTTTATTTTGTAATTTTTAAATAAATTATAAGTAACTGGTAGAAGTCAGGTTAAAAGGTAATCCTATGTGTGTATGTGTGCATACATGGAAATATGTGACGTCAATGAATAAATAATAATTTAACTACAATATTGATTAAAATACAAATGAATGAATAAAAAGTGTTATAATTAAATATTTTAAAAAAATGTTTTTGATAAATAAAACAGGTTTCAATTTTTATATTTGTTTCATTTTATTTTATGTAATATATTTTTTATTTTAATATTACATAAGAAACTAATAATTAACTTGTAATTTAACCATTAGTGACCATGTGATTTTCAAATAATTAGATTAATTGTGTCAGTAATCAATTTCACAGCTGATCTGTCAAAGGTGTTAAAGTTAAATTTAAAATAATTTTTATTGGTTGAATAATTGACATATAAAAAATTGAGGGAGGAATAGAAATTATCAGATATAAATAGAGAACTTTATTCATATTTTAGTCATTGTGTGTGAGCTGCTCCTGAAAACACTTCTTTTCTTTAAACGAAAGAATTTTTTTAAAGTTTATTATTTTATTGAAAGTAAAAGTATGCTTAAAAAGTATATTTAGTTGTTCTACAATTATGAAAAACTGCTAAACTAAAAGGTAACATTTTCTGATATCAACTTTTAGTTAATTTTAAAACTATAGTGACAAAATGTTTAAACGAAGTTTTACATCTTCTAACTTACTTATGTATTGCATGATTTTTATCTATTGGAAAATAAAATTAGGAGACCAACCATTTGTATTTAGTCTTGCGTTGTTAGCCAAGAGGTATCGCAGCGGCCATGCAAGCAAGTAGTTGGTTGCAGACGGTTGCTGGTTCGCATCTCGGCAGATGCTATGACATATGAAAAAAAACCATTTGTATTTATATTACTAAATACTTTTATTGTTCTGAACTATTATAGCTGGAGGATACTTAGTTATTATCTAATTAAGTTAAAACATAAGTGAGGAAAATTGAAAGATATTATAGTGAACTGTATTATAGTTTTAAAATGTGTCAATCTCATTGTTTTAAAATGTATTTAAAACTGATGTTAAGTCCGAAATTTATTACTGATACCTAATATTGACTTTAAAATATATTCCTGTTTTAATAATGCTTGTTTTGAAAAATAATTTTAAAAGAGAATAAAATAAGGATGAATTTTACCTGCCAAGCATTTAGTATAGTTTCATATTAACCTTGCCTAATGTTCAATTTAAAAATGTATTGAATATGATAAATTAATTATCTACCATTATTGATAATGAAGTTTTATATATCATTAACTGTTGTATCTTACTTTGTCTACAAATAAAATTGTGATAATTGTTCCTAGCTCTTAAACAGAGGACAATTTCTAAGTGCAAACTAATTCTACTCTTATGTTGAGAAGAGTTGGGAAAAATTCTTCGGAAACACTCATTTAAATGTTGTATAAGAAATTTTTTTTTTTTTTAAAAAAAAAGGCTGTTTAAAAAAAATGTGTTCACTTAAAAGAAATAAAATGGAATAGAGATGAAGCTATATTATTGTACATTCAAAGTCGGGATCCCTATAAAAATGTTCTCAGCTGAAGAATTTATTTTACATATCAAATGCTGGCCTATTTTTATTATTTTAATGTTTTAATATTTAATATATCTTTACAGGAAGAAATTAATATATCCTTGAAGATCTATAAAACATGTTTTGTTTTTTGGAAATCATTGCCATGCTTATGAACATTTTGACTAGAAGCTTTGAATACTGTTAGATAAATTATCCTCAATTAATTATATCCATGTCTAGAACGGAAAAACCAGTATGGAGCTAAAACTATGAACTTATGTCACTGTATTATTTTTTTATAATCGTCTGTTTTATTGGTTTAAAAAAAAAGAAACCAGAAAATATTTATGCTATATATTTTTGTTTGAAAATACGTGTAATACTATTAGCATAAATATACCCAGTAAACTAATGTTAAAATTTAAATATCAATGGGTTTATTAGAATGGTCAAATATTTTGCCATTCTCAGATAAATTTTATTATATCTATTAAGCTTTTCACAAGTTAATTTATATTTAATAGTTTCATTCACAGAGATTTGAATATCTCAGTCTTAGTTTATTTCTATGTGGTATGTCACTCAGTCTTGTTTTAAGTCAGCCAAAGAGGTTATCAGAGAGTTTCCATTCATTTGTTTTTATAAATGCTGCATTAATAATAACTGCAAATAATTTTATATGCATTGAGAATTAATATTCTCATATTTAATTTGCAATCTTTTAAAGTCCATTAGTCACTATATTTTAGTATTTAATATTTTGTTATGTGTGCATTATGCCTTTGCGTAAAATTTTTATATGCATTTAATTCTAAGCAATTTTTATATTAGTCGGTTGACACAGCTTTGCATTGTTGGTCTTACAGTGAATATATGCATTGTATTTTTAAAATTCTTAGTGATGACTTAGTTAGTTCATGTGAAGTCTATATCTTGTCATTAGTTTAGTATTTGTTAGCCTCATAGAGTTAGGCTTTGTTAATATTTGAGTATGTTTAATGGAGTAGACAAAGTTCTCCTCCTTATTGTATTGTTTGTCCATGAATTGATAGTGCTTGTGCCCATTGAGGGTTATCATATATCAAAAACTTGTATTGCTAGTGACGATTATCACATATTTTCGAAGTTATTTGTGATGACAAGATATGTTTATTTGAGGGACTTTTTTCTTCAGGTTGTGTTAGCTATTTAAATGCTTATAGATATATCATTGTTTGAATTGTGTTGCTATGATAGTTTTATCATCTACAAGCCAAGCAATAAAAAATTACTATTCTATATACTGGACACTCAATCTATTCTGATCTCAGAGGGCACCATCAGATCACTATGTATCTGGAAAATTTATTTACTGAGATGAGAATGGATGATGATGTTGGTTTGCACTGACTAAACTCAGGGAGAAGCAAGAGATCTTGAAATTGTTTAGACAATTGAGAAATAAAAACACCATGGCAAACCTCAACCAAATTAAGTTTAAACAAATTTTAAAAATTTTATTAAGAGAAGACATATAAGAAACGTTTTTAATTTAACAAATAGGATTAGCTCAGGCATGTACCAGAAAGACTAAATGCAATGCTCCAGCAGAACTACTGATGTTCTAATAACAAATTATAAAGGGAAGAAGCAATTTCATTCAGCAGAGGATTCACCCAATCATTGGTTTTCCCATTCAGATATTTAAACAATACGTTCTTGAAATAAATCAACAAAACCAGTGCCGGTGAGCTTTTTGAGACTTGAAAAATGTGTCATGACCATGAAAATCATATGCCAGTAGAAGCTGCACTTATTATTATGTTTAAAATAAAGATGAATGATTTACGCCTAGAACAACTGAAAATATGATTTAAAATGGAAGGAAAACAAACAATTAAAACTGGCTAATCCTCAATCAAATGATAGGTGGAAAACTACTCGAAGTATTATAATTAAAGGTCTCAATAGGAGACAAGTAAATCGTTAGAAAACCAGTTACATCTGCCCCAGCAATTAAAGAAAATGAATTACAAATAATAATAATTAAGAAATAAATTTATGACACAAGTTCGGAGTACATGCTCTGATAAATTTTAAGCTACATATAAATACAAAATAAATCTGTTGGAGAGTGCACATGAGTACAAAAATATAAAAGCTTTAAATAATTTAGCAGCAAAAGTCTCTCTCACCTGTAATTTACAAAGGGATAAATATTATCTTCCTGCTGGTGACTTATAAAATTACAAAGAAAAACAATTCTAGTTTCCATTTTCAGAGATATAAGAAATGAAGACATGAAATCCCCACCTGTGGAAGACTAGGAAAATAAAGTTGCCAGCCAAAAGATTTTGGTGATTTGCAAAAGTGCAAACACAATAGTTAAAATTAATTATGGGCTACTAAAATAATTACAGGTAAGCATTTAAAATATACCTGACTGCCAAAGCATTTATAAAAGGTTTATGGCATAAAAATATAAAAACTCACTTGTCACTCTCCAATAAACAAAAATTGAAAGCAAATTTGGAATCTTAAAACTAAGATTCCAATACACACTAAACAAATACAAGAAGACACAAGAAATATTAAATATGAGGCTAAATATTGCTTATGAATACAGATTTACAATTACATTGCGCAGATATTTAATTAAAAGAAATTTATCCTGGGAAGTATAAAAGAAAATTTTATCTTACTGGAAAGCGCAGTTCACATAGAGTCTGCATGATTATTTTAGTCCTTTTTCAGGTCCTTTGACAGTGGTAAGGTAGAGGCCATAAGGTCTTATTTATTTTAGGTGTTCATGGCAGAATTTATGGAGAGTTGGCAGGCATGGGTCTGTCTTTTGAGTTAAACTAGCATGACATATTGTTGGTTATAAAACATATAGCAGTATATTTTGGCATCCCAAAGAAAGCAAACTTGTTTTAGTAACTGCAAATTTTGCTTTTAAAGATTAAATATCCAAACTGCTAATGGTACAAATGTTGAAGAGGTTAAACCGAATGAATATTGGAACAAAGAAGCTGAACGAATCACTTTGATGAAGTGCTAACTTAATCTCTCTAGAATAGAATAGACCATGAAAATTTTGGTGTTACTTATACCTCCACTCGATTTCCCACGAAAATTAGCCTTGTTGTTGAATTCTATGCCTAAGACAGGGCAAATATTATTCTCCAGCTCAATTTAATCTAATAATTCTACCCAGGGATTATTGAAACAAAAACAACAACGCAAATCAAATCTGCGCTT
The DNA here is from genome assembly GCA_028023455.1 of Epiperipatus broadwayi. Classification (NCBI taxonomy): domain Eukaryota; kingdom Metazoa; phylum Onychophora; class Udeonychophora; order Euonychophora; family Peripatidae; genus Epiperipatus; species Epiperipatus broadwayi. Next base: position 1,863,441 of record JAQFVV010000123.1, read on the forward strand.
TTAGAATGAATTTACAATGGTTAAAATAAAAGCAACAGGAATGTAATTAGCTAGCCAGCTTGTTTTTAATCAAATTGATTTTTAAAAAAAGTATAAACAAGTGGCTAAAAACATTAAAACGATCTATTTTAAATATAAACGAGTATGTGTTTTAATACACGTACTCATTTTAAATAAATAAAAAAAATTTAACATTAGATAAGATTTAACATAAATTAAGTTTTTAATTTTGGCAGTAAAATTATTGAATCAGACATCAATCCGGTTCTCTCTCTCTCTCTCTCTATATATATATATATATTACATTGGGGTCCATTGCACTCTTGTGTGACTAAGCTTACTTATACCATATATTTGGTTTTATTGACCATAAATAATGGTTTAGGGTTAGAAAATTGTAGGTGCATCTATTCATGCCCTAACTGTTTTTAAAAATTTTTAAAAACAATTTTTATATTCTTAAAAATAATATTTATATAAAAAAGTATCTAGATTAGCAATAGGTTTCTATATTAAGTTTTTTTGCATAGAGTATATTATCTCAGAATAAAAATTTGTATTCATAAACTTTCGGTTTGTCCAGTGTACAAGTTCTAAAATTGCAATTTTTGAAGTCCATCTCTTAATTGGCTTTTTAAGCACTTGTGTTTCTATGCCTAATGAATGTAAAGGGACCTTCATACATGTTGCATAGTTTACAAAACCAGCAATATCTTAGTTCAGTTGTTCCTGATGTGGCATTCTCTACCATGTTCCATTTGCATTGCCTATCTAGGTCTTCATGTTGATAATAGAGTGTATTTAAATGCCACAGCAAATATCTAAAATGGTCATAGCCTTTGTTAAGATCTAAATTTCCTAAAGTAGTGTGGTGACTGTGGTAATTTATTGTAGTGGCAGTCATTTGTGTTAACAGTGATTCCCTGTGAAGGCTGTCACTATATTTACAAGAGTTACAACTGGAGCAAGTTGTGAATTCGGGGCACTGATTGATCTTTCTAACTGGGTCTTTGAAAAGGTTTTTAGGTTATTCCTGAGTTTCATTTCTTCTCTCTATTAGTTTTTACCTTTTGATTTAACTGAATCTCAATTGCTTCAAATCTTTGATTTGTGGATTTGTCCATATGGTCCATATGATCTTGAATTTATTTTATGCCTTTAATTACTGTTTCTAATTTTACATCACACTGAAGAGTTTCCAATTCACTAGAAGCTATCTTTTCCTCCAAATGCTTTACATTTTGACTCATGACTTCAAAAGATTTGTGATGCATTTCTGCATCATTATTTAGTCAGGAGTGAAGTTGCTCAATTTTGGTGTTAATGTCATTAAACACTTCCTGAATTTTGCTTTCATGTCTATCCTGTTCAGACGATACTTCTTTCTTAAAATGTACATGATTTTGTTGTATTTCTTCGTATTTAGTGTCTAGATAACTGGTGATAGTGTGTTTCAATTCTTGAAACCTCTGTTGACACCTTATGATTTTTTGATCTATCACTTTTTTCATTTCAAACATATCCTGTTTCAATTTTTTATTATGTTCTTGGACATTGTTTAAACCAAGAGATAATCATTTCATATCTGCAGATAGTTTATCTTCAACATCCTTCATTTTTATTTTCATATTACTGTTTAAATTATTGAAATTGGTTGTCATTTCTTCCCTTAAACTACTGTTATTACTATCTATCTTTGCTTCTAAACTACTGTTATTACTGTTTACTTCTTTTAAGCTACTGCTGTTACTATCTATCTTTGCTTCTGATCTACTGCTATTACAGTTTATTTTTAAAATTTCTTCTTTTAAACTACTGTTATTACTATTTATTTATGCTATTTCTTCTATTGAACTACTGTTATTACTTCCCGCTATTGGTTTTAAGTTACTCATTCTATCATTTATCATTTGGAGCACTGCATCATAGCTGATATCTAATTGGCTGTAATCTGCATTATGTCAGCTTGAGGTTGTTGTCTGATTTCATTAAGAGGAACCTCTTGAGTTTGAAAAACTATCAGGCTTTCGTCCTGCACCTGTGGGAAATGTTCTGTTTTGGTTATAGACCCCCCAGTTTCTTAGCCATACACAGCTTTTTTCTCAACAACAGTGGTAGTCTCATCCATTTCACTATCACTACTACTCTATGTTTCTGGTAAATGCTTAAGATCCATATTAATTAAATTCTTTTTACTTCTAGTTAACATTAAAAATTATTTATAAAGTTAAAATGTATTGTTTGGTTTTATTAATACAAGTGAATATATAGAT